>VZRZ01004757.1:787036-828086 GCA_013398175.1 Climacteris rufus | reverse complement strand
TCTTTTTCTTTTCTTTTTCTTTTCTTCTTTCTTCCCCTTTCCCTACCCAAACCTTCCCAAACCCTCCCCAACCCTCCCCTGCCCGCACCTTCCCTGCCCGCACCTTCCCGCACGTGCCCTTCCCTTCCCACACCTTCCCTTCCCTTCCCTGATTTTGTACATAGTCTAAAACACAGGAAGAGATTGGGAAAGGTCATTGATAATTGTTGCTGTCAAGGGGGAATCAACAGAGACATTTAACAGGAACAAGTGCATGCAAATTTGGGAACAAGAGGCTGTAGAGAAGCCTCACAGAGATCTCAGGGTTTGGATCAATGGTAAGTTGAATATGAGTCAGCAGTGTGCACTGGTAGCCAAAAGAGCCAGCCCTGTCCTGGGGTGCATCAAGGACAGCATCACCAGCTGGGCAAGGCAGGTGATTGTTCCACTCCGCTCTGCACTAGTGTGGTCCCACCACGGCACCCCCAGTGAAGTTTTGAGCATCTCATTTTAAGAAGGTCATCAAGTTCTTAAAGTGCCTTGAAGAGAGTGACCTTGAAGATGGTGAGATGTCTTGAGAACAAGACTTATGAGGAGTGGCAGAGGTCACTTAGTTTGTTCAGCTTGGAGAAGCGAAGGTGGGGGGCCTCATCACAGTATGCAACTTCCTCAAGAAGGACAGCATTAGAACACAGGTAAATGGAATGAATCTGCATCAGAGGAAATTCAGATTGGACATTAAGAAAAGATTCTTCAATGGAAGGTAGTTGGTCACTAAACAGACTTCCCAGGAATGGGGTAACAGCTCCAAGCTTATTAGTTCAAGGAACAGCTGGATTATGCTTTTTTTAGGCAGTCCTGCAAGGAGCAGGGAGTTGGACTCGATGATACTTATGGGTCCTTTTGTACTTGAGATGTTCTCTGATTCTATGACCTGCTTATCTTCACTTGGGTTTACCAGTGTGTAGCATTGGGCAGACTGATACAGTAAATGAGGAAGGTTTGAAAATACTTGCATTGCCTAACAAGTGCAGGAGATTTTATTCTCATCTCGGTGTCATTGCTTAAGGTTTTTGGTGGCTGCTTCTCTCAAGTTACAGTCATGACACTGGACTATTGTAGAAAGAGATCTTCCCCTTGAATTATATTATGGTTTCAATACCCTGCATATAAATCTGATAAGTTCAGTTTTATGTTCTCATTGTGGTTTTGTTTTTAATTTCTTTGCTGTTTTAATTATTGTACAGTTACCACAAGTATTATGAATTGTACAACTCTTCTGTAATAAAGTGAATTAGGGCATTTGTGTCACTTCTAATAACAGTTTTTGTAAATATTTTATAACAGCTCTTCCAGGTTAAAATGTTTCATTCTTGTGAAATTGATGGGTCTTCTTAAACATTTCCATCTCAGTTTTATATATTTACTAAAAAGGATACAATAATTATTTGTTTTGTCTACTAAATAAAAAACTCTGGGCTTGAGTAAGACTCTGTCTTATAGAGTGAAATTCAATAATAATCACAAATAAATAATTAAAATATTTTGTGTTTCATTTGTCATAATTGCATTTTTTTATTATAGTTCCTCTACTCAACAACTTTCAAAAGCACCTAAATTACCCTTAGTTACGTTTATTAAAAAATATGTTTAGCTTTTATTTCATAATTTTTGTATTTATTCTTCTTGACTACATATTTTTCTTATGAAAACATTAATTTCTTTTTAAGCTGCTTCCTACTTAAGCAGAGAGGTTTTTTCTAAGTAATACTTCACAACTTTAAACTCATATTTTATTGTTTGATACTATGTGGCAAGTTCACTAAATATTAAGAGCTGGTGAAATGTTTTTGTATGTTAACAAATAAGAAAGCATCATACTTCTCTTGATTAACTATTGAAGTGACAGTTGCTGGGCTTTGATAATCTCTTATTAGTTTGTCTTCAAACTAAAATTTAACTCTGAATTTACGAAAAGAAAATCTTTGCAAAATGTGTGCTTTGGAAGCATGAGGAATATGAGTCCTATGGGAATGTGGAAAGTTTTACTGAGCATACGATCACACTGGTCACCTTGCATTGCCATAGAGGTACCTTGTTTTATTGGTTTATGAAGACAGTCACTGCCCCCTAGAAAAAAAAGTAAGAAATAATTACCTGTTGATTCGACAGTTGCACTTTTAAATACTGTTGGGGTAGAGCAAATGAGCATTAAAGATGTCTTACAAGTTCAGGGGATCTCAGTGATCCAATTTTTTTAATGGCTGTTGCTGACCATTTTATTTTCGAGAGTAGTTACAAAAGAAAAGAAATTAGTGAAAGGATAGGGCAACATACAGTCATAAAAGAATATTTGCTGTGGTATTGCTCCAAGAAACACATCTGTGCAAGTTGCCATAATCACACAGTGAATTGCTGTGTGTCAATCTGCATTGTGTTACAAATTAAATGATGGAAATCTTAAACAAGTGGTTCTTAAGACTGATACTTATTTGGAACCGTATGTGTCTGCTTTGAAAGGCAAAGTAAAGAAATCATTATGTTCACAAAATAAAAGGTTATTCAGGAATAATGAATGTGATAAAAGAATTGTGAAAAGAAAGCATTCAAAGCAAGGTATTATTGTGGCAAATCAACACTGAGTAATACATACATTTACTTTTTTCTACAGGGAAGATACGGAAACACACAAATAGGTATTTTGTTATATTAATTAGTTTTTTTCATTTGAAAATTTGCAAACAAAAAGAATCCAGGTTTTTTTCCTATGTTATGAAAAGAAATTATTTTTTGAAAATGAAGATAAAACTCAATTCAGATGTTTCCTTTGATAAGTTCTGATTTGGCTTTAGACTTTTCTTTATTATTTCAGCTGCAGATCAAAGAATGAGCAGAGCCATCATCTTTTAGTGCCTATACATACAAATCAAATAATCAGTTTTCTGTAATTTTGTACAAAGTATCATGAAGAATACTTACAGGGGAACTTTGTTCAGGATTATGGCAAACAAATGAAAGTCCATACTAAGGTCAGCCACAACCTGTACTGTCACTAATGTCCAGTTCCAAACAAAAAATCTCCAAACACAAAACATCCTTAGTCAATAGTAGATCAATTTTATACCTTCTACCATTTAAGTACAAAAATCCAGCTATGAAAATAACTTTCTCTGAGCCAGGATCTTAGAAAGTCAAGGCATATTGCAGATGATTACTTTAGACATACATTTTTTCGTTCCCTGAAATTCTTGTATTTTGGATGACCATTTACTAGATCATTCACTTCAAATTTCTATATCTACTTTAAAAGTTTTGATATTGGGTACACTGTGTATAATTTATGTTTGTGATGCATGGATTTATGTTACTATAAATTCTATCTGTAAAGTAAAAAAGCATGCGTTTGAGAATACTATTTGGTTTCCTTTTTGTGAATATATCTTTGACAGACAGTGCATGTTGTTAAAATGAAATTCTGCTTCAAATTACAATTCCTTTCTCCCAGCCCAGGCATCAACCATATCTTTAAAGGGGCATGCATTATAAAAAAGGAGTGCAAAGTGAAGTTGCATGATCTCTAAAGAAAGAAACAAGAGATAAAATATGCACCGTATTGCCTTTTCCTTTGTAGAAGTTGTTTGAATGACATTAATTTTGGAACATACCTGGAGAAGGCCTCTACTCTCACTTAGATTTTATTTAGTACTTACGTCTGGGCTGTTCATTCTTCATGTCTGGGGTCAAGTACCTAGTCTTACCTTTTGGGGTGAGGACACCCAAACCAAGGACATTTTTTATATCATCCACTTCATCCGTTTTCTTGTTTTCCTTCTCTCTCTTTGGCAGAACAATGCACCTCTCACTGAAACTTATTGTGTGTTTTAGCCCAATTTTCCAATTAACAAGTGAAGTAGCGACTAAATTAGCAATCCTAAAGGTTTCTTGCAAGAGGTAATGTGACATTCATGTGAGCTTTGTTCCATAGTTGTTGTGGTTTAATCCCATTCAGCAACTGAACCCCACCTGGCCACTCACTCACTTCCCCTGCATTGGGATGGGGGAGACAATCAGAAAGGTAAATGCTATAAAGCTTGTTATTGAGAAGAAGATGGTTTAACATGTAAACCAAAAGCTCTGTGCACAAGCAAAACAAAACAAGGAATTTGGTCACCACTTCCCATGGGCAGGCACGTGTCCAGCAATCCCCATGAAAGCAGAGATCCATAATGCTTTGAGGTGTTGGGGGAAGACAAACACCATAACTCCCAAGGTCCCCCCCTATTTTTTCTTCTTCCCTGTCCTGGCTTTTAACAGGACAGAGTTAATTTTTGCATACTTTTCTAATATGGGTCACCCATGGTGATGGGATGAGGGGAAACTTTATGATGAGTGGCTGAGGTCATTTGGCTTTTTCAGCTGAAAGGAGACTGAGGGAAAAATTCTTTGTAGTCTACAGCTTCGTCACAAGGGGAAAAAGAGGGGCAGGCACTGATCTCTTCTGTCTGGTGACCAGCATTAGGGCAAAAGGGAATGGCATGAAACTGTGCCAGGGCAGGTTTAGGTTAGCTATTAGGAATAGGTTCTTCACCCAGAGGGCAATTGGGCACTGGAACAGGCTCACCAGGGAACTGGTCACAGCACCAAGCCTGACAGAGATCAAGAAGCACTTGGATAATGCTTGCAGGCATATGGTGTGATTCTTCATGTGATCCTCTGCACAGCCAGGAGCTGGACTTTGGATGATCCTTGTGGGTCACTTCCAACTTAGGATATTCCATGATTCTATGTTTTTGACTCTCCAGAGATCTCAGTGATGTGCAGTATGAATCAGAGGGAAGAACAAGCCAATAAATGAAAATGGGTATAGTATCATAAAGGCTTGCAAACCCTCAAATTCCAATGTACACTCACTCCCATATCTTATATAAAGTCTGTAGAACAATATTTTTTTGGTGTTCTGCTTATGGTCTTTTTCCAGTTGGGAATGTGGGCAGCCATTCCTTTGTTTTTGGCTTTTTTCCTCCCTCTTTGTGGCTCCAGATCTGTTTGACTGCTCTGACACTTGGTTTCACACAGTCATCACAGTTTCAAATGTGATGTTTCCAACTGGGAGGGCAGCTTTCCTCACTCCACAGTGCTGCATCACCTTTCATGCCAGAGATAAGAATAATGGCCATTTCTTCTTTCATAGGCAGCTGCATAAGGGAGGGAAGGAAGAATAGAAGCATTGATAAAAAATGTGTGTTTATACTTTCGCCTGACTTTCCATTGCTGGAAATCAGTAATGAAGTACAGGATTCAGCAATACAGGATTAAGAAGATAGCATAAAACTAGTTTGATTTGGACAACTAATGTGGTTATCCTTAAGTCCTGGTATGGGTGACTGCTGTACTGATTTCAAATATGAAAATGTCATTTGCTTTAACATCATTCCGCCCATGATATCCAGTTCTTAATAAGATAAATACTGCTTATATTTGAATTAATGTTTGCAGAAGACTCCATTCTTATAAAAATGTGAATGTGTTTGAACTGCTGTTTGAATCTAAATACATGCTCTTGGCAAATTCTTCTATTGGAATTCTCTTAAACAATCTTAACTCCTATAATCCAAGAAATATGTCAATTCAGTAATGTACAACATGGATCATCAGTTATATCAATACTTCCATTCTGTAATTGCTACAACAAAGATTCAGTGAGAAATTCACTCATATCCAAAGTGTTTGAAAGACTCTTGAGAGAGCCCAACCTGAAATCAGTACATACATAAGAAGTTAAACATGTTTTTAAATAACTCGTTCATAGAAAAAGGACAAAAGTTAATTTGGAAGGTTTACAAGAGGAAATGCAGTAGAAGAACTCAAAATTCTGCATGGATGTTTTTCTTAAAACCAGCTGGTTTAGTTTCTAATTATTTCTTGAGCATTTTTGTATGAAAATAAGTTAGACAACCAAGAAAGAATAAATACAGCTACCATCTTTCAATGCTCAAAAAATAGTCTCAAAAAAATAAAAAAAGTCTCAGAATGTTTTATTTTTTTGATCAAAATGTTTCCTAGCAAAATTGAGAGGTGATTTGCTGGTCAACCTATGCAGTTAATCAAACTTGAAAGGGAGAAAAAGAGAGAGGAACTGCTTATTAGTATTTTCATTTTCCTCTGGATGTTTTTATTTCATGTACTCAGATTACTTTAGGCACGTGTACTTGTGCCTAAGTATAATCCTTCAGTGGATTACTGTGCAATACTAAGCACAACCCCCTATTCACAGTTTCAGAAATACATTCAAATACCAAAGAGACATTTCATTTAAAGTGGAATGAATATTCCACTGGAAGCCATTATATACTTCCTATAGCACACAAAAGTGAGAGGCTGTATAACTTTTGAAAGGGAAGGTGTCTTTATAAATAGATGTCTTGTGAAGGTATCCAAAAGAGTGTGACATATTGAAAGTGCTTGAAGATGTATTTCTACCTGTTAAATACTAAGTAACAAACAGGAGAAGCAGTGAGATAGATCTATATAGGACAGACAGATCTATATAGGACAGCTATATCAAATACAGTTCTTTTTTTGCTTGCAACTATACTATGCATTTATATGAAATTTTACTGAATTTAATAGAGTTATTTTAGATTCAGAGTGACATGGAGTTGAATTTGGCATAGAGAAGGCATATATACTTTGCACCAGTAGCATGTTTTTATAATGGAATGCTGATCAAGACGTGAGGCATTGATAATCTTTAATTTTGCAAAGGAATACAGTATGTTCCAGGGGCATCATAATTCTTTCATAACTTTGTTCATCTTGCAACTGACAGTGCACCACAGGCAACAGTTCATACTGGAGAAGGTCAAGGACAAGAACAGGATTAAGACCAAATATTGGTATATCTATCAAGTATCCATATTTGAAGTAAGTGCTGGTATTAGTCAGTAGAGAGACCCTCACATTCAATTATGTGTGAGAATCTTTCAGAGATCATTCTTAGCCTTATTAGCATCTGGAACTTTTTACAGTCCTTTTAGTTTTCTTTTGCATGACGTGTTACAGCACTATTCTGAAGGCCAGTATTAGAAACTCCAAATAAAATTGATTGTTTTTCACTTACTTGCCTTCACTGTGATATAGGGGGAAGAAAATACATAACCTTTGGGAGATATGGGGATACCATTGCCTACCTAACTGATGAGGGCTGAGTTAGTAGGCATCTTCAAAGAACAAATGGACACATAATATCATCAATGCCTGAAAAATCACGTTATGACTTGGTCAGTATTCTTACTGTAGAATTTCTTATTCTTTTTAAAGTTTGTGAGACATGCGTGACTTTATATTTGAAGGCAAACACTTTATATTTGTAAGTACTTTCCAACATTCCACTAGAATATTAAGACCTCTTGCAATAGTATCTACGTTGTGCTGCTTTTTACTCTGGACCAAAGCTGTGAATTGGTTTACATTGTTCTACTTGAAAATTCTTCAGAACTAATTACATTACTGAGCTGAATAAGATTTATTTATTTTTTAGCTTCCTGTCATTTTCTGCGTAGATAAAAATTATCTGATATCTATGATGCCAGTAAGTAAATTGTAAATAGACATGTTTAGAGATAAACACAGTGATGTTTACACAGGCTTCCTGAATACTATAAATAAATCTCCAAGGTATGAGTGTCCTTGGTTTAATGATAACATAGAATACTGATAAATAAATTATAGTTTAAAAACTCAAGCAAGCAAAACCTATAGCATGGAAATAATTTTTAAAGAATATCTTCATTCATGATCAGTATTATTAGTGAAAGTTAAAATTTAGTGTGATGCTACTTCTGAAGATAGACATGTTTTAGAAACTTCTTTGAAGTGTGATATCTGATTGGATCTCAACCTACATCAGTTTTGGAGAGGCGTTCTTAAAATGTTCTATAAGTACCTGAGGATGCACCAATCACTTAGGATAGTGTTAGCAAACACACAAACACATCAGAAAGAAATAGAAAATGATTATTACAAAAGTGAACACAACCTCACAAGGGAAATTCACCTTCTTCTGTGAGTAGTCTTGCATAGGATAACTAAGACTTCTTCTGTCAGTGCAACACCCCATTAGATGTATTTTGGAGCCCTTACCTTGAGGAATTACTGAAGTAACCGACCATAATAGAACAGGGCAGATCAAAGAATAAGTGTAATCAAAACCAGTTAACTTTCACTCATAAGTTACACACATTTTGAAATAATAATTTTAAAATATATTAATTCTACTCCTGTCCAAATAGGATTTCCATTGGATCTTCTATAAAAGCAAGGATCAGGGGAAGAGAACACAAACTGTTAGTGGAACCTGCAGTTGTTTGCTTCTTGCACTTTTCCACCATGTCAGTATCGTGAAGTAGCTAATTTGAGTGAGAAATTGCGATCCAAAGGAGAGCAACGATGGCTGCATGAAAACTAGAATTTTCACTGTGGGGAAATTTTCTCTGTGTTTATAGATCTAACTAAACATCTTTAGACATTAAAATTAAAATTTGTTGTTTTGAAATATCTTGAATAGTAGGAGCCATTCAAACCTTTTATTGCCAAAAATTATACTAGAGTCTATTTAACTTCTTTCTTAAATAAACATGATGAATTTCCCTGACTGCCCATGTCTCTCTGTGACAATCTGAGTTTCAGGCACAAGAAATCTCAAAGCCCTTAGAGCTCCCAAATCTCAGACCCCTTTCTCCTCAAAATGAATACTGGCTTAAGACAAAGCTCCTTCTTTTGCAAAACTCAAAAATCAGGCAACTTTTCTGCAGATACAAATGCTTGTTTTGACATTAAAAAAAATCTGCATTTTCTAGTTGTAAAAAACATGTCAAAAACTTCTTGTCTGCCTTTAGCAGGTAGTTTAATGCATTACATGTAAGTGACTGATTTGAGAATTCATTTGAAGTACAGGAAAAAGTAAAGTGGATTTCCTATAGATGCTGTTCCATACACTTACTGTACAGTTATGCCCATCTACCATACAATAAAAGACCAAAACAATGATTTCCAACTCTCAGTTTCCAGTGCTATTTGTAGTCAAATAAATTCTTATATATTCTGTAGAAACTAACAGAAATAAGAAGGCTATGCAGTTAGAAATGTAATGTTCAGTATGTAACATTATATATGAATAGAAATTCGCTATAAAAAACCCACAGAGTGTATTCCAGTCACATGATAAATATGGAGTCATCTGATTTTCTGATCCTCTTAAACTCTTCTCTCATGCAGTGAAAAAGATATTTAAATATTTTCCAGTAGACAATGCTAACTGCTGACACTACAGTGTACATATCATAACCCTGAAGTAATTATTACTGAATACGTGGTTATCATTTTGTTGTCTCCTCATCTGTCTCATTCCAGTTTTGTATATCTCCATATACTGTTATCTGATTATACTTTGCTTTGTGTGTGTATCTCTTCACTCTCCAAATATCTCAATGTCATTTTTTTCTCTCTTCCTGATGCACATTCTGCATTCTAAATGCCAGACTGCAAGTAAAGAGAGATCTTGCTGTTTTCAGATAGATTTTTGGTTTTTTTTTTCCCTGAAATTATATTTCAATCTTGATAGAAAGTCTAAGTGAAACAAAATGTGAGATCAAAGAAATTAAGACAGTCATGGAATCAATAAAGGTATTGACAGATGATACTTTCAACTAGTAATATCATAATGACCTTGCAAGCAGAGAAAGACCTAATTATAGTAGCAAAAATTGTATAAGAAGAGATAAATATTCTCATAAGAGAGTGAAGTACAAAACGATCTGGAAAATACAAAGACAAGTAATCTATATTGTAAGGAGTTGGAGCTAGAAAAGCAAGGTATTGCTGACTGCATGCACCTGAATACATGAAAGAATTTGCACACAGCTAGACAGCAAGAAATGATATTGAGTGTTTTGAACTCTATTGCGTCTCTCAGTTTGTAAGAATTCCTATGATATATCAGATCTCTTATTTGTTTGCCTGAGTAACTTGTCTAAAAGTTGCCCATACTGCCTCTTCAGAGAAAAGGATATGCACAGTATGCACAGCTGACTATGCTACCTCAGTTTTAGGTCTTCTCTCAATTATTAGTTTTGTGTAAGTCCTGAAGCACAGTAGTTAATATGCATTCTTAAGGTGGTCTTATTGCTAAGGTTGTAGGAAAAATCTCATACTGTACAATTTATATACATTGAGTTTGGAAAGTTCTTGACCTCAAAAAGTGTGGCAGTAAGTTTCAAGGCCACACCATACTGTGCATGTAAACCAGTTTCTTTACAGATATAATTTTTCAAGTATTTTTCAATGTTCAATTTTTTCCCATTTTGAAACATGGGAAGAAGTAATTTCTGATAACTGTATATCCTTGATGTTAACATTCTTTTCCCTAGACAATGTAGACTTCCTGCTTTCTGAACAAATATGTTAGTAAATATTGCTTCCATGTAGAACCCATTTTTTGAGCAAATATGCAATTTTTCTTCTTGCATTCCTTTTCATTAGTCAAATTATGTCCATTTCCCTAATGTTTTAAAGGTGCTGCTGTTTTGTCAGGGTTTATTTCTGAGTAACTAAAATATTTTCCACATCTTAGCTTGACTTCAATGTCATAACAAAATAGATAATCTGGAATAGTTTATGGAAACAAGCTACCCAAGGATTTTCATTATGCCATAATAAGAAACTGAAACAAGATCTACAGATAGTTAAAATCTACTATAAATCCAATGGGAACACAGTCATACTTTGTTGTAGACAAGCCAGATTTGAAAAAACTGTATGGAGCATATATGGGTTTTTTTACTCTACTGAAATACGAAACCGAACAACATCTTATATCTGATTTTCCCCTCCTCTGCTACAGTGATTAGTATAATAAAACACAGTACTTTTTCCTGAAACTCTTGATACTGCCCCACTGAAACACCATAATCTATACTTCTACCTTTTCCATTATTTCTCCAAGAATTAAGGTTAAGTTAATATGTTAGTTATTTACTGATGATGGCTGTTTAACATCTTCGTTGTTTTGGACATTTTAAAAGAATTTTTTGGAAACATAAGTACATCTCCATCTACCCCCGTTTTTCTTTATCTACCACTTTTCTGTTTATTCATAATAAAGGCCTACACCTTTTCACTAGTCCTTGCCTACGTATACATTATCAAACACATTACTCTATTGAACATCAGGGCCCATATCATTAATGATCTTCAAATCAGATTTTATCAAAAGCTTAGGAGAAAAAAAGTAGATAAGTTTTGTCACAGGCCAAATAGTTGCTTAAATTTATATCTGAAACTTTCCCATGTACTTTAAATTGTAACATCTAACTCCACTGTAAGTTTCAGAAATTTACAAATGAATACTCTTTCCAAAACTCTTGTAAGGTTTTGAGAATTAAATTTCTGGCTTATGAACTCTCTTTTCTAATTAATTTACTTATTTTGGAATCCTCTATGAAATCTAGGTCTGCTGTCTCTCAGATCATTATATTCATCCTCTTTGTCTCCAGAGTCCTAAATATTTTGATGGTTTATCTGACATCAGTTCACTGCTTTTCTTTTAACCTTAGAACTATTCTCTGTAAATATTTCAGCAGCAATGCCTTAAAAGAAAGTAGACAAAAATTGAAAGCACACTTCTTTTCTAAATTCAGTGTTCAAAGTCACTGGGGTTTTTTTGTGACTTTTAAATTACATTAGAAGTAACAAATTTTACTTTTTTGGATGATTCGCTAGCCCAAGGGAGCAATAAACAAACAATCAAACAAACAAACAAAGTTCTTAAAAAACTTGCATATTATGATGCTTATCTAACTCTTTGGATACCTTCTCAGTCATTTTTATTTGGACTCTAAAGAAAATACACAGAAATATGTAATTGAATTGAAAAAAGTACTTAGATTTGATGGAATGATATGGACTTTGCAAGATGGACGGTGGTGCAAAGACTCTTTATTGCACTGTAATAATTCTTTATATACTATCACATAAAACAGGAAACAGGAAATAACACTACACTACAGTGTGCTCCAGTTAGCTGTCTTTGTTTCACGGCATTACCTTATATGGCAACAGGTAAACAATAGCTTATGTGGTAGCAAATGGTGTTTCTCACTCCTGACAGGTCCAGCAGGTCACAGGCCCATAATGCTCCCTTTCAGCTTCCCCTGGATGTTTTGATCAGGGGTCCCAGGGTCTGTTCCAGGCCAAAGATAGAAGGACATTCTAGGTGCTACAGTCTGCTGGTCTGTTACCTGTATCTTGTAACTCCACACTTTTGTGTGATAACATAGACCTCTGTCTCCAGTATATGAATCCTGTAAGGAGCTTTAATGATATTATTCTATTATGTTGCCCTGAGTTTTGTAGTTCTTGATGTTTTCATTCTTCTGTAACTGTTTCTCATACATTCTCTGTAAACATATCCATGTTTTTGTAACAGTAGTTTATAATTTACATTCCTGGGCGGAGAGATTTGATGGATATTTCCTTTGACCAGTGTGATTGAGGGGCGGCGAGTTGTCTCTCCAATCCACTGTGGTTTTTAAGACACATATAAAATAAAGTACGGCCCAGTTAGGGGCCAGTAGTTGTTCTTTGCTCTCCTGTAACAGGTGCCCGTGTCTTTCTTTTTGTGTCCTGTTGTGACGCTATTAGACAATGAAAAGATAGATATCACAGCTGACATCATAGGAGAGTTAATTCTGAGCTTATAAGGAATTCTGTCTTACTCAAGATATGTTGCACTCAGTTTTGTACACCTGATAGTCCTCAAAATTATATAGCTGATATTGTGCTCATTATTATTTACACCAGATTGTTCTATGTTAATTCTAGGTCAGATGATGCTATGAATAAATAACTCACATAGTCTTATGCCATCCAGTGGCATTCAGGTTCTAAATCAATTGCTTGTGAGGAATGCTTTCTATAGTTTCTCTTTGTATAGTCCTACTAATCATGGTTTTCTGGTTCTTTTAGAGCTGTCAGCTGCATAGTTTTGAAATGTCAGGTCTTACCCATTTTTCACAAAGTTATTGGCTTTATTCCACTCTATTCCTGTGAGCAGATTTGATATTTAGATCAGTTGTGAGGAATAATAATAATGATTTAAAGAGTGGTTCCAGCTACTGAATTTGTGGAGTCTAAAATATGCACAGAAGCACGTGCAGCAGGATAAGTTGTATAACCCAAAAGCTGGAGCTGAATGGACTGTCCTTGTACACATGGAGAGGGAAAAGGTAAGAGCTGTCTGTCAGTCAGAACAATGCTAGTTTTTGAGGACTAGCTTTGCCTCTAGGGATATGCCTTTGAGATGTTACTACTGCAAGTTTTAGGCCAAATCTCCTTATTATTCACGTGCAAGGATGTTATCCAGATTTTTATTTGTTTTAAACCCTTTTCTGAGTGTCTCTGGCAAAGTTTTGGTAGTAAGGGAGTCTTAGAGGTGCCCTCTGAGAGAAAAAGATAGGGATTCCCCATGTGGGAGACAACCAGTTCCAGACAACTCCAGCAGACCCACCACAGGGCACAGCTGAGCCTCTTGGCCAAGGTGGTGGCACAAATCAGAAAAGTTATTTAAGAAAAGACAAAACTACTGCACTGCTGTGAGAGGGAGAAACTGACTAGATGAAGCTGCATCCCATGAAGGCACACACTGAAGCAGGGTCCTGGCAGGAACTGTGGCCTCTGCAGAGGAACACATGCAGGAGCAGGTTGCTGGCAGGAACTTCAGCCTGCAGAACACCAATACTAGAGTGGTCTGCTCCTACACTGCTTTGAAAGGATCTGTGCTGGGGCATCTTGTGGAAGGTAGAAATGTTGGGAATGAAGAAATGAAATTGAGCCTTGGAAGAAGAGGCAGGGAGAAAGGTTGTTTTGTTTTTGTTCATTACTATTCTAACAATTTTTTTTTCTCTTTCAATAAATTAAATTAAATTTCCCCAAGTCAAGGTTGTTTTCCAGTGATGGTGAGCTATCATCCCTACCCTTATCTTTTCCCATGAACTTTCCTATCTTATTTTTTCCACCTGCTCTGCTGAAGAGGGACAGTGAGAAGACAGCAAGGTAAGCATCACCCAGCCAGCCAGCCAAGGTCAGCCCACCATAAACCTGTACTAGTATATCAAACTGGAAATGTAGGTTAGAGCTCAGGTTTGATTTTTATTCAAATTTTACATCATGGGTAGATATTCATTAGGGGGCTCATAATTCTCCAGTATCTTTCCATTGTTCCCCACATTAAAATAGGGAACCATTTCATTTTACAAATAGTGCAAAAGGGTAAGAAAGCACTGTGTGTTTTCTTGAATCAAAATTCAAAGTATGTGACAGTAATCAAATAAAAAGGATGACAAAATCTTCAAGGACACACATTGCATTTTTCTGTCAAGTCCAGTGAAGTTCACCTAGCCCAGATTCATACAGCTATTTACCGCAGTGTTTAGATATCTGAGTAACTTTACAGTGAGGAAATATCATTACTTTTTATATATATTTTTTTTTCTCAAATGCATACATCAAGAAAAATGAGCATTGGAGCATCTTTCTTTTTCCCTCAGAAATATTTTAGTTTCAAAAGGCAAAAGTAGTATTTAAAATTATCTGCTTCATCAGAATATGACTTTTAGCAAGAAGCTGTCAATAAGCTAGTGAGATAGAATTATTAACTGGACCCCAGAGAACTCAACTGTAGGCAGTTTTGTGGGGTTTGAGAGTTACAGTATACAAATCAGACAATGAAACCTTTAGCGTTGCTAATGATAACCATCATTCTAGACTTCTAATCTTTGGGATAGCATTTCAGCTGATTCATCTTTGTTCTGTGACAAAGGCATAGATTCCAGTGATTTATTACTGTTACATTCCATTAGCAGAATATTCACTCTAGGGCCTTGTGTAACAGAAATCCACAATGAGAAGAAAACACTTCAGGTTGGGCCAGGTCTTTTTTACAAACAATGTAATTACTTTTACTTCAAATAGATACTAAAATTAAGGAACTCTTGCATGCCTGTTATTCTCAGCTAAGGCCTGAGACAACAGGTAAAAACCGTAACACAAGTAGGCTGAGGAGAGAAGTGGTAATGTAAAACTCTATAGGCTGAGGAGAGAAGTGGTAATGTAAAACTCTATGTCATACATGGCATTCCGAGGTCATGATTTAGAAAGCAGGACATGATTGTCTCACAAGTACAACAGTCATTATCCACTCCTACATAGTTTTCCTTAGTGTTAGTCATTAATACATTTTCTCAAGAAATTGCTTTCCAGAGAGGACTATGGACTTTGCAGACACTATTTTTCATTTCCTTTATTTTCATGATAAATGAAAAGGTTCTAGACTGACCAAACTTGGTACCTGCATTTGCTAGTTCTGCACTGTCTCTATTAGTCTGATAATAATGATGCCCTTTAAGAGGGAATTATGTTTCTGACTCAGTGAAATCATCTAACCACCTAGACTCTCTCTATAGTCAATGGAGAATGTAGACAGTTTGTGACACGCTTGTCTTGCTAGGTCAAATGACTTATATTCTGAAACTCCTTACTTACTGCCTGTAAGAAAGATGGGGTTTGTTAGTTCTGTTTTCTTGATTAATCCATTCAGTTCAAAGATCTAGTTCAGACCAGATGCAAACCTTTGATCTTACTAACTTAGGAATCTTAAAAAGTTAAACTTAGGTTAAAGGGATTCACAGCTTCAGGGCACACACACACAGACACACGGTTCTTTTACCATAAAGAGCTATGTTACTTCTTCAAGTGCCGTGGGTAAAAATCATGGGTAACTGAAAGCCAAAGCAGCCATCTTGTGACACAAGAAAAGCCCATGCCTTTCCTGGTCCTTGGGTGGGGAGTCACGGCTGCTTCTTTTTCCGTGCTGGTATTTGCTAAGTCCACGCACGCGGGTTGGTAAATGCAGTAGAAGTAAAGAGAAAAGGAAGAGTTCTTGTCCGCTTATTTCCAGCAGGTTTTATTTCTGGAGTTGCAGGGGAGTGGATAAAGATGCCCGAGCTGGCTGGCGCAGGCTGTTTTCACAGGGGAGTGAGGGGAGGAGAATAGGGAAAGAGCCAATGGCTGCAGAGGGCTGGTGTGACGTCAGCAGACCAATGGAGGCACTGGCCAATCACGCGGGGTCCGTCACAAGGAACTGACCAATGGGCTGCCCTTTCAGGCGTCCCTGGGCTCCCCGTGCATGCCCAGACAGGGAGAGAAGCAGGGGAGGAGGTGACACAAACACCGTGCGCGGAAAGAAACAGCGGCTGTGCGGCCCGCCGGCCCTGGGCTCCCCCGGGTTGGCCACCCCAGCGGCCAGGCAGGGGAAAAGCGGGATAGACCACTGGCTCGCCCAGATGCAACGCAACATCCAAGAACAATGAATTTTTAATATTAACATTGTTAGAATGCATTCTTCCTGTCTAGACTCCAGACGTGACAGTAAACAGAAGGCATCGTTCTTTCACCCAAACATTCTGATAGAAAGGGCCAGTTTCTCAGTCTACACATGACTTCCATCAAGCAGCTACTCAAATTAAGATGAGATGTAGGGACACAAAATGATAGCAGTCAATGGAAAACCTATCTCTGTGAATGGCAGCAATAATAATTTAGAGAATATTGTTGTTATCAAGTCTCACATTACTGATTTTTCTGCCAGCAGCTGAAGAACCACTTGTTAAAGGGAAAGAGTTCATAGCAGTATGAATGCCTAGGTATGTCAGCTAGTCCTATTTCAGTTTGAGCTCCCTTCATTATATGCTGCAATAACTTTGTTTCCCCCTCTTCCTCCATAAAATATAATTTTAGTCAAATATACCTTTTTAGTTTCAAAAGAGTTAGATTATGTTAGTAAAGTTGTTACTGTTCCTACTATTCAATACGCGAAAACTTTACAAGGCGAAGAGAGTCGTTCCAGTAAAACTCAAAATTCATGACAAGCACATCACAACTTTGTGGGTTTGTTGCATTCCAAGTAATAAGGAGCAGTAAATTCACCCTAAATTAAAAAATAACAAAAGATGTATTTTTTCACTTTATGACAGTATTTATTGATACACTACTTCCTACTTAGAAGCATTATAAAAGTTGTTCTATGTAGAAAAAACATAGTCTGCAGTGAATGACTTTTTTTTAACAAATTTTGAGGACAGATGATTCAGTTCTGGATCTGAGATGTTAATTTTAATTGTTGTGGCATTTTTGTAGTCTCCTCTAGTGCTGATCTGTCATTGCCTGCATGAGTTCTTTTTACCATAGTTGGTTATCATGATGTTGGGGAAGGTGGTAAATATGTATCATTTATTTGCGTGTCCCATTACCTAAAAAGGAACCACAGAGTGTGATCTTGAGGTAGCATAAATAAATTCAAACCCATTACCTTTAATAAATCGGTAAACTTACAGTCTGTACCATGAAGGTGCTTACATATGACTTTCAATACCCATGGAATCTGACAATATTTTTCACAAAATTATAAGGTTATAACCAGACTTTTAAAAGTAGAAAAATATTTCAATAATTAAACAGTTAAACACTTAGATAACTGAATAATTTTTTGATCTAAACCTATTATAGCTAAGACAATTTCCTCACTGAAAAAGCATTTCCCAGATTAGGAAATTCACACCTGTTAATCTCTGAAGGTTTAAAATATTGTGCCAAGTCTTTTTTCCTCATAAATCAGGATTATTTAATCTGAATAAACTCTGCTGAGCTTCTTCACATCATTATACTGCAGAATTCATAAAACTGCAGAGAAAATATTAGATGCTAAACCATCCCTCCAATTAGAATATTGATAGTAACAATTATTGAAGTTTGGAAAATAGTTATATGATATTTATGCTTAGTATTTTCTGTCTAGTTAGGTCTCCTGTATTTATCCATCTCCTCAAATATTCTGAAGCTGACTTAAAAGTAAATTATATGGTAAATTTTGCATTTTATATTTCTTTAATAGACAAGGTTTAAATACATTTGTTTTAAGAAAAAAAGGTTTCTATTGTGAATATTTTGGTACATTTATTCATGTCAGAATCTGCAAACATAGTAATCTAATCTTAGTTCCAGAAGTTTCTTACAAGATATCTTAAAAGCTGAGAAAATTCTTTAAATATGCAACATGAAAGTTCCTCATTAATTGCAGAATCTGAAGAATCTTGCCATTAATTCAGAACTTACCATATATGTGGGACGGATAGAGCATATATTGTTCTTAAGAACACTGACTTCCAAATGACAACATATTATTGACATAATTTTTTACACCAGACCTTACCTCAAAATTTGAAGTAGTGAACACAAGTTCACAAGTGAACATTACAAAAATTTTCTAATTTCTTTTAGTTACAATCACTTTTAGAAAAGAAATGATCCACCTCAAGGCAGTGTTTGAACAACATTAGCATGTAGAAACTAGGTGGAGGTAAACACAATTTAATTTTGTGGTCTGAAATCTATGTAATATATCTAATGCATATAATAAAAGTGATGTCATATATGTTTGATCCAGTCTTATCCAACCTTTTTTTTTTAACAAACTGAAGCCCAGACTTTTGGCAATGACCTGGCAAAGAAGTAGAAGAGAAGGAAAGTAAAAGATCCTGAAATTTTAGTAATGTTTTGCTTAATTGTAGTGCATCTGATCAGTATGGAAGAGTTTTCTATCCTTAGTTAGATTTTTGAAATTGATGCAATTTGACTCACTTTTAGGCTCACAATTAGGCTCACTTTTCTTCATAGTTCACTCAATCATGCCCTGTATAATCTAAAATATTGCTACGTTTCAAATTCTGATTAAGAATATAATGGCCTTCTACCCTTGCCAACCTTGCCCTGAACTGACAAGGGCCATGCTTCAAGTTTTACATAGCAGAAGACAAAGGGAGAAACAAATTTTGCTTCTAATGCATAAGTTAATAGTTTCGTATAAAGGTTACACACTTGTAATTGCATCAGTTTAACAAGTAGATTTAACGTTTTCCTAGGTGAAATATTAGAACAAATGCTCATAATAAAATAATATGTACTTAAAGGCTACTGGATCTAATTCCCACAGAAAGATATTTGGTGGTTATATTTTTGCTTGTATTGTAGCTCTTGTGTGACTTGAGGTGTCCTTTTTTTTATTTTTCTTTATTTCAACTTTTAGGCAGCATGCCCTACAAATCTTGAAAATACATTAAAAATGTAAAAAGGTATGCTTTGTTTACTTTTCTGTTGTTTCAGTAATTTTTATAACTAGCAAAAAAAATCTGATTTTTTTTTTATTTTTTTTATTTTGCAGTTGTGCTTCCAGCTCTCTCCACAAGTCAGTGGGTCATATGACTTTTCTGTCGTCTGGACCAGAGTAAACAACCAGGGAAAGAATTAATGTTCCAGCAGTGCCCTCTCTATTTGTGTAGTCCTAGATCCTGAAAATTTTTTTTAATTCACTGGGTTTGTAGCTTTCAGATCTGGCTCTTGCAAAGTTCAACACTGACTCTGTAATACTAGCTCTGCTACGAGAACCTTTGTGAAAGAAAACAGCAGGCATCCATTTCACTCCTTTATCAAAAGCACTATTGATGAAAAGGTCCCAAACACCGCAGTGTATTTGGGGTTTGGCCAGCTACACTCCTAAACATATTTATATGGCAAGTGAAAGGCTAAATATTATTGCACCAGTGCCAAAGCAGTTTCCTCTCCTTGGCGGCTGCTAACAAAAAATCATCTTCCTGAGACTGGTAGGGTGGCTCTGTCCTGCTGTGCTATGACATTTTTGGGTACTGTCCTTTTGCAGCTAATATCATTAAGTATTTGCTTCATCCACTGGTCATATTGATGAAATAAATCCAACTGAGAAGAAGCACCTGGTACTATAATTTCCCCTGCCTTTACTGAAAATTTAATCAAATTTAACCTCAGCAGTTTACCTTTTCCTTTAACAAAATACATATGCAAGCCAAGAAGAGAAACATAAAGTCAACGTACTTTAATAACATGTGTTTTAATATTGTGGTATTGTGACAGGGGAATTCTAAAGATTCATGCATACCTGTCTGAAACATTATTAAATTAAATTTGGTGCATTTTCAAATATGTATGGAGTAGTATATATTTGGTTATTTCTACAGAGTATCTAGCTGCAAAAATACATTAAGAGGGTAAAATATTTAGAAAGGTTCCTAGTTTTACAGAGTCTGCTGAATTTATGTTACAGCATACTGTGCTGTTCATATAGGCTCTGTCTCCATTATTTAGAAATTTTGTATGTCATAATCTTGAGTGTAATTTCACACACCATGTTATAGTCATCTAAATTCTGACTTCAGGCGACAGGTATCAGAGCTCCATAGAAAAATCAGTGAAGAATCTGAAGCAAAGGAAGGTGTGGTAATTTGAGGGGGTCTGGCTTTTTGGCCACAACAGAAGGTTATTGTTGTGCTGAGAAGTCAAGGACAGAAGAGTATTTTATTATTGTGCCAGATCTCTGACAGAGTGGCTTGTCAGCTAAACAGCATTTTTCCTGACCTCCAACTGTTTTAATTTGTAAACAGAACAGAACAGTCGTAACGGAAAATGAGCACTCTCACATCAAAGTGGAGGCAAAAGATCAGAATGAGCTATAGCCTCCAAATGTGTCTTGTTACAATTTCAGTGTAAACATGAGATGCAGACAAATTCTATGTGTGGCATCAATTCTTTTGAGTCTTTCTCTATTATGACTTGCTGCATCATTTGTGTGGGACTGAGGAGGGCCTAGGTCACTTTCTTTATATCAAGCAGTTGAATACTTCAGGCATTTTAAATAGAAATTGTGACATCTCTGAAAATAATCTTAACATCAAGTTTCATCCTGGAGATGCGAGATTCCAAAGTTCTTCTCTGCTTCTTAAGGTAAGTGGTGGTATACAAATATTTTTATAGTCTTGAACTAAGAAATCCTGTCTTTTTTTTCTTGTCAGAAATGGCAGAAGTTGCATGAGCAGCAGAGTACAATGAGTGACAAACTGGCAGATGTTCATTGTCTGTTTTAGTGAATCCTGATGTGTGAATGGTTCCACTGAGGAACAGCACATCGCTTTCAGTTGCATTAGAGATTCCTAGTCTCCCACAGTACCCAGAATGGGCAACCATGGAAGTACATTTCTAAACAGCAGCATCCAGAGCTGTTGGATCTTAATTGTGAGATGTCAGAGACAGCTAATTTTTGAAATCTTTAAATTCTCTGAATAAGTTAGTGTTTGTATTATCGAAAGATTTCACATTGCTTCTACAATATGTCTTATATCTGAAGTTGAAAAAGACCACTAAAATTGAGTCCAGTCATTAACCTAACACTGTCAAGTCCACCACTAAACCATGTCAGTAAATGTCACACCTACACGTGTTTTAAATACCTCCAGGCACGGTAATTCAACCACTTCCCTGGGAAGCCTATTCCAGTGCTTGACAACCCTTTCAGTGAAGAAATTTTTCCTCAGATCCTATCTAAATCTCCCCTAGAACAGCTTGAGGCCATTTAGTTTTACCCTATTGCTTATTACTTGGTAGGAGACAGCTACCACTTTTATGTCAGCATTGAACCTCAAAAGCTGTCAGAATTTACCCAATCTGACTCTTATTTGTCCTAAAGATTCCCTGTGCATCTGTATGTATATCCATATCTGGATACTTGAAGTCTGAACCTCATTATGGAGGAGGCTGATACGTTACAAATGCCAACCAGATATCCCTCTACAGGCCTGCCTGCAGGGATGACATATCCTGTCTGGAGGTTAGGAAAGTCCTCTGGAAAGTAGCAGTGTGCGTCTGAATCACTTCTGGTTGACATTGGAAGTGAACCTTAATTCCCTTCTTTTGGAAAGACTACTTTGATTCCAAAAGTGCCTATTTTTTAAAAATAAGGGATGTAAGGTGACTTCTCTGGTTTTAAAAAGAGTGAGCCTTCCTCAGTTAGGGGCCTACCCATCTTAGCTTTCAAATTATCCAAGAGCTTAAGGTTTCAAGTCCTGAGTCACTCATCAAAACTGGTGGGAAATTCTGGAGTTCTCAGTCATCACTGTATTTTATACCTGCTCTGAGTGGCTTTCCATCATCACACACAGATTTTTGTGGATTATCTTTCTGAGGAGCTTAACTTCTCTATCAGATTGAAAAGGAATGAATGTGCTTGTTTGTGGTGCTGTGAATTATCTTGCTGGGCTGTATTTAATTTTGACACACTGTGAAACCATTTAAATTACATCAGTTCAGGATGAACCAAAATGAAAATAAAATCCATTCAGGTCAACAATGTCACATTTTTAGATATCAGTGCTGTGTCAAAACTGAAATATAAAGTCACAGTATTAGGTACACTCAAGATATCCGGATGGAAGTACAAGCAAAATTCTTTAGGATGGTAAAGGATTTCCTCCTTTGAAATATGACTCCAGTGGAAACTGTGCCATGGTCAAAGTCCTTGAAAGATTGGAACTGTCATGTAGCTCACAGGGAAAAACCACTGACACAAGGGAGCATTGCATTCCAGTGAAGGAAAAAACATAAGTGGAAAGGTACAAAATTCCAAAACATTAAAAATCAAAGTTGTTAGATTAAAAGACACATCAGGTTGATATAACACAAACAAATCCTGAAATTAGGTAAAATGACATGTTTAATTTAATACTCAGAATGAGAATATGGTGAAATGACTCATTCACCACTTTTGCATAACAAAAGAAGGTTCAGTGATGGTGCTTTTTTTCATTCCTTTTTTTTTTTTTTTTTCCTGAGGGCTTGTTGTGCTTTAATTCAAAAAGCTGGTTTTTCAAACCTCTTTTGATAACAGAGTTGGGCTAGCATGTTAACTCCTAGGTTAGCAATGCCAGCTCTTAAGGTTGCACCCTGGTGGGAAGGTGCTGTGTTTGAGGTCATGATGAAGAGATGGTGTATCAACATTTCAAGCAACTCAGGAAGTGGAAACAAGCAAAAATTTTAAAATTATCTCTACTCCATTTTTCCTTCTAACATGCAAGCTCTCCTGAGTGGTTTTCATTTGCTCTTTTTCAGGTCATTTAGTTTCTATTTTGGCCTTTATTCATTAAATATTAAATTTAAAGCATTTGATCAGGGCACTCAGAGCTGGCAACGAGTCAGATCTAAACATTATATCTTACTGATTTGCTCTGTCATTGTAATTTCTCTAACTGCTAAATGAATTATAGGAGGCCACTGTAATGCAGAAAAGACCTTCTCAAACTTACCCACGAAAAAGTGGCATGTCGCTGGGGACACGAAAGAAAGATGCAGACACGTTGAAGACAGAGAGCCAAGACTGTGGGCTAGAAAGCTGGGCAGCACTGGCCTTGCACTTTATTTTATATCCTCTAGAAACCACAGTAGATTGGAGGGAGAAATAGCCACCTCTCCATCACACTGGTCAAAGGAAATATCCATCAAATTTCTCCGCCCAGGAGAAAGGAGTGCAAACAATAGGATACAATTACAAAAACAAGGCTATGTTTACAGAGAGTGTATCATAAACTGTTACAGAAGAATGAAAACACTGAAGAACTGCAAAACTCAGGGCAACAGTGGCATAAATCAACGGGAAAGATAGAGCAACAACAAGTCTTTTATTTCCATTCTAAATCAGTAGGATAAAATGCACTTGAATTCAAATAATGTACACTGGAATAAGATATTTTTGACGGAGTTCAGAATCTCTAAAACACAACAGGTTAGGTTCTAGATTGATTCTCTTTTCATATTTTTTCCATCATTTGTGGATACAAGAAGAAACTATGAAAATCTATACCAAACTGGAAGAAAGCATTCTGAAACCATTCTTTGAGATTGTGAACCTCCCCTTTTAGGATCCAAATTGCTAGATACAACAGAGGAACTTTCAGTTTTCTTGTATCAGATTTTACTCTCTGACTATCTGACTCTAAGCATGTATTTGCTGTCTCATCCCTCTACTAGGATCAACTTGAAGGTGACCCTTTATCTCCAGCTTTCACAATGCAAAGGAGGCAAATGAGTTGCCATACCTATTTTCTGTGCAGCTTTAGGAAATAATAAGGGGTCCCCTTGCAACCAGGATTTCTGGTAGACTGGACTGACTAGGGAAGCTGATCTAAGACAACAGATTTTTGCTGCCCCAACACATGGCAAAGGGAGAAGGAGGTTGGGAGATGGACTAGACAGTGACTTAGGAACATAGACTTTTAGACATCAGGCAACTTAAACTAAACAGTAAAAAAAAAAATCCCATTGTGCCTCTCCTAAGACCCATAAGATACTCTGACAAAATGTGCTGCAATGAACCACAGCTGTATGAGCTATAAACTTTTTTGCCACTTATATATATTTTCTAAATTATTAATCTTTTCTTCTTCTCTCCATATCCTTTCTCTGTATGTCCCACCTTGAATTATTAAGAGTTCTTTGGCTTACAGCTAAATTCATCACTGACATAATTCAGGCTGATTTTACTGGCCTTACCCAAGAACACATGATCAAAGCCCAATGCCCGTATTTAAATTAAAGATATTAATGTATTTTAAAAATTCTGTATATACAAAGAAGCCTGTTACATAAGATATCCCTGTCTTTGCACATTGCAAGAAGTCCTTGGAATGCTTTCGTGTCTGCAGGTTTTTCACAGGGATGAGTATAACAGCACTTTTTCTCTCTCACTGTCCAGCTAGGCTAAAATGGTCACAGATTTTCATATTAAGAGCATAGCTAAAAAAGTCATAGGCATACTCCAGTGTTGATTTCCACAGATAGATTCCTTGGCACCTTTTCATTTGACTTAACTCTTTCCATTGATTGATCTTTTAATAAGAAAGTGAAGTTGTGCATTTTAAACAGGAATCATTTTAGTAGTGTTGATCTAAGACGGGCTATTGCGGCTATTTCTAGCGAAATACAAAGCTGGTAAAACCATTAGACTCAACCTAGATTAGCTCAGTTGGCCAGAGCATGGTGCTGATAACACCAAGGCTGTGGGTTCAATCTCTGTACAGCCCCTTCACTTAGGAGTTGGACTCGATGATCATTGTGGGTCTCTTTCAACTCAGAATATTCTGTGAATCTCATTCAGCCTAACTGTTGTGCAGGGAAATAACTCTGGTCCAGTCCTAGGGTATTTAATACCCTTACCTTTGGAGTTGTTCAATAAGTTCATGGTTCTGCAGATGTTTCAGAAGCAGAGTGTCCATCAATTAGATTACCTGCAGCAAGCTGCAGCAAATCAGTCTCTGCACGAACCAGATATTCCACCACAGTTTTAATGAATAATACATGGTGAGACTGTTTTTTATTAATAAAACAAGAGAGATCTACCTTTGATTATTGGTTCCAATTTATAAGCATATGGTCCTATCAGAATGTACAGGAAATAGCTTCAACTGGCTAATATTACTTTACTTCCTGTTATTCATCATCTATCAAATGAAAAATACTATCTGTGGTTTTGTTTACAAAAGTATCTGCTGTTGATACACCTCTACTGGACTATTAAGCAAAAAACTCAGAGGAAAGACCCTCAGTGATAATGTGTGGAATGAAAGAAAAGGGTTTCCAGATACCCAACTATGGAGCAAAACATGGAAGGCATTTTAACAGTTGGGGGGGTAATTGATCCTTATTGCACTTCCTTGTGCAAATTACTTTTAAGTCTTCTGTGCCTCTGTGTTCCTCCAGAGAAATAATACCTCTACTGGCTTAAAGTCAGTAGGCTAACAAACCCTGGGACTAATAGAGCTGGGGTTTTTTCAGACTTCTAACTTGTTGGATTGACTTTTTAACTGACTTACGCAAAAAAAAAAATTAATGTCTGCCATAAAATTATTACCTCCTCGAACACAACAATTTGATAGTGAATTGTGAGAGGTAGAAATTAGCACAATGGCATTGAAAGCTGTTCATTTTCTGTCCTGCTAAACTATCTTTATCTTAATCCACAAATTTTACTTTCTTTTCCAATTCCCTGCCTCATCCTTTTGGGATGGAGTGAGCTGTGTGCCTGCCCAGTTAAACTGAAAAAGTTCTTCATCTTTTCTTGCAGCTGAGTTTACTGTCATGATTATATGTTGAAGGAGTGCATTTTAAGCTGATATTGCAAGATATGAAGGACAGAGAATTTCTATGTCTCTAATCATTGCTGTTAATACCATAAATCTCCAATTCTTAGAGGCAGTCATACATCTAGAAAACACCCTGTTTCTGTGCATCCTATCAAAACTTTTTGTATTTAAAAACCCCAAACTTTAGAACAAACTGCTAAAAGAATAATTACCACAAATAATTCTAGGGAATCTTTTTAGTATAATAAGCATGTTTGACGAGATAAGGATTTTGGAGGGAGATTTATTTTTAGATAGAAATGTAACAAAAATTATTTATTGACTATGAAATATGATTATTTGATTCTTGGCTTTCCATACTAACTCATGGTAATGTTCTGCCTCAAGCAAACAGTAGTAAGCAGTAACTCATGTCAGAAGACACATTGGCTGAATTACTGATTTAGAGAATTTAAAGTCTGTATACAAGAGGGCATACTAAAGGTAAGAACTAAAGCTGCTATGAGCACCCTTCACTGTGAAGAGAAAGTAAATATCTACTTACTTCTTCTTTTAGGATGTCTAACAAAAAAAGATTTTTTGCTTCTCTCAGCCTGATTCATTGAAGGGTAAAAAACAAAACAAGAGAAACCAAGTGAAGCAGAACCTTTTGCTACCAGTTAGCATTTGCTTTCTTATGAGCAGTTTCTTGTTCCTGCCTGATCAAAACTGTGTGAGCTATAATCAAAGAGATCCAATTGTCAATCATCTCTTTAAAATGGTGGATTATCAAGCTTCAAAGCATAACGAAGCAATGTAAATCAGATACCAGCAGCCAAGCTGGAATTATGAAGAACCAGCTCAATTCTATAGAATTTATTAGATCAGGCACAATCCTCAAGTTATGAACCCAAACTCAAGAAAAATAGCTATATTACCATGGCCTTGATCCTAATCTAATAAACCCTGTCAAACTTGATTTGGCTCCAGAGTAAACCTGCTCAGATATCTTGACACAATCCGTTCTGGAAAGACTCATTTGTTCAGGCAGATCATCACATGGTCATTGCAGTTTTTATCTATCCAGTTTCGTGGTACTCTGTCAGATCTCATAACTTCTTCAGGAACCAGATGCAGTGTGGAGTGGACTGCAAACTTCTCGGCCTGGTTCCATTGGCAGTAGACCAGATGCACTCCCCTGGAATACATTGGGTCCATATGGTTTGGGATGAAGGGGATCAAATGGTACATACGCAAGCATCAATTTTCATATAAGCAAAATCTTTACCAGTAAAGGCAAAACTCAAAGGCTTGAAAGTCATCTTTTATTCACCTCTTCTTTCAAAAATTATAGTATGTAATTACTGTGCTGTTATCCTTGTTAGAGGATCTGGAAATATATTTGGGTATCAAAACATAAAAGCTGAAGGAAGCAAAACTTTTAATACATGGTCCAAGAGTGGTAGGAGAGATGCCAGTCAGACAGGCTATATCCCCTGTGTTTATTTGGATGTGGAGAAGCCTCTTTGCAGCAGCTCTGCATTTGAGCTCCAGGTAAATAAGCACATACTGGCCCTTGGAAAGCCATTGTTAGAGCAGGGACAAACTGTGAGAAGGAGGAACCAGAGGAGAGCTGTTATAAACTGGCTGCCACTCCCCATTCTTTATCCCTGATACTGCCAGGGAATAGAAGGGAGGATGTTAGAGGAAATGACAATATTTTCAGTTGAGACTGATTAATAGGGGCATGGGTGACTGTAAGGTGTTTTCAGTTTTTCTGAGTGTGTTATGACTGTGACAGTAATTGGCAAATTATTTCCTTGCCTTTATCTCCACCCATGAGCTTTTTTGTCTTATTTTCTTCCTCTGTCATATTGAGGAAAGGGAGTGAGTGAGAGAGCAGCTGGTTGGATGTCAGGCAGCCAGCCAAGGTCAGCCCACCTCAAACATATTCATTACTGTTTTAGTAATCTCAAGAAAATAATGTAAATGTGTCAACACGGGGTATGGCACAAAAGACAGGAGTGCTTAAGCTATAGAGTACTACTGAGATGAAAGAATGCATACCTTCACATTAACCATTAGATTATTTTGGAAATTAAACAATGTATATCACTGCCAAGAGAGATGTTTCAGAATCTTTCCACAAGGAAGTATGCCTACAAAAGGAAGAAGTGTACTAAGTTCATGCTGGATCTTGCTGAGATTCATGAATTGCTTGTAATGATTCAGACATTTCTGTGCTCCTTCTAATCTTCATTGCTTAGTAAATTTGCCTTTCTGAACACTTCTTACTTACTGCAACACCACCTTGATTTTTATATATTGGCTGATTGTATGTTAGGGTAAAAGGTTGCCAATTCTCAACTGATACACTACTCAGTGAGATTCTAATATACTTTAAGTAATAATAACAACAATATAGGGAATGACACAGTCAATTGCAGAGCTAACTTATGCAGTTTAGACTTCCTTGGACACAAACCATGGTTTCAGAGAGTTAGCCAACACCAGGATGACCCATATTTTCTGCTGGCCCATATAAATGTATTTATATATTTATAATGTATTTCATAGATAACATATGAATGTGCATAAAGTTTAATTTCATAAAATAATGTAACACCTTGCTTAACAATTTTAATGACTCCTGCGTATTCATTTTTTATTCTCTCTTAAATTACCACTACATTTTATTGGTTTATGTACGCATGATAAAAAATCTGTTGCTACTTTTGATTTTTACATGCCCAGGTAGAGAAATTTCCAGTTTCTTACGATATTTTCCATCTTTCCTGGTAGAAAAAAAATATAATTTCCAAAATTCTGTTTTACTTCCTCTTGTGTAAGCCTGAAATATTTTTCCCTCTTCTGTCTTTCTTCTTTACTGTTTGATGTGTTCACTTATTTGGGAAAAAAAACAACCAACAAGCTACAGTGATATTTTGTACCATATCTAAAAAATCACCATTGCCTTTGAAATGTCTTCCCCCGAAATGTTGTTTACATGTCTCAGTTCCTTACAGTGTTTCAAAGATAACTTTAGAGTTAGAAGTTGCTTATAGCTACAGAATTTTGATTATATAAACTTTAATTATGTCACAGAAAAGCACTAGTGAACACACTGTTCTTCACATCCATTGACAGAACTCTCAGTGGAGTCTACAAGAGTTTCACCTGCATAAGCACATATTTCCTCTTCAAATACAAGACAGAAACCCCATGAAATTGGAAGAGATGTTCCTGTAAAATTTGTGTGACTTTAAACAAGACCTTAGATTTCTAGAAGTTCCTAGGAAGATCTGTACCAAAATGGTTTAGAGGAAATGGATCCTTTTTGTCTTTACATTGCCCTAAATCTCATACTAATGTAGTACTGAAAGGGAATGCTGTGATAGTTTGACTCTGGCTAGGTTCCAGGTGCCCACCAAGCTGCCCTATAGCTCCCTCCCCCAGAGGGACAGGGGAAAGAACAAAATGAATCAGTGGGTTGAGATAAAGCAGTTTTTATTGAAACAACAGAGAAGCAAAAGCAAGGGTCTGCGCGCGCATAAGCAAAAAAAGAAGGAAAGTCAATCTCTACTTCCCATCAGCAAGCGATGTTCAGGCACGTCCTGGGAAGCAGGGCCTCAGCACATGTAGTGGTTCCGTCGGAAGGCAGACAATAAAGACTGTCCCCCCTTCCTCCTCTCTCTCTCTCGGCTTTTATATCTGAGCTGACGTCATACGGTATGGAATATCCCTTTAGTTTCTTCAGGTCAGCCAGCCTGCTTGTTTTCCCTCCCAAGGTCTTGCCCACTCCCTGCCCCTTGATGGGGGAGAATGTTAGAGGGACAGTGCTTCTCAGCAGTAGCCAAAACACTGCTGTGTTATCAACTGAAGCACAGCACTGGCAGGGCTGCTGAACTCTACCTCAGTTAGAACCAATACAAATGCCTACAGCAGAAATTTAACCATGCCAGGAATACCCTCTGGCCTGTAAGATCAGATTAAATGGTGATCAAGCACCTTTTTCCCCTCAAAAGGGGATGGCCAGATTGAAACTGAGAATGGTCCCTGGCACATGCAGTTACCTGGACAAGGCAGCAACTGTCTGGGAGACGGTTTGGCACTAACCATGCCAGGGACTAAGACTGTGTTAATATTTAAATGGTGTCCACAATCACAGGCTATTACAAGTTCACATTCTGAAACAGTTTTATTTACTTGTATAGACATTATCCATGAAACAGCATAAGTCATCCAGTTCCATCTCTTGTAGTCACAGATAGCTTTGTCATTGATACTTACTTAAGAAGGATTAACAAATCTTCCAAAAAAGGCTCTTCCACTCTCCAAAATATTGCAAGATGTAGAAACACACCTCATATACCTCATAAAACTTTTTCTAAGCTCTGAAGAGAACATGTATGATTCATGTCACTAAAGAAGTAATTTCAAACAGGTTGTGTGAGTAACACCATAAAAGTATTGGTTCCTTTCCATTGGACATATGGAGGTATTGTTGTGGTGCGTCTGGGCGCGGCTTGCGACCGGGCCCGGCCCCACCGGGCTGGGACTGCCCGTCCTTTCCTCCCCCCGCACGGTGCCGGTCCTTTCCCTCCCCTGCCCCGCGCGGTAGCTGGGGTGGTGCAGCCTTGGCTTGGCAGGGCCTGTCCCGGGCCAGGGCGGCAGGGGCTGTCCCCACCCAGGGGAACAGCTCATTTGTTCCCATGCCAGCTGCGGACAGTCGGCTCAATGGCCGGTGCCCCTGTCAATCACTGTGGTCCTCCGCAGTGATTGGCTCTCCCGACTGCCCTCCCCTCTCCTCTGTCTTAAAACGCCCTGACCTCCATTTTGGTGGTCTTCTCCGCACCATGAACCAGTGAATAAAATCCTGCTGGCAATAAGCGGAAAAGAACCCTTTCACGCCTCTTTGCTTCCCTGCATAAATTAAACCGCTGTGCGTGAGCTAAGCCTGGATCTGCAGGAGTCTTGATGCACAGCTCACCTCCAGATCGGATACTAGATAAGGCCTAAGTGGCTTTATTTAGGAAAACGAGACCGACGCAAGAGACTCCGAGTTCCTCACGCTCTCTACCCGCGGCAGTAGATCCTACGATGACAGCAAGAACAGATGTCTCTCTGGCAGACATCTGAAGCTTGGTTAGATAAATGTCATACTGAATCCTTAATATCATGAACCTAAGTTTTGTCTCTTCTTTAATGGAGTTCACCTCTCTTACATCATATAGTCTCTGCTGTACAGTTTAAAAGCACTAACTTAAATTCCAGTATGACATTCTGAAAGCTGAAGTTCCATAATAAAGCATTTTACTATCAAAATTATAAATTTTAAGAATGTATCTAATATGACTCTTGTTACCATATCAGTCTTTATTCCAACTTAGATTATATTTGGGTAAACAAAGTGAGTTCTCAGAACACAAAAAATGGGTAAGCTACTTCCTTTGTGCATTAGACCCCAGTTAATAGAACCCTTGGGAAACTCTAGAAAACCCCTTAAATATTCAGCTATTCAATAATATCCCACCCAAAATACACTTTCTGAAGTTCAGCTTACATTCCTGAAACTCAGCACATTATAAAAAGGACAGAGAAGAGTTCATTTGCAGGAACAGAGATTCCTCCTTTATATTTATGCAGCCTGTAGTGCAGACCATGGTGTGACAGGCTGTGCCGCTGCAGCCCATGGAGGTCCATGGTGGAGCAGGGAATCACCTGCAGTCCTTGGAGGACCCATGGCAGAGCAGGTGGTTGCACCCTAAGGATGCTGTGACCCTATGCGAAGGCCATGCTGGAGCACTCTCTTCTTGAAGGACAGCATTCTCTAGAAAGAACACAAGTAAGGGATCCATGCTGGAGCAGTTTGTGGAACTGCAGCCTATGGGATGAACCCATGCTGGAGAAGTTCACGATGCATTGTTTCCTGTGGGAGGGACACCACAGTGGAGCAGGGGAAGAGTGTGAGGAATCCTCCCCTTGAGGAAGAAGGAGCAGCAGAGACGTGTGATGAACTGGCTGTAGTCTCTGTTCCCCACCCTTCTGCACCACCTTGGGGAAGACAGTAGAGAAAATTGAGTGAAGTTGAATCAAGGAAGAAGTGAAGAGTGGGGAGAAGCTGTTATAAGATTTGGTTCTGTTTCTTAGCAGCCTATTCTGATTTGATTGGCAATGAATTAAATTAATTTTTCCCCAAGTTGAGTCTGTTTTGCCCATGATGGTAACGCGTGAGTGATCTCTGTCCTTATCTTGACCCACAAGCCTTTTGTTCTAATTTTCTCTATGTGTTCAGTTGAGAAAGGAGAGTGACAGAGAGGCTTTGGTGAACACCTGGTATCTTGCCAGGGTCAACCCACTGCACAAGTATATATTGTCATGCAATTGTTTTGTTCTAATATTTTTTTAAAGAAAAAATTATTATATTTAATCAAATACAACATAGAATAGGAACTATGCTATGCAACTTGTCTACTCTTAGGAAATTTTTTTAGATACTAACATTTTCCAGGAAAATATGCAATATTTTTTCCAACTTAAAGTATACATCTTTTTTCCCTGTAATTTCCTTTTTCAGGGTTAGAAACTTCTTGAAAGAAAACAGTCAGCATTTAAGTGTTTTATAAGAAAAGAAGAAATACTAACTCTACATTTTTGACCACTTCTGTTTTGCTCCCTTTATACATTCAGTTTTGCAAAGCACTTTGGATGCAAGCTAAAATGAACAGGCCTTAAGTATATAATGAGGACTCTTACCAATCTTACAGCACTGACTCCAGTACTAGGGCTTGTATGGAAGCAATATATTTCTTTTTCAATTTTTTAAAGGAGCTCTTTGTCCTTGAAACTATAAATTACCTGAAGCATAAACTAAACTTTGCTAAGTATCTAGAAGGCATCTCTTTAAATGCTAATATGATGCCCAAAATATAATGGGCATTTTATTATTGCATCCAGTTTTCTAGTATTTGATATTGTCCACTGAAGTAAAAAGAAAGTAGAATATGTACAACCTTTCTGGTGAAAAGAAAAGAAAACAAAGAGGACAGGGCAAAACTTATTGTGTTCATAAAAGTTAAGACATGAACCTGTTTTGAATTTTTCCATGAGGAGGCTTTATTGAAATACTACACTAAGTCTGATATAGCCCCTCTAGCTTTTTCTTTTCAGTATTATCCGTCACTCTTGATATGATTATCAGCTATAAGGATTCACAAAAAATTAGCTGGATTTCCAAACCAGGAGACACTATACACAGATCGATCTAAGCACTTTTGTTCCTGCCAGAATGAAGCACTAGCTTTTATAGGAACTCTCCAGATCTCTTTCCCGAAGAAACATCCGGGTTTTGTACTCCACTAATATAAAGAGGTTATATTACATATATCTAATTCTCTCTATAATTCTGTCACAAAAAACATTTATCAACTTCAGAATTTGAACCTGTATGTAGCATATTTCCTGGAATTATGTTGTTATTCTCTGTTCCACTTGGTGGTTTCTTGAAATACTGTTTTCTTCGGAAGGAGCAAAGCACAGTCTACACTGGAACTTAAAAAAAATAATTGTGAAAGTAGAGCTAAAAAAAAAAAAAGTGAATTACATACAGTAATGCTCTAATAATGGCCTGACAGTACCAAATTAATGGGAAAATAATGACTGCAGTGACATTTGTAGGTATATTTATAAAATTATGTCATTCAAACTTTTTTTTTCAGACAAGATATTTTATATCTGTCTGATAGGATTTTTTTAGTCTGGAGAACAAATATTAAATATCAAAAATTGTCTCTTATGCTTGACATTTTAACCCACTCGACCTTGATGGTACCTTATATTTCTTCTGCTCCTATTTACTTTTCCAGTTTTATTATAGCAGCTTTTCCATCATCCCTCTGCAAGAGGTGTCTGAGTTTCTTTTTGTGTCTCATGAGGGGCTTGGGGTACACAGGGTACCTTTGACTTAGCAGCCAGATGAACAGAATGTCCGGTTTCTCCTTCTGCAGATTTCACTTGTACTGGAATAATTATAATAAATGATCCAAAGATTATGTTTATTTGTGCATACATACAATACGAAATAAGGCAAAATTGAACATGTAAACTTGAACATGTTGGTGTTAAGAATCCCACTAGGAAAATATTCTCGCATGGTCTCTGTCTGGTCTCCCGGTCATTGAGGGTGCAGCAACCCAAGATGAGAAGAAGATGCCTGTCTTTTCCCACTGACAATGGATGGAGTTTATGACAATTTCTTTCTCATCACGGGCACATTAAGTCTAAATCTAAGTCAGGCTAAACTAGATCAGCATGTGTAGGACATTCTCCCCTGGTCTTCCCTCAACAATGGTGCCTTCTCTGAGGTAATAAGTCCTCTGCAAGAGGAACTATACTTTAAAGAACAGGACCTTGAGAAGCTTCTCAGCATTTTGCATTGTAAAATATTACTCAAAGAATTAGAAGTTTCTATGGGAGGAACCATTGTTCAAGAAAAAATTATCAAGGGACCTAGGTGCAGAAAGTCAATTAGGATGATGTTTGATCACTAGCAACTTCTGTAAAGTTCATTCTAAAATAATTTAATGTTTTAATTTTCTCACTGAATCATTATTTTACTCTCATAATAACAACTACAGAAATTATAATAACAGTTAGAATTGCTAATCATAATTTAAATCCTAAGTCTTCAGGCAATTTATTCTGGGCTGATTTCTGATATCCTGTCAATGGCAAATGAGCATCCTTAAACATTTACATTCCAATTGCACACTGTTCATATCAAATTAAATCTCATTTTGTAAAGTCTTTCAAGTATCAGAAGCATCCTTCAGAAATGTGTTTAAATTCCCTCATTTATATTCAAATTATGGTTTCCTTTCACTTTTAAATTCTTCCCTTCAATTGTGAAGTTTACATAGCCCATGTCACTTGGCAAGAGAGAAAAAAATAAGACTGATATGTATTAAAGGAAATAGGTGATGATGTAGATCTGAAAAGTGCTGCTACTATGCATGTAATTTACATTCACAATTGAGTTTTCTGAGGAATTGGTTCTGATAGATTGTGGTTTTGGATTTTGACTTTTCATTTAGAAATATAATACATTTTTATTCATGTATGGATTTGTTTATTCTATTATAAAGAAGTGAATTAATTATCTTTGGGTATGTTGCAGGTATACCTCTTACATTACAGAGTTCCTTTTAAAGTTTGAAGTAGTATTCTACCTAGATGAGATCTGAAAATTGTTCCAGCTTTATTGACACACAGGAAAAGAAACAAAAATTGAACATAATCATTCAAAACCTAGATAACATCTCAGTAGTACAAGTATTGCAGTATTGGCAAAAAAGGTTAGAAGGTTTGTTGTAAAAATTACTGTTAGAATAAACTGATATTTTCACAGAATTTATGCCAATATATATTTATATGATTCAGTATTAGAAAAGTCCTCTAAAAAAATGAGCTAATTCTGATCTTTTGGGTCATTTATCCCATATAATAAGAAGAGTTCCACTATGGGAAAAGTAGAGGTGAGGACAGGAATGGTGAGAACGTCCATTTTGAGTAATGAAGCTTACTGTTCATCTGTTTACATACACACATCATGCTCCAAATCTGTGCATCAACAAACCCAGGGAACGTATCATTCCCTTTCTCCAGACTGAAGCATTGACTTCAACTGGAGAAAAACCTATATATGATAGTCAGAAAGGGTTCCAAAAGTTTGTCACTCTTTCTTCTTGAGTGGGCTTGATGACATATATTCAACCATTATATAAATCACATAGCTGAGACTACCTGGAGATTAAACCTTTATTCTGCTGGAATAAAAAGTATTAAAAGATGCCTCTAATGGGACACTAGGAGTCTGTCCTCTCCCTTAGAGCAGAATTGGATTACATGTGAAATATTCGTAATATTCGTAATTTCTTAGGCAATACAGATTGCAAGTAGCACAATATATTCATAGCCTGAACTGGACATTATTTTTAAACACACACATACAAAATTCACTGATGTAGTTTCATTATACTTTTCCCTGAAGTGGGTCTGTCTCTTATATTTCTTTCATCTGTAATTTCTTTAGATTAGCTATTTGTAATTCTGTATTTTAAAGCTTCAATTTAAAGTTTTACTATGTCTCCATTATTAATTTAACACTGAGTTAATTATAAAGATAAGTAAAAATGCTCTTTAATTTCCGAAGAGGATTTTCTACTTATTAACTATATATGAAATGAGACTGATGAAATATAGATTATTTTTAAAAAAATACTGTGAGCTATGTAGCTTAATGTAGAAGTACAAGCTTAATTAAACTTGAAGAAAATCCCTAAAATTAACTGGAATTAGTAATGAATCTTATTGTAATGGAACTGCTTGCCCATCACCTGAGTGAATATACACATTCTTTGAAAAGGTGATTCTACTGATGAAGTTCTGTGAGATGTCTGAGAAGCTGACAGTAATTTCTTGGGAACCAAGAGCTTCCTTCAACAGTTTACACTACTAAGTATGAATGGCAGTTATCTGCCTCAAAATGCAATACTCACTACAGAGTTTTCTACATGTAATTCAATTGGTGAATCTTAGTGTTTTACTAATATATGTGTTTTTGCAGTGGGTTGATACTGGCTGGATGCCAGACCCCTCCCTAAGTCTCTCTATCACTTTCCTCCGCAGCTGGACAGGGGAACAAAGAGTTCATGGGTTGAGATAAGAACCATTAGAGATAACTCATTAAATACTCTCAAGGGGGAAAAAGGCTAGAATTAGAATTAGACATATTTTAATTGAGTTTATTACTAACAAAATCAGAGCACAATAATGAGTAGTAACACAAGACCTTAAAAAGACCTTTCCTTCCCCTCTCCTTCCTTCCCAGCTCTACCTCCTCCACACCAGCAGCACAGGGAGTTGGGAATGGGGATTATGGTCAGTTCATCACATGTTGCTCCCTCTGCTCAGGGAGAGGAGTTGTTCCGCTGCTCCACTGTGGGGTCCCTCTCACAGGAGATGGCTTTCCATGAACTTCTCCAATATGAGCCCATCCCATGAGCAACAGTTCTCCATCATCTGTTGCAGTGTGAGTCCATCCCATGGGCAACAGTTCTCCACGAAGTGCTCCAATGTGGATCCCTTTGCATGCAGTGCAGTCCTTCGGGCACAGCCTCAAGTTCTACCAGGAAACCTGCTGTAGTGTGGGCTCCTCTCTCCATGGGTCTGCAGGTCCCTGCTGGGACCCTGTTCCAGCACAGGCCTCCCACAGTGTCACAGCCTCCTCTCAGGCATTCACCTGCTCTGGCATGAGTCTCTCCACTGGCTGCAGGTGGATCTCTACATCCCCATGGTTCTATATGGGCTGCAGGGACACAGCTACTTCACCATGGTCTTCATTATGGGCTGCAGAGGAATCTCAGATCAGCTCCTCCCCCTCCTTCTCCACTGATCTTGGTGTCTGCAGAGTTGTTTCTCTCACATTTTCTCACCCCGCATCTCTGTAATAACTTTATTTTCTCTTTTTAAACATGTTATCACAGAGGCATTACCACTGTTTCTAATTGACCCAGCTTTGACCAGTGTCACATTCGTCTTGGAGCTGGCAGGAATTGGCTCTGCCAGGCATGGAGGATGCTTCTGACAGCTTCTCACAGAAGCCACCCCTCCACTACCACTCCAGTAGCCCCTCCACTACCAAAGCTTGGCCATGTAAACACAAGGCAGTTTTCAAGCCTCCGACAATTAAATCCCAGAAGTTAAACTTATTAGGGTTCTAGAAAGTGTGCACACATGGAAAATTGCTTTCCAAGAGATGTAATACCTGAAGTGTATATTTGGAAACAGTTAGCAATTGCACTCAATAATTCACAATTCAATAATAAATCTAGACACACACAAACAAACCCCCCTTCTTAATGAGTTATCAATGACAAAAGTATTATGTCTACTGCCTAAGTATAGTTTGAGAGTTTGGTTGATCCATTTCTGAAGAGACGTCTAATCTTCGATAAAAATGTTGTTCATTATGGCCCAGGATTTCAGGTCATCAGTGCTGTGTTTTTTAACTGTGAAGTAGAACAGCAATATATTGGTTCAGTTCCCAATTCATACATATTTGAGACTAGCAGAGGAGAAAATTTTCCATCATTTTCATAGAATCTTATTTCAGTTTGGATAGAGTGCAGTTACAAGACTCTTGAAATATTTTTGTTGCAAGCTAAGGACAAAACTTCTTTCCTTTCTTCCCTTGCTTCTAAAGTGACTAAATGCAGATCTGAAAAGATGGAATTACATACATCTGTGGGAGTGAACCAAGCAGAGTCAGGTTTTGAAAACAAAATTTTGATAGTTAGTCTGCTATTGAGGACATTATTTGTACAAGGACATCTATAGAGTTCAGAGGTATGACTTGTAATATATAGACCTACTCATAACACTATATCATCTTTACTATAAAATGGAATGAAGGTGTGATGCTGCTTGATGCTGACGGCGCAGAAAGAAGAGCCATAGACAGCTGTGTTCAGGTTCTGAGGAAAGGAAGGAAGGGGCCCAAGACCCACCTTCTTTATTTCTTATATACCCTTTTGGAAATCACTATTCATTGGAGGAAATCAGTTCTTCTTCCTTCAACTACAGTGGTCAAAGAAAATGTCCATCAAAGGTCTGTGTCCATGAGAAAGGAATGCATATGATAAGATAGAGCTAGAATAACATGGCCATATTTACAGAACAATAACCTTGAAAACTAGCTACCATGGGATAATTATTTTCAGCTGCAAAGAGCAAGGCAACAAAGTTGTCTGTTTATTTGCTAATTATCACAGAACTGGCATTCTATTATTTGCTGTCAGAACCAGCTCAACAAAGACACTACACATTCTACATGATTCAGAAATATACTTTGTTTTCCTTTCCTCCACTCCAACTCTTAATTCATAAGCATTGCTAGTTTTCCTTGCTTTCAGTGTTCCTTGTTATTCAGCAACGAGCAAAATCTTAAAATCTGACATCCAGAAATATTTTCTTTAATTTTCTATTTATTTTGTGACATTTTACTTAGTCTCAATTAATTGCTAAGATTTCAAAAACTGTTCAAGTTCTCATCTCTGAAATAAATTTTCCAAATAATTTTCATGTTATTGTTTTCTTGCTACTTTTTTCATTTTAAATTACATATCATCCTTTGCATTTTTTCAGGGGAAATCCAAGACTTTAATTTATTTAGGGTAGAAATCACTACTTTTTCTAACAGAACCACAACTCACAAAGTAAACAGTGACTTCTATACAGTGGTGACATTTTTTATTCCTTGTTTTGATTTGATAAAAACATAATGCAAATTCTTACTTGCTATAAGAAAAATCATTTTATCATTCGAAATGATCCGAGTAGTGTAGTACAAGTTATCACAATAGTCATTCTTATCAGTTGTAAGAAAGCAGGTTGATTATTAAGAATGCTCTAAGTGGTATAGTCCAAGTTAGTTACCATGGTTATAACCCCAATTAAATTTGAGGGAGAATGGAGTCAACTAAAAATTTATTTTTACAGTACATTTGTACCGATGAGATACAGACTTTGGTAACATTAACCATCGCCCTACAGTAACATAGGAAATTTGCAGATTTTGGTATATTATAGCAGATGCAGAAATTACTGTTGTACTTTTGTTCTTCCATACGTAACTTTCTCACACTTGCAGTTTCAAGGACGTTCTTCCAGTGTCACCTGCACTTATACATTTTTTTAAATTCCAAAATATAGGTTTCAGATAAAATGAAGAAGGATAAGTAAAAGGGGAAAAATCCACTAAGCAACTAAATAATAACATAAATTCTCTAAAGTACGCAATATTCATGTTATTAAAAATGGCAAAATTTAGAACACTTTTTTCTTTTTCATAAAGCTGTGAATAAATAATGAAATTCATCAGTGAAGTGACCCTCATTGACAAGTTTCCCAGCATTCTTAGCAGAAATCAGCTGGAGGCTCATACAGTAAAAATACAAGCAGTTGGCAGTATTTGTTGGCATAAAGAAGTCTGATAAATCTTTCTGTGCAATCCATATCTTTATGGGATCGTCGACCTGAACAAGAGCAAATGTTCCATTTTACACACACTTTTGCAATACATAATCAATGCATCTCTATAGCCTTCTTAAACCCTAATATTTTCCTATTCATTTCTCTTTGGACACCCTGTTAATGGATGCTGTGGAAGTGAAAACTAGGTACAGAAAACTGAGGGTAAAAGTTCAAAAGATAATGTTTACATTTATGCTACTAACATAACCTGTGCTTCCGTTACAACCCATAGAGATTAATTTAATAACCACTAGAGAAGCCAAGGGGGTGATTCAGATTCAAAATAGTTGTCCATGGAATTATTCGTTTTGTTAAGCACATGTATTTATTTCCATTTGATATTCTTTGCAATATCTTCCCTGATCCCCAGCTTCTCATGAGAGAAAGTATGATTGTTCTATAGGTCATGGGTCATATCTTCTACTTGTGTAGGCATCTTAGGTATCCTAAGGCTTCTCCAGTGACACCAGATTCTTTTAGGTACCTGGATCCTTCCTCTATTGGCTGTGGTAGGAAAGATAGATAGCTGACATACATGGAAACATGCTAAAATTTGGTTATTTAAACTAGACTTACTTAACCTTCTATCCTAGAGGCTCCAGAGAGTAATGTTGCCTTAGGTTTAACCCTTATATTTTTCGAATCCTGCATTGTCTGGCATGTATGCTTTATATCTCGTTGGTTGCTGTTTTCTATAGACATAACACTACCATTCTGTACTCACCCAAGGACATTCGGGCTGCCCAGGCCCAAGGTTCTAAAGGGGGAGGGGAGCGAGCTAGGGGGAAATTGTAAAGTTTTAACTGGTAAATCTATGCTGATATGCGAATGGACCAAGTCTATAAAAGTGTGGAGAACTCGTGACTCGTCGTCCATTTTGGGTGATGCCCCAAGGA
>VZRZ01004757.1:738465-784663 GCA_013398175.1 Climacteris rufus | reverse complement strand
CATATCAGCATAGATTTACCAATTAAAACTTTACAATTTCCCCCTAGCTCGCTCTCCTCCCCCTTTAGAACCTTGGGCCTGGGCAGCCCGAATGTCCTTGGGTGAGTACAGAATGGTAGTGTTATGTCTATAGAAAACAGCAACCAATGAGATATAAAGCATACACGCCAGACAATGCAGGATTTGAAAAATATAAGGGTTAAACCTAAGGCAACAGTAAGAACATCCAGATTTCTTCTTAGGCAGATGGAAGAGTCAGCCTTGCTACCTGATAGAGTGATAGAGCTAATACTCATGGAAGCTATTTCTGGGTACATGAAGGAAAAAAACACCAACCCAAACAGGTTACTGGGTATAGTCACCAACAATTTCTTGCAGGTAAATTGTGTTTTTCTTGTTCTGAATGAATGACCAGCTCATTGGCTGAAGGGAATGCAGTGCACTGCATTTAACTTGATTATATCAAGGTTATATAATTCTCTCCATTATATCAGGGTCTTTCGTGGAGTCCTGGTAGCCAAATTGAAGATATAAGGATTAGATGGATGAAGTATAATCTGGGTAAAAAATTTGGGCAATCAGACCCAAAGGGTAGTGGTCAATGAGTCTAAGTGCACCTAGTGATCAATTATAAGGTATGTTCCTATAGAACTGGTTAAGAGGAACGATACTTTAATGAATTTGACTGTGGTGATGAGAGCCTCAGACGTGTGGGTTCCAAGGCTTCAGAGAGCCCGCTGCGAGTACTGGAAAACCATGCCCGTGGGGCGCTTCCCTCAGTCCCTCTTTGCAGGGACGCGGTGAGCCTGAGAGTGGGCACAGTGGAGTAGCATCTCCACACCACGTGGAATAAGCACAGCGGAGGCAAAGAGATATAAGGAGGGGCTTCTTCTGTACAGAAGTCCAGGCTTAATGCAAACACGTACAGAAGGAAAAGAGCACGCACACGAACGGGCAATGCACTTTTAAAATAGAGGGAATAATGGCAGAGCGTTGACCGGAGCCAATCACCGAGAGAACGGGCGGGACATGGCATTACTGACAGGTCGCCCAACCAGCACGACCCCNCAGCGAGACCACGGTCCGTCAGCACGTGACCCCTGGAGCCAGCAGCTCCTAAATACATGCGGGGACGCCAGGATCCTCTGCCGCTGTGTCCATCTGAGAGGGACAGCCCGGGCAGCGCTGAGGGGGCAGCGCCTCAGCTGTCCCAGAACAGACCGGGGCTCCGTGCTGCTGTCTCCACTGGAGCGCGGCAGCTCGGGATCTGCCCCAGCAGGAGCGGCCCCAGTGGGGGGCCACCCCGCATCAGGGGTACTGCAGCAGATGAGGATTTTTCCTATCAGGTTCTCTCATTATTTCAAATTTGGGATCAATAGTTGATATGCTGGAGACCTGGGCTATTCTTGCTGATGAAAGAATAAACAAGCTGAAAAAACAAGCTAATAAGAATCTCATAATGATCAATAAACACAAATGCAAAGTCTTCTACTTGGCATGCAGCAAGTCCATCATCAGTCCAGGCAGGAACTGACTGCCTGGGTAGTATGTCTTTAGGATCTGACCTGGGATCAAGATATGTTTTCAACAGTGAAGACTAAACGCCTACAGGCCAAGGGTGTAGTTAGTAGATTGAGGGTGTAGTTAGCAGATTGAGGCAAATGGTTATTCTTATCTATCTGGTGATTTTGAATTCAGTGTGTGCATCTGTTTTGGACCCCTGGTAAACGAGACATATGAACAAACAGAATCTAATGGAGAATCACCAAGAAGATTGAAAAGGCTGAAGAACATGAAAGACTGATGAAACAGTTTAGCATGGAGAAAATAAGGGTAGGGAGGAATATAATTTCAGTCTTTCATTACTTAAAAGGGAGTTATAGTAAAGACAGAATCTGATTTTTCTCTTGGATATGTACAGCAAAAGATCAACAGTTAGTAGCCACAATGGTGAGGAAGAAAAATTCTCCTTGGATATATTATTCACTAAGAAAGGAGTCAAGGACTGGAAAAGGCTGCACAGAGAGGTGGAGGAATCTCTCTCCCTATTGATTTCCAAAATTCAACTTGTCAAGGCCTTGGGCTGCCCTCTTTTGAGCAGGGGGTTCAATAGACCTGAGTCATCTGCCCTCCTCCATTTTCCCTCTTACAGAAAAAATGAAAATAACTGATTAATATTTTCACCAAATGCACACACCAAAAATGTTTAATGCTATTCTTCTCTCTTTCTCTTATTATATATTTTTACATATTTCAAAGCTGAATCTCTTAATCTGCTGTCTAATGATGAGTCAATCTCATGCATTCACAAATCTTGTTTAGGCAGCAAATGTCAATTTCCAGTATGCCTTTGTCCAGTCCTTTTAAAGCCCCTGAGTTACAGAATTGTCACTGAAGAGCCAGGAGGATACAGGAAGAGTATCTTTAATCAAAAAAGATAACCTTCTCACAAGCAAAATGTGCAAATTGATTTCTAAATCTCCCAAAAATGTTTTACTGTGAAAAAGAAAGAGAATTACTTTTTTTAAACTTCAAAAAAATTGTAAGACAATAGATTTTTTTTATATTTTTTATTTCCTTTTGTCTTTTTTATTTCCTTATTGTTTTATTTCCTTTGTTTTTGGAATGAAAAGATTCAATTGATAGAAAAGTGCAAGCGAATGAATAGTGAGACTTATCTGTAATACCACCATGCTAACACTTCTGCTTCTGAGGGTTTTCAAGACAACTATTTCACCTTGTTTGATTGTATTGGTATTCAGTCCACATTGGAAGAAATCAGAAAGGACCGTTACAATTTCCATTGTGCTTGTTTGTGAATTGAAGCGTAAGCTGACATCTTGTAGTAGAATCAGAGAATGCAAGTAGCACAGTTCATAAACCCGCTTTCCTCAGGTTTCACCAATTTAAAATATAATTGCAATAGTAAATTCTACTCTAATTTTGACTCCAAGAAGAAGGTAAGTTACCAATTTTAGTTGGTATTTTAAATATTACATCAAGATGATTTTGCAGACACAGCACTGGATGAAGAAAATATATGGACACAACGTGTTAGAAAAAACATGCATTAGACAGTCACAAGTGAAATAAAAGAGAATAAGCAAATCCAGCATGGCTAGTAAACACGGTTGTACTATTCACCTTGGATATAAGAGGCGGAACTTTAAGTACTGCTTTTTTCAGGTTAGGTTGAGAATTTGAACTTGAATGTTCCTGGGTAATTTTTCTAATCACCTCATCAATTTTGAATACTTCCAATCCATATATATGACTTTCCATCAATAAAGTGTCCTATGTTCTTGCAATTATGCTGTTCTGCATTTGTTTCACAACCAGAGTCCCAAAGGTTTTAGGTAACATTTAAGTAACTCAGGTACTTCCATATTTCGACATTTGACAATCCCTTCACATATTTTTCTTTCTAAGAATATGTCATCCAAGCCCTCTCCATTTATTTAAGTAACCCACTGGTAACTGCATTCCTCTGAAGTTGTGAGACACTTGTCTTCAAGTCCATCCTAGAGTCACTTTCAGGTGTATCTGACTTCTGTCTAATTTAACGGAGGACTTTGGAATGCAGTCTTTTATAATAAGTGTTCCCTAACCATCACTTCAGAGGTGTTTCCAGAACAGTTTGTTCTAAGTGCTTTCAGTTGATGTTTCTCCATTTTACATAACCTAAGTATTCACCAGGCAAATACTGGAATTCAGAAGTGATTATGTAACCATGTGAAATGATCACAGTCCATACTCCAAATCAATATTTAAATAATTGTATATGGTGGACCAGGTTCAGCACAAGAGAATAGAAATGCTGAAGTTTTGTAGGAAACTGGAGGGCTACAGATACCTAATTCCTGCTCAAATTCAGTAAAATAAAGACTTGTGCAAGGCCCACCCATATTTCAGGCACTCCCAAACCACTTGGGTATCAGGGAATCTGAGAAATCACTGTTTCCTGCTTTCTATTCATTGTGAGCACAGTCACTGGGCTTTAGAATATCAAACTTGAGTCAAGTCTGATCTAGGTCTGATAGGCCAATTCTTTTTCTAGCAATTTCCTGCCAGTTGTGCTAAATATCTCCATACATAAATGAAAGCACTTACTACAAAAACCCCCCCACATTCTATAAAATAATTGTCAATAGCATATCATTTGGAATGCAAACACTTACATAAACAACCACTTGAAATAATAGTAATAATCATAATAATAATATATTAATATTCAAAGTACTCAGTTCACGAGTTTCCTGTGAGAAACTACTTTTATTCTGTTACTGAAGCAACTGACATTTAAGTCAGGTGTAAGAATACTATTCTCTTTTACAAATCAATACAGTAGCAGTATGAACAGTGAAATCTTTAGCCACCTACATTACTAAAAACAGAGCCAGATACATCATAGAACCTCAGGAAAAGGGGCAGTGACACTCAGATGTGTGATCTAGGATCACTGCAGTGGCTCTATCATACAAGCTGACAGGTAGTTTAATAAGTGATACAGCAAAGCTAAAACCTGAAGAAGGAGAAAGAGCTTGTTTCTGATAATAAAACCATTGCAAGCAGTCAAAGTATAGCCCACTTTCCATGAAGATGTTGCCTATGAGATACAGGACAAAGAGACACTTGCATGCAGTTTTTGCAGAGAGGAGAATATTTATGCTCTTTCCCTTTGTACTGTATAGAGATGTTTTGCTTTACGAACTGGACCAGCTGCTGGCTTAAACTCTGTTTATGCAACAAAAGGTGAGCATTGTCACTACGAAAGAAATATACACACTAAGAAAGAAAATTTAGGAAACCCTAATGAGTACTCTACTAGGTCTCAATGCTTTTTATATTATAAAAGAACAAACAAATGTAAAATAATTTATGCTTTCTGGTAAAATCCTGCTATTTCCAAGCTTTGCCATGGTTTAATTTCAAGAAAATTTATTTAGGTTTGTTCTGTTGTACATAGTATTTTGCTATGACTAGCAATGACTAGCAATGACTAGGTTCCCTCTGACTTGCGGAGATGTAATGTGGAAGCATTTTTGAATAAAGAAGTAGGTGGTCACCTCCTCTATTCAGTCAGTACACACTTGAGCCCAGATCACCTACCTCTGCATTCTGCTACCTCACATTCTACTTCTAAAACAGAATAAATGGAAGGATTTTGTGAGGACAGTCAGACCTACTGAGATTCCAAAGGAGACTGGCTCACACCCAGTGCTCTGTCCCTCCTGGAAGTACAAATGAAACCAGCTTGAGACAAATAACTTTGGTAACCTGAGTATAAGCACTGGTAGCATTACGGCTCTAGTCAGTAGCAACGATTAAACCAAATTTACTTTTCAGACAGGTCTATACAAAGATGAATGAAGCTACTGAAATGAAGAAAGGAAGCAAGCAGTAAATGCCTAGGTATTATAAGGTTACCTGATAAATAAATGAAAATAGTAGACTAAACTGCATTGTTCAGTACAATAAAAAAAAATGATTCTTACAGAAAGCACAGTTTGGAAACTAAAAGTCTTGCTGTCATAGGAATTTTTCAGTTCTTTCTGCAAACACGTCTCTTAACCTGATAAAACTTCATATTGCTATTTATACATTGCAATACTCATTACATTGCATGTTTGAAGTACATAGCCAGTGGAAACATCAGCTCCATCTATACTGATAAATAGCATAGGACCAGGTACCACTAGCCAAGAAGTCAAATGGCATAACTTGTATGCATTTAATTCACTCAACATTTGGTCATGTGATTTTGCCTCAATTTCAGGCAGCTCTTACACATTAATATCATTTTGCTTATATTTTTGTATTTGAGTGTAGAAATATTACTGAAGGATTACACAGAACAGAGAGAAAAAAACCTCTATAGATGTATCCATTCTACCTGTTGAGAATGATCTTTGGCATGGAATTCCCAAACTCATGCTTGGGAATCTTCTTGGAAAATGCCAGTAAACCTAACACAGTTAAAATTTAGGTAGTATGAATAACCAGAATTCAAAAGCTGAAGCATGTTTTTTTTCTTTTTTAGTGATACAGATTTGGTCATTGAAACCACGGCTTTAATATTATCTGTCAATGGAATGAAGCATAATGAAATTGCCAGAAATCCAATTTCCATCACATCCACATTTTAAAAATGTAATCTGTAATGTTGCCCTATATTTGCAGGCAAGTCCTTCAGTCTTTAATTTAAAAGGTTAGATCTAATAGCATGGGTAGTTGCTGAGCAAGAGTTCTGGGACTCATGCATGGTAATCTTGCATTGACTTCCATTTTGAAAGATAGAGAAGAAAAGATTACTTTGATGGTTGCCCATTCTTCTTTTGCAATTACTCTTACCTTGGTGTTGTGGGTTAACTCCAGCTGGCTAAGTCACTTGTGCACCACCACCTCCACTTCCCTTTGGAATCAGGAAGAATATATAAGCGAGCAAAAAGCAAGAAAACTCATGGGTCAAGAAAAGGATAGTTTAGTAATTGGGGAAGGGTGGGGGGAAAAAATTTCCTCACAAGGGATGCAAAAATATTCCATCACCACAACCAGACCAAAGCCCATCCACTCCTCAAGCAATGGCTCTCTTGAAATACACACACACACATTTTATTTCTGAACTTGTTGTTACAAGGCATGCAGTATTGTGGTAGCGGGCAGCAATAATGACATGGCACACAGCTTGGTTCACAGAGATCCGAGAGCCAGCGAGCGAGCCCCATTTATTGTATTGTCCTTTTTATAGTAGGAACCCAGGTACCTGATTGGCTAGGTTCTACACCACCCTAATCCAAAACATATCATACCCTCTTTCACAACAACAGGTGCTTTATCTTATTGTTTCTCATACCTCCCATGGGAAAGAAGGATTTTTCCCACAAGCAGCCCCAGGCAGCAAACTCCGGGCCACTACACAGTATCTCTGGTCAGTTTTGGTCATCTGTCCCAGCTCTGTCTACTCCTAACTTCTTGCTCACTCCCAGCCTCATTACTGAGGGATGAAGGGAGAATTAGAGAGCCTTGACACTCTGCAAGGACTGTTCAACAATGGCGAAAACAGTGGTATGTTTTGGTCACCAATCTAAACAGCACCCTATGGACTGATATGAAAAAAATCAACTGCATCCCAGTCAAAACCAGTCAAACACAGTACAGTTGGTGTTGATATCCTTCAGTTTGCTTTGTTTTCCCCTTTCATTTACTACTGTCTTAGTCATTGTCCTGACACTGCAGCATTCTATAGCAATGACTAATGTAAAGCAGAACTTTTCATCTTTTCACATGATCTGTTCCTCACATCTCTGTATTCATTTTGCTATACTGATTTATGATAAATTTGAATGTAAAACTCCAGAAACCACCAAAATTTTTATAGTCTGCTTACACTGACGTCGGTCAAACAAATGAATAGTTTGATAAGACTAACTGAACACATTCAAAGGCATCAATAAGCTTTCTCTGCCTAAATAAATTACAGCCTTATAAAAAGGAATGTATAGCTCAAAAATATAATGTAATTATTTAGTCAACAAATTTCTTATAATTCAGATAGTTGATTCCTTCTGTCAGCTCTACTTACCTTCTGGAAACAAACCCTTATAAATTCAAAGTTTGTAAAGGAAATTGCTTTTCTTCTTTGCCTTTTGTCTGACTAACTACTGAAACTAAAAGTGACATAACTAACATCATGCAGGAAACCATTTTCTGAGCAGGTGGCTTTGAAATTGTACTGACACTATTCTTATTAGGACTGAATGTAATACTTTGAATACTGTTCATATTTGCATAGTAATTTGCAATTTATTCAAATTTTCCCCTTCACAAACTAACAGTTCATCTTCAGGAACATCATGTCTTTGTTAGAAAAATCATATCTAAATGTATGCTACTGCCTTTTTTTTCTAAACAAGGGCTAAAATATAATCTTTTAAATAGTTCCTGACTATATTTTCTGAGCAAGAATTGAAACTTAGATAGTATTTTTAGACAATTAACTGTTTTGTAAATATTACTTTCCCTCAGTGCAATCCATTAGATAATTAATGTTCAACTTTTTGAAATGATATTATTACCTTAATATTAGGATTGAAACATCTCAGTAGATGTACTAATTGTCTTGGATACTGCAGCTGGGAATTCCTTTTTTTTTTTTTTTTTGCCTACTGCAAGCTCCAATTCCACAGCTTTGTCTGTAAAGGAAACCACTCAGTCCATGCATGACTTTGTTTAAATCTGAGAACTCCATAAATATACAGGATTTTTGTTTAAGAAATGGAATTGCAAAATCAGAATGACAGTTCTGGCTTAGCCATATTCAGTTTAGGGTCTTGTCCTAGACCACCATGATTAAATTACTATTTTGCATTTCAGACTGAAGAAAAACTATAGATATCATTATAGTGAAAGGCAAAAGAATGGTAAAAATTATTAATTTTCATATTGAAGATTTCCTCTCAGATGACAGGCTATTTCTTCCTTTCTGTAAGTTTTGGGGCTTCTGTTTTAATGTCATGTAAATGTTCTTTTTCCTAAGAACAGTTGCCTATTGAATTCAGAACTTCAACTATTGTTCCATTCTTAAAAAAAAGCTTTCTGATTCAGCAGTATTATCTAACCATAGGCTTATTGCTCAATTATCTCTGTTGTTAAGTCAAGGAACAGAAGTTTTTTTAATTACTTGCAATTTTTTTTTTTTTTTGAGTTATGGTAATGTGACTTTAGGGAAAAGTACAGGACAAAAGTACAGGGCAAACTTTATGTTCTTTATAATTCAGTAAAAATGCCTTTTATCTTAATAAAATTGACTTAATTGAGCCCTTTAATGGTACAAAGTGTTCTCCATAGGTCAATGGAAATTTTAGCAGTGATGCAGTTAGTTGGTTGATATAGAATAGTGGACTTCCAATTTTCTGCCAATACCATGTCTCTGCAAAGACTTACCTATTGCTTATAATTTTTTCTTTTATTAGAAATTAAGTAGGTTTTGCTTCTACTTGCACAATTTCAAGGGTACATTTAAAGTGTGTTCTCTGATGAGAATGCCAGCAGTATCCAAAAACACTTCCACAAAGTGCTGAAATTTTTAAAGGCTGATGGATTCATATCAGACTGCAGATATCAAATGCAAGATCATGAGACCTTTATAAAACACATATGGCTTTGATTAATAAAATAAATCAAACTAAGTGCTGTTTTATGACCTCTAACCACAATTCAGGGAGAGCTAGTGCTGTTGGCTGACAACAAGCCAATATTTCCTGTAATGGTAGCTATGAAATCCATGGGAAATCAAGACATTATCCAATTCATACCAATTAATCAGATACCACAGCTAAGAAGAGGTAATATCCCACTTTGTTGTCGGAACCCATAGTAAAATATAATAGCTGTACTACCTTTCAGTTTAGTAGAAAAACTAAGGCTTGGTGCTCGGATTTCTTTGCTTTTTGTGGTTGGTGTTCCAATTTACTTTTAATTAAAAGGCAACTTTCCTGTTCTGGTTTTCTGGTATCCATGACAGTCACGAAAAAAATGAAGGGAATATGCTGTGGTCTTTTAAAGCATGTGACATTACTGGAAGATAACATAGTGAATATGTGGCAATAGCAGCAATAAAGACACGGCACACAGCTTGGTCTGCAGAGAGCCGAGAGCCAGCGAGCGAGCCAGTGAGTGAGCCCCGTTTATTGTCCTATTCCCAACTTATATGGTAGGAACCCAGGTAGATGATTTGCTAAAATCCAACCACCCCCCAGTATGGTTGGCTGGGCTCTACACTGCCCAATTAAAAACATATAATACCCTCTTACACAACAACAGGTGCTTATCTTATTGTTTTTCATACCTCCCATGGGAAAGAAGGACATTCACAAAAGCAGCCCCAGGCAGTGGCTTCGGGCTGCTACAGTGAATGGAATATTGTACAACAAATGCTCTGGAAAAAAAACATCAGCTGAAAAGGAAATGTCTAACAGAAAGATTGTTTCTGGATGTATTTCTTTTTCACATCAAAGAAAATGTGTAGATTATAATGATGTTTTTCAGAAGGAAGGAATATTGCAATGAGGAGAAAATGAAGAAGCATCCAGCCAGCAGAGCAAAGTGTTATATCACATCTTAAGGTAATTAAATTGGTCCTGTCAAAGACGATCACTTTAAAAAACTTGTTTGAACATCTTGTGACATTCATTATAACGAGTTCTCAGAAGAAAGGTTATTGAAAATCATACTAGAGTTTAGTAAAATTTGTGATGAACAACATTAAAATACTGAGTATGTTTACAAGATCATATATCTGAAAATAAAAGGTCCAGCAGTCTTTAGATATTCAAATATCCATTTGATTTCTCTCATCATTTGATGGGTCAGTAGCACCTGCTGGCTACCACAAGTTACAACATTTTGCCAATTAATAGACTATATATAATGATTTTAGTCATAGCTGGCTTTGTCAATCTTCTATCCTTACATAAGTTATAGAAGGAACATCCCAACAGCTAAGGGTTATGTCAGTAGTCCAGAGGGCTGCCTTGCCTTTATATTTTTGGTTCCTATATTATTGTCCACTTTTCTCAGATTGCAACATTTCTGAGTGTTAGGAAGGGGGACAGGAGCTTTTAATGTTTGGAGTCATGTCACTCCTTGATGAATACCTAAAGATCTGAGAACTGAGTGATAGCAAAAGGATAGCAAAGGTAAAAAGCTTTACTGTGCAGATGGGCAGGAGTAGGATAGTGTGGGTATGCATAACATTATTTACCTCCTTTGGAAACTGTAGAATTAATCCCTGAGACTCCTAAAAGACAAAGTACACATGGTAGTGCTCTTGTGAGTGACCACTCTAGGACCATAACTTGCAGGGAACTTCCTTTCCTGCTTCTTTACCACAGCATAGACATTTTCCTTGCAAACCATGTAGATAGTATCATAAATGGTACATCACATCTCTCCAATTTAAGTAATCTCAGCAGAGCATTTTAAGTGACATAAACTTTATTATGGAATAAATTGGTATATTCTTCGCATGTCTGATATATTTGAACTATTCCACAGTGATAGAAGACAGACTGGACAAAAGTCTCATGGAGCAGCTGAAGACCAGTCATCTAAATTAGTTAAATATTAAAAATCTCATTAGGACAAGCAAAATGGGATCCGGTGGGAACCAAAAGTAGCCTACAGTATTAAGGATGCTGGTGAAAGTCAGTGTCATAGAGAATGTGCTATTCCAGATCCTTTTTGTGTTTAAATGGTGCATGCAATTTTATATGCAATTTTATTCACATGAGAGTCAGTTGTGAAAGCGTGCTATTTCAATAGTAGCAGTACCAATCTTAAAACACAATATCCGAGAATCACAGAATATGCTGAGATTCAGCAAAAACAAAATTCCTGCTTAAGGCCCAAGAACTTCTTGCTAATAATTTATAGAAGTGTGAGTGTATACAGGTGTTTCCTAGCAATATTACCTCTGAGGTGCTTGTAAGCATAGAACCATAGAAACTCAGAATGGGTTGAGTTGAAAGCAACCTTAAGAGAGAACCTAGTTCCAAATCCCCTGCTGTGAGAGGGTGCAATTTTTGGTAGATCAGGTCATGGGACATTCACAACTTCTCTGGGCAACCTGTTCTGGTGTCTCGCCACCCTCATAATAAATAATTTCTTCCCTATGTCCAATTTAACCTACATTGTCTCAATTTAAAACCGTTTTTTTCTTTTGTCTTAATAAAGACATTGTACAGTACTAGTCCTGGTACAGTCTCCTGAGGGACACCACTAGTACTGAGCTCCATTTGGACATTGAGCTGTTTACGGCAACTCTTTTGATTAAGATGTCCAGCCAATTCCTTATCCATTGAATATTATGTCCGTAAAACCCATATTCTCCGATTTAGCAACAACAACGTTGTGTGGGATCATGTAAAAAGCCTTACAGAAATTAAGATAGATGACAACAACTGCTCTTACTTTATAGTACATAGTTACTCCACTGTAGAAGGCCACTAGGTTATTCAAGCATATTCTGTCCTTGGTGAAGCCATACTGGCTGTCTCTATTCACATCCCTGTCATCCATATACCTTGACACAGCTTACAGGAGGAGCTCTTCCATGATCTTACTGGGTACAGAGGGGAGTCTGACTGACCAGTAGTTCCCAAGGTAATTCTGTTTATCCTTTTAAAGCATCAGTGTGATATTTACCTTTTTCCAGCCACAGGTGACTTAACCTGATCATAATTACCTTTCAAGTATGATGGAAAATGGCTCTGTGACTAGTTTGATCAAGTCCCTCAGGACTCTGGAATGCATCTAACCAGGTTCCCTGAACTTGTGTACAGTACCTCAGATGGTGTCAAACCTGATCTTCTACAATGGGTGGGACTTAACTTCCCCAGTCCCTGCCTTTAGATTCAGGGACTCAAAGAGATGTAGGAAGAACAGTTGCTGGATAAACTGAGGCAAAATATTTCTGAGTACCTCAACCTTCCTCATGACAATTGCTACCAGATCCTCTGTCTCATTTATTGATGAGTGGAGGGTGTCCTACTTCTTTCATCTCTCATTTCTATTATAGCTGTAGGAGCTCTTTTACTTCACATAACTTGAAAAAGTTAGAGCCAGCTTTCCTGATCCCATCCCTACACTATTGGTCAGTAGCCCTACATTTTTCCCAGAATGTGTGTCCCTACTTCCACTGCCTATGCATTTCTCTCTCGTGTTTCATTTTGGCTACAAGGTCCTTCCTCAGCTATGCTCATGTCTTGCTTTCTTTGCCTGACTTTTTATATGTAGGAATTGAACTTGTGTTCTAATAAAAATGTCTTTATTCCTGGTGGCAGTTTCCCAGGGTTGCCTTCCACCAGGTTCTTTAAAAAACTGAAAGTTCACTTCCACAAATTTCAGGGTCTTTACTATTCGCCTAATCTATATCCCTTGAGATCAAGAGTTCCACCAGAGCATGATCGCTGTAGCTCAGGATACCACCAATCTTGACTCATCTGTGTTGGTGAGCAAGAGATCTACTAATGCTTCTTCTCTGGTTGGGTTTTCTGCCACCTGGAGTAGAAAGTTGTCCTCCATGCATTCCTAGAATTAACCAAACTGCTTGCAGTTTGCTGTGCTGCTTTTTCTACAGATGTCAGGGTGGCTGAAATGCTCTACCAGGATCAGGACCTGCAGGTATAATGCTTCCTGTAGTTGAAGTAACAGCATTTCATTGACATCCTCCCCTTGATCAAGTACTTTTTACTAAATACAGCCATGAGGTTTCCTTTGTTACCTTGATCTCTAATGTTCACTCATAAACTCGAGACCTGTGCATTACTGCATTTCAAAGACGGATCTGTGCAATCAGTCCGGTTCAGGTAAAGAGCAATCCCCTCTACTTCTGTTCTTCATGAATGGTTTATAGCCATCAATTTCAGTGTTCCAGCCATGAGAATGATCCAACCAAATTTCAGTGATAGTGATCAGATCAAAGATTTCCAGCTGCACAGTGTCTTCCAGCTCGTCCTTTTTGTTACCCGTGTTGTATGCATTGGTATAGAGATGCAGTTGGTTGGACTGCTGACTGTCTCACCTTTCTCATGGGACCTTTTTGGAGGGTTTAGGGGTGTATACCACTACTGTGGTAGATGTGTTTATCCATTCCATTACTTGTGAGTGCATGAGGGTTGTGACTTTGCAACCCACTCCCCAATTCATTAGTGTATAGTGCAATTAGCTGTCAGAGAATTTTCCAGCAAAGATTCACCTCCTCTTTTAAATAGATAGATCCCATCTCTCCTTAATAATTTCTATTCATCAAAGAATGTCCTATGATCATAGAAACCAATATCCTGGAGATGACACCAGCCACAAAGCCAGGTATTGACCTGCATGATGTGTCAACTTCTGCCTGCACCTCTTTCACTGACTGGCAAGAAAAAGAAGACCACTTGGGCCCCTGTCATCTTCACTTGGGCCACCAGGGCTCTGAAGTCCTTATTGAACTTGCCTCGGTTATGTTTCATTGGTGCTCACATGGAAAATAATTAGGTTATATTAGTCTGTGTTTCTAACCAGTCGTGGCAGCCTCCCTGTGACACCCCAGATTTCAGCTCCTGGCCAAGCAGTAAACGTCTGTTGACTGTATATCAGCCCAGCAGATGGGTGCCTCAGCAGAGTCACTCATTGCTATGCTCTCTGCTTCTTTGTGCATCTATTAGTATGTGCAAGAAGTATGGTCTCTTCCAGCTCCATCCTGAGTGATTCCCCCTTGAGTGCCTTGAATAGGTGTAGCTGGCACTTTCCTCCACTTAGGACCATGGGGTAGTTTGCTGTGCTTCACATGGGAAGCAGCTTCACTGATAGGAAGCTTTGTCTTGATGGTCACTTCCAATTGCTCCCAGCTGTCCCAGCAGATGCTCCTGGCTGCTGCAGAGCATAACCCTTGCTTTGTCTCTACCACCATACTTCTGAAGATGTCCAAGCACTGCCTAATAAGCCCTGGAATCCTCAAGATTTCCGGTGGGTTTGCACAGGCTGGCTGGGATGAGTGTCAGGGCTGCAGCCTACAGCTGCAGTGGAGCAGAGCAGGCAGCAGCCTGCAGCTGTCAGAATGCACTGTCCTCCTTGCACCAACAGTGCAGCGAAATGCCATGCCACTCCCGCTAGGCACCTCTGCCTGTTTGCACAACCTGGTCATGTCACTTCTGGTCATTTGCACTGCCCAAGGGCCAGTTCTATGGAGCTTCCTGTGGTTTCAATTGGCCCTGGGGACAGCCAGCCTCCAGAGACCTCACAAGGCTCCTGGTCTTCTCAGCATGCCACAAGAACTGCTGCTGCCACTGCTGCTGTTAGCATGGACCTAAATCATAAACTAAAAGATACTGTAGATTTGGAAGTATTTGATTTAAACTATTTTTACAATAGTTACTTATGGCAAAGAGCAATAAAATTAAATTAGACTATACAGGTTATTTTTTCAATGGCAAGGCACACTCAGAAATGTCTCAAAGTACAAAATTAATGTAATATAAACCTGTGATTATGTTCTTTTTAAACTGAAATAAACAGCCACTAAAACAAATAGTATTAATACTTGTAAACAACTCAGAGATCTCATAGGATAAAAGCCACTATACAAATGTAAATTGTTATTCTCACCACAATTCTGGCTAATATAAATACTGTGCAGAATGTTACTGGTGAGGTATTTTTAATACAAGTACAGATTCAGAGAATATTCTGAATTGGAAAGGACCCACAAGTCCAACTCTTACATAAATGGACAGCAGGGGGATTGAACCCACACCCTTGGTGTTGTTAGTGCCATGCTCTGAACAACTGAGTCAATCTCAGGATTTGAAATACCTTTAAAAATATTCAAATTATCACACGCATTTAGTCAAGGTAGATTTCAGACAAAACAGATATTAACTGTATCCAAAAGTGTGAATTTTAGAATACATGGTAAATTTTCAAACACACCATCCATTAGATAAGTTTTGCAGTTGATCATAGGGCTCTCTACAGCCTCCACAGGAGAACAGTCTCACAGCTATTGCTGTGCCACATAATGGAGAAGGCATACTCAGTGCTAGCCAGCACTACTGAAGAGAGAGAGACATGCATTTTAGCGTTCTTAACAGTCTGCTGTTGTCCATTTGGAAAACCTGTACCTTGATCAGTCATTAATTTCTATACATTATTCCTCAAAAATCAGCATTTAAAAAAGATGTCCATGGTTCTGCTTTAGACATCTGTACACCTGCATAAAGACTTGGCTCACCCACCTTTTAGTACTACTTCAGTGGACATTAAAATGCACTTAAATTAAAATCACACATCTTTACTGACTTAGGTACAAATGCACTGACACATACACAAAATTTCACTCCCTATCAATTACCACTGCCTGAAGCCAATGTTTCACTTCTTACCATACATGCTCAAAGCACACTACGGCTAAAAAGTCAGACCATACTGATTGTATTACAGTTCGTTTCTAAACCTCTGTATTTTATGAGATTAAATATTTTATTGGTGAAAGTGCATAAGAAAGCTAATCTTCAGTGCAAAACAAAACCAGCAAAAACTCCCAGCATGTACAGCTAAGATATAAGCCCATGGAAGTATGAGGTTAAAATAGAAATGCTGACGCAATCTGAACCACAGCTATTTGAACACGACAAACTGCAATTGGTCCCATTATTAAAGATGTGAACTGACTGCATATTTCACAAAACTGATTCTTCAATCCAGTTGTAACTTTGTTACAAAATATTTCTGAATACAGAAAAAGATTCTTTGTGCATTGTTTGGGTTGTTTTTTTTTTTTTTTCTCCTGTATCTGGCACTCACATATTTCCTTGAACAGCTTGATCTGTTGTCAGTACTTGAAATTACTTCATTGTCAATATTATAGATTGCTACATCTTTTCTTTGAGAACACAAAGTGTAATTGCATTAATAAATTCCTCTAATCCTGTATCTGAGATTCAGGTTCCTTGGTTACTTCTAGCTCACACACATTTCATGTCCATCTTTTTCACCTACTGAAGTATGAAAGAGATTGCATATACCTCTTTCCTACCCAATTCCTGCTATTTATAACAGTAGCAGTTGAGTGGAGGAGAAGTAGCCATTCTCAAACAACTTCTGCATATATGCAAGCAGTTAGAGAGATGAAGAGTAGAGTCAGAAACTGGTAGAACTGAATATGAACACCAACATAGGTTCTGTGATGCCCTTTTGAGCAATCTTCCTGAATCAAGCTTAAGACAAGCACAAATTATTTCTCCCCTCAGCAGAGAAAAAATACATTTGTGTGTAAGAATTATAATCTGCTTCTTGCTTTCCATCTCAGGAGACGCAGTTATGTACAGCTTAGTTTTATGACAGAGTTAGAATCAGCTTCTTACTGTGTGGAAACACCAGTTTCTTTGACTTGAGAAATATCTGAGATGACACATTTAGGATGATGTTTTTCACATCAGTGCACACTCAGTTAAAAGCATCCTATTAGGGCCCACAAGGATGATGTTGAGTTATCCAGTCTGTTGAAGGGCTAGGGTATGAAATAGAAGTGATATGGTCTTCTTCTAAAGTATTGCTATTAAATCATTCTTGGGAGCATTTTAGTTTTGAGATATTTTCAGTTCAGTTCTTATGTTACAGTCATATTTTAACACTAGACATAGCTCCCAGCATGTTATTGAAGAGTATTTGCCTTTCCTGTTTGTGACAAAGAATTTATCCAACTCATGCTATACTTAATGGGCATCTGTCAGATTTAATTTGAGTTGATTCAAATCTGTAAACTGCAGTCCTGGTCACTGCTGTCTAGCACTACATTGTATGCAAGTAAATAATTTTCATTTAGATTAACAACTACCATGCAATACCATTGCAAACCTTTATATGTAATATGGAAAATAATATAATGGGTTTTGAAATTAAGTAATAACATCTGTGAAGTGAACTGAAGAATGATCATTTACATAAGCTAAAAATATGAAGCAAATTGTTTTCCAATAAGTCTATGAACTGAGAAATTATTCATACATTTATCACAAAATAACAGAAATTCTGTATGACAGTTCAGGTCAACTCCCTTAAATGTTTTAACTAGAAAGCACTCTTGTGCTTCTTTTGTACTGCGAGAGTGAAATATTTGCCTGCCTGGACTTTTTATCAGTGAGTAACCTCTATCCAAGATAAAAGATTTGTAGAAATGCTGAAGAGATTATCAGCTAACATTTTCCAGCAGAGGTGGTGCCTCCACTAGAAATGTCACCTGTGTAAATAGCAGTGTATCAACTGGTAGTATAGTACAGAGTTTAGAGAATCATAGAGCAAACTTGAGGATGATTATATAATACCGAGGTGCCATTTCTTGGAAATGAAACATGAGAACACAAAATTGGTTGGAATATCTAGGTATCTTGGTAAAACTCTTCATATGGGAAAAATTTTATTTTTTTGGAGAGTTAATATTCCAGGAAAGACAAATAAGGAAAGAAATACTGTCTTTGTTCATCATATTTGTGTCTAGACTTTATTAAGAGCTGAGAAACTAACATTTTTATCCTGGTAAAAGAAAACAAGAAGAATGGAATAATGGCAGTAATCCATGCAGACCTTTATTGACAAGTTTGATGAAGCATTTCTTAGCCTATTCAAAGATCAGATTTTCATGGTAGCAGAGATTTTTAACCAAATATTTTCTCGAGAAATACCGTGACAGGCCATAAACTGACAATCATGCTCATGAAATGTATTAGGAAAAAACTGTGTTTAGGAGGTTAGACTGGGACCAACTAATTTAGATTTCGTTCTGCCTAACAGAGAGAATTGAGATGCCAGAGGTGCATTGTAGTATGGGGTGAAAATAATCACAAGATGATACAATGAACTACGCTAAGGAAAAAAGCGTGACAGAAGAACTAAAACCAGTGTAGTTTAAGAGGTCAAGCTTTGATAGAGAACTCAGGAAACTCATATGATAGATCATTTGGGAAGATAGTCTGAGAGAGACAGGAATGCAGCATATCTGGCATTTACTGGAAGAAATCGTAATAATTAGCTAATTCAAGAAGAAGATGGTAAGCATGGTTAGACAACATTTTAACTAATGGGTTAAAACACTCAGGGTGTTCTTAGTGACTTGAAAAACAAAAAGAAATGATATAAAAGAGTCCTATAGTTGTGGGTCATATCATTGAGTAAGATTAGAAAGAAAGAACCCATAGTTGTAAGGATAAATACAGTAATACGACAAAGCATATAAATATCAGTTAGTAAGAGAAATTAAAGAACAAAACATCAGATCTGCATAAGAGAAAACATAAAACTGCATAAGAGAAAAAATAGAAGAAATACTGGTTCAAGTCTAATCTGAAAAAAAAGAGCAAATAACAGCTGGAGCTTTCTGCTCTTTCTTTGTTGATGTCTAAGTTAAAACTCAATAGTTTGACAAGAAGATGGTCTGATTCTGGAAAGAAAAAATCATTGGTGATAGCGTCAAGTGTTTCTCAAAATCCCATTAAAGTGTTTATGGCACTGTGTGAAGACTTTGAAATATTAATGGTACTTTTAGAAAATGCTATGTGTAAGAAAATCTTTAGAGAACTGAAAATGGAACAAGAAAATTCATAGATCTATCTTCAGAAGTGCAAAGAAAAGGGGGGACAAAAAAGCTGAAAACTGGTCAGCTTGGTCCTAGAACAGTACTAGAGTATATCGTTAACTCGTTGCTACATCCAAATAATTAAATAGTATTTAAGAAGAATATTAAAATGTTAAGATCCTAGCCTAAATTTTCAAAAAAGGTACATTTAAACTAAACCAAAGAAGTCTGTATGTGCAAAAGGCTAAGTTGTGGACACAGTGTACCCTACCGTTGACCATAATGGGGCAGTGGAGTGAAGCAGGCAACTGGATGCCAAGCACTGTTTGACAGAAATTTTCTCTCAGACCTCTACAACAGGGAATATAATTATTCAGCTCTACTTAGCACTGGTGATCCTTGGTTGCAATGCCACAGTCAGTTTTAGGCACCACACTTCAAGAAAAAAAAAGAGCCTAGAATACGATGACATATATGGCAAGTATGTTAGAGAGTACATGAAGCAAAAAGTAATAAAATTGTCTTTGCTGGAGGCAGGGAGTGGGAAGACAGTCTCTTAGTTGTTATGGATTACTATGAAGAAGTAACAAAGATCATAGAAAAGGATAAGTAGAAATCAGTTCCTCTATTGGGTGGGCTTGGTGATATCAGAGGTCTCTTGCAATATTTTGTGATTCTGTGATAGGACATTAACTTTCTTTTTAACGTTGCGAAACAGTGGACCAGACTATTGCATGTTGCTATAAAATTGTTTCCATAGTTATTCCACAGTGGTTTTCAAGAGCAAATTAGAAAAATATTTATTAAGTTGTCTTCACTGTAAGATGATGACTCAGGTGATTTTTTAAGCTCCCTTCTAATATTATAGTTGTACAATTTTACTTCCCTTTCATTTTATCTTAGCTTGAGTAGAGTAAATTTTGTATCTACAATACAATAGAAAGCATCAGATGTATTTTATACCACTTCTAAAATTTCACTAGTGGCTGTTTAATGCAGAAAAAAAATATTTAAAAAACAGTCTTCAAAACGGAAAAGTGAAGAGTCCCTTAATTAAATATTAATTACAGAATTATAATGAAATAATGTTATCCCGATTTAAAAAAATTATTTCATCTCTAACCTTTCTACACCTCAGCCACTTTTTGCTATATTTACTGCTTAAATTGTGGTGTAATCAGATTCAGAAAAGTTCTACATGGTATTTGTCTCAGCCTGTTGATATTTTTGTACTACATATTAAATAACACTTTCAAAAAGTTCTTTTGAGTTTATTATTTTAGGATTGCATTGTCGGAAATCCAAATAGGTGATTGTACAAGACAGACAAGTGAGTTACACTGGGACCTGAATGAAGACTGTGCAAAAACTTGTAAAACTCTGAACTGCTGCAATGCAGCCATGTGACAAACATTTTCTTATAGTTACAGAGCAAGATATTCCTGGTGCTAAGCCAAACGTAAAAATCAAATTACAATGTATTTCTGTCTTTAAACAAGTGGTTTTAAAGCCCTCATAAGCCTAGGCTCAAATGCATGACACAGACCAATTATATTTCTTATATCAGAGGATTATCTTCCCAATTAAAAGGAAGATTAAAAGGCCAAGGTATTTTTAGAAACTTGGTTAATTGATTAAACTGCTGACCGCCTGCTGCTGTCTTACTCAGCTCACTCCACTAAAACTATCCACCTTTAATCACAAGTCATTTGTTTGAGGCATTAATATTGAATTAGCTATTCTTTGTAACTGATTTCATGTGCTGACACTTGTTGACCATAAATTCATTTTGAGATGACACCATATGTGCTCAGAAATTAGCCGAACAATTTATCTTTATTATGTTAGTGGAAAGAAATAACATTTCCTAATACAGGTTAGCATAATGAACTGTAGAAAAGTATGGCTCTTCATAAACACAAACTGAAGACAAATGGGAGAATTCCTGTTCAGAGAGAAAAAAGCATTGGCTTTGAATACCAGACAACTGAAGATATGCTATTTTTGACCTTGCATACCAAAATAATAATTTGGAAACTTAACAAAAAGCTCTTTTCTGTACTTAGTGGATTGTGGTATTTTCTTAGAAGGGAGACAATTTCCTTTTGCCCATGTGAAGCACAGCCAGTATATGCAAGAGTAAATAATAATAAATATTTTTCATTATCTATTATCCAGATTATTTGGCATAGCATTAATTTCAAAGAGATGTCTGACATAATATTTGCAGTTTGGATCAAAGTTGATGGTAGCTCTTTCTTGCAGAGAGAGCTGTGGAAGTGGTGGGCTAGAGAAGGTGATTGGTCCCACTGCACTTATATGCAAGATTTTCCACCTTCAACATGATGGACTGCAAGCCTCAATACCCAGTCTTCAAGTTCCTCTTTAGTAATCCTGTGATGAAAATCAATTACTTACATATTTATGTTGGCTGATGGGGAATTTTGCACTGCTTCAACAAATATGAATAAGGATTATAATCATTGGTAGTGCATGATAGTTTGTGGTAGAATTTTGTGAGGAGGAAAAATAATGTTGTTAATTCAAACCTACACAGGATTGCTGAAAAAAATAGTGTTTACATTTTTATGCCTCTGTGTACATCAGTATCACAAGATATGGTGAATATAGACATGAAAAATATTAGAAATAAATTATTTTTAAGTGGAATTTAATAACTTTAAATGGTTTTGTTTTTTCCTTCAAAGTCATCCATCAGTTTCCTGATGCCAATTTCTATGCAATGTATTTCAAAATTTTAAGTAATTTTAAAAATTTGATTTGTGAAATTCATAAATTTAAAGTGGTAAACTCTTGTTAATCCATTTTAGTTCATTTGTTATTGGAAAAATACTGGTTTATTATTGCAGTGAAAAACAAAGCTCCCATTTGGGTTTTGTGTTTACTTGATTTTGGATTTTTTTGACAATTTTTTTTTAATAGTAGTGCCTTCCTTTGACTGTCATGCAGACATTAATAGAAATGAGACATTAAACGAATATGGACAAAGATCTGAAGCTTACGGCAGTATCTTTCTGCTAAACTTGGTCACTCATAGTTTGCCCTGTGGCTTTTTGCATTTCTGCCAGACAGCAGGACAGCTTTCTCAGGAGAAGAGCAAAGGGTCAGCACGCCTTTTCTGGAAGATGTGACTCCACCACTGGAGATGTCAGCTCAGATCCAACAACTCCAGCTTCACAGGGGAGTGAGGAAACCCTTAGGTCCTAAGACGTCACTGCTAAACTACTAGGTGAGCTGTGAATAGCAGCTCTTATTCGCTCTTCCTCTGGTCTTGAATGAATCTGGTTTTATCACTTCTGCTTATGAGTACCCTGCCTTGGAGGAAATTTGTGTAAAGTGTCAGAATTCTGGATTGCCACATGGGATAAATGATCATAGTAGCCTCTATTTCCACACCAGAATGCTTTTATCATACAATTAGTACCTCACATTATTGGACTATGGATGTTGCTTCTCTTTGGTTTTAGGCACAGTTGGAGAATGCTCTGTGTGGTCACATTCTCAGACATATGTCTGGATACTGCTGAGGTTCAAGGTTCGGGTTGTCTGAATTATAATCTTAATGGTACTTTGCCTCCAACTCCTAACAGTAAAGTAGAGGAACACAGCTTACTACCTTGTGTATCTAGACTGTAAACTCCTTAGGAGAGGGACTTTTTTGTACTCCAAATTTGTGCACTGACATTGACACTCTAACAGTGAACACAAGAAGGCTCATTAAATACTGCCTGGTTTTGCTGCTTTATAGTTTTTCCTAGTTCCCATACTACAATTAAATTTATGGTAGCTGTTGTTACAATTTCCTTTTCCAGCAAATCAGTTGTTCAAATATGTGTGACAGCCTGCACCATACCATGCTCCCAGGAGCCTGGACTGCATTCACAAATTTCTAGACAGAGTGAGTTTTGCATAAATGATTGAATTTCCTTGACTTCATTAAATTGTTTCTCCTCAGTAACACTTTTCTTCATACAGTGAAAGCAAATCTTCTCGATAAACTCTGTAAAAGTAGCACCAATGCATTTTCCTGCTCCACAGCTGTTGCCATTATATTCCTTGAATATTTGTTTCCATTTTAGGCTTTAAAGTGACTAAATATGACAGTCATTATTTCCTCCATTGTAGCAGCATACTTGGCAGAAGCTCATGCTGTGGAGCTTCAGTACTGGTGGGAAGAAAGCCAAGGAAATGCCCTCAACCTTCTCCCTCCAATATCTGAACTCTCTGCCTGAGGTGTGGTGAAACCCCATATTTCTCTTGCGTTGCCTGTATCCATACCTTAGGTCCCATATATGGCTATGTCCTGGGAAGCTATCCCCTCCACTGGTCACTTTGAACTATGTGGTTTTCCATTGGGTGTTTCCTGGTCCCCCCTCCCTCTAAAAGGCCCAGGCTTCCTCGATCTCTTTTTTCTGGGTTAATCCAGCCACCTGGATGTCTCTGGACTTCCTCTCTGGACCCTCATAATGTAACACTGGATTCATAATAAAAGGCTATTATCCCAGAGAAGAGCCCTCTGTGTAGCCTTTCATTCTCACTGACGCTAGAATATCACACCTGGGGTAACTCTCATTTCTAGAGGAGCCAGCAGAAATAGGTCATCTGTGGTAGCTAGAACTCTGTACTTTGTACAGAGAGTACAAAGAGAGTTGTAAAACCATTGTTTTACAATGAGAGTTGTAAAACCATTGCAACTCGTCCTGGCAGGGATTTCGCTCACATAAAGGCGCTGTCGCTACCTCGAGAGCTCTGGGATAAGCATCTTTACTCCATGAATCATCTTTCTCAACAATAGGTTTTTTTTACAGCTAGACTGTTTTAGACAACATTCTAACAGTAATTTTCAATAATTTCATTTTCTAACAACACCTACCTAAAATGAGACACCTGCTTTCCTTATCCATTTCCATTCCTCTTGATTAGGCATTTTACTGCATGTCTCTCCCATACTATTAAAAAGACTTTTTTTATCAAGAGATTTCAATTTTTTAAAATAACACTTCAATATTACCCCCTTATGTTTGTTGTAATAACAATACATGTTCCTTACAAAAAACAATCTCTTTTAAAGCACCTGCATTTTTAAGTGGCAAACTTTTTTAAACAATGCAAATAATATATTGAAAACTACTTTTCATATTTCTTTTTCTGATCCAAAATCTATTTTTGATATTTTTATATTCTTCTTTTGTTCTCAGGATTGTAGTTCCTTTTTCAGTAATGTAGAATTTAAATCTTTAAACCAGGGAATTTGCACAAGCATTAAAACCACTACAGGTTTCAGAATGTTTCACATTGGGGCTAAGTTCTTAGTGAAAACTTACACTAACCAACTTTTGCACTGCTATTATATCTGAATCGAAAACACAGAAATCACAGAATATGCTACATTGAAAGGGATCATCAAGTCCAACTCCTGGCCCTGCCCACCACCATCCCCAAGAGTAACACCATGTGCCCAAGAATATTGTCCAAACACTTGAACTCTGTTGAAGTTGGTGCTGTGACCACTTCCCAGGGGAGCCCTTTCCAGTGCCCAATCATGCTCCGGGTGAAAAATCTTTTTCTAATATCCAACCTAAATATTTCCTGACCTATGTAATAGCCCGTGTTGTCAAATAGAAGCTGATAAACATTTTGCAAATGCCTTTTCTGACTTGAGTCCCATAGATCCAGTCGTCTATCCAACAGACTGAAAACAACCTGCATTCCTGCAGAAGAATTAGCTAGCTATATTCCAAGAATATGTATCTTTGAATCTCATTCAACTCACAATCAGCTGGTATTTTAATCACAATTTAGGTATTTAGTTTATATAATCTGGGAGTTGAACCAAAAGACGTGGTTTGGGTTTATTTTGGTTTTGCTATCTGTGGTAGCTTGAGGCGGTCTGGCTTTTTGGGTGTGGTAGGGGCCAAAAGATGGCTCCTGAAAAAGCTGCCAGAAGCTTCCACAGCTGTCCAGCCAGGGTCTGTCTCTGATGGCTCCTGAAAGATGGATGTGCTGTTAGCCACAGTTGGGCCAATTAAGAAGGAAGGTAACGCCTCTGTGACAACATATTTGAGAAGCAAACTGGGGAGTAGGCATGCGCGCGCCATGTAGCTATAGCCATGTAGTCATGCAGTTGTAGATAGGCAGGGAAACAAGGAGTACAGCATGTAGAAAAACAACAGATATGGACACCAGCAAAGCCAGCCAAGAAGGAGGGAGGAGGAGGTCTTTTAATCATCGGAGCTGAAACATCTTTGTTGCCTGTGGTAAGGGACTGTACCAAATGCAGTGTTTCCCTGATACTCTGTAACATGATAGTGATACACATCATTAAAGAAAAAAAGAAAATATAAAGGAGTTATTAAATAGAAAGACAGAAAAAAAAGGAAAAAATTCTGTTTAAGTCTAAGAAGGGAATAATGTGCATGCAGATGATGTAGAAAAATAATGAAATGGTGGCTGAAAGATTGGTATTTACAGATAAGTGGATGCTGTGGCAAGAGTTCTGTACACATAAGCATATTAAAATCCAAGTAATGCTAACAGCGCTAAAATACATTTGCTTGAGTATCAACACATTTTTCTTCCTAAGATCAACAGTACAGACGTTGATATATCTTTGCAAACACACGCACAAAAAATTCTCTGCTAAAATGGTGACTTTAAACAGTAAGTTTCTGGCTAAAAAGAAACACCTTTAGTGTTATGAATCCATCATCAGAATAAATGGTATAAAAATAACTTTTCTTATCCATCTGAAGTTTCTAAACTGGTGCAAATTAAAAGATATAAGAATAGAAAAAACCCCATAAATTTATTGTAAATGTGAAAAGTAATACAGATATTAATTTTGTTGCAAATATGAAGCTCTAAAAATGCCACCATAAAAGATGTTAGAAACATGAATAAAAATATTCCATTTAGTATGATTCTTCCTTCACAATCCTACGGCATAAAACTCATCATTCAATAACTCTCACAGTACATTTTTTTCATGCCATACCCCAGTTCTGAGTTTTTCTTTTTTCTTTTTCAGTTCTGAATTTTTTGAAATTTTTTCTTTCAGTCACTGTAAATTGTGATCACTCCTGTTGACGTTTTTAAAATTTATATAAATTAAAAATTTCTCTCATTTATGATGTTAGTAGGAATTCGAAAATATGGCTGTTAGGCTACCAATGTTTATCAACAATTTCTCCACAAGAAAAAAATAACCCATGTATTTTAGTTTTTCTGATTCAGAGACTATATTTGTGGTTAAAAAATTGTACAGCCTGTAGTAGTAAGAAAGGAGTACAGCACTATAGTAATTGCACTACATCATGTTTGCTTCTTTGTTCAAGATGTGATTTGTTTTAATATTGGGCAAGAATACTTTTGTTTTTGACAATATTTGGATATTATTAGCATTCACTTTTGCTGTATTTTACTGTGGTTTTAGAAGACTGGGTTTTCTAAGGAAACATATTTAATATTTTTAACACAAAAATCTGGAAATCTAACTATTCTTAGTGGGAAGGAACACTGATATTAGGATTTTTAGTTATAATATAGAATTAATAATTTGCAACCTTACACTGCTTAACACAGTCTTTACTCAGACAAACTCTTTTTGATGTTAAAACTTTTCCTGGGGATACCTGAATAAGAACTTACAAAGGCAGGGAATTGTATGCAGTTATGATTTCTAATAGTTAAGGTTATGTATGCTCTTTTAAATATAATTATTTTCATTACCTTCAACATTACTTTGGCACACCCATATCATTGCATATTTGCATAATCTTGATATTCATTTGATAATCTCATTGTCATTTTTCCCACCCTGCTGAGAAACAGCAGCTTTAGCATCTGCACAAGCTGAAGAACACCTAGAGGTGTTTGATGAATGTAGCCACCACATGAATTAATTTGCAACACACCTTCATGGTGACAGGATACATAAGTTAAAATGCATTATACCTTAGAACCTTTTGCTTCCTTGTGCTCATGCTGTTAAGGAATAGCCCACAAGTAAGTCAAATCTCAGTGAAAATAAGGTGAAAAAATAATTCATGTAGGTCACCTTTGCTAATGTTGGATTCCCAAAGTGTACTTGCAACCAGGATTTCCAGTATGCTTTCCAAAATTCTAGCTGGCAGTCTTTTCACTTCTTTTTGAAACATCTTTTCCCTCTTCTGACTAAAAAGAGTACATGTGGTATGATCTTTTATGCAATTGACAATGAATTAGTATGTATCTGGTATTTTTTTCCAAGAGGTTTCTAAAAGTGGAATAAAATCTCACCTCAAACCCTGAGAGTGTGAATTACTCTCCTAGCATTCAAGTATTTTACTTCACCAGTTCTATAAAATTATCACGACTAAAAAAAATTATAAATAAATGAAAAGAAAACCAATTCATATTAAAATAGAGAAATAAAAGATAGAAATATTGAAGTGCAGATGGATGGGAAAATGACACTAGTTTAGGCTGTGTTCAGATCACTCCTTGCTTATCTCCACAATTAAGCTTGTTAACTCATTTTGGGCCAGAATATAAATTCTTTTCTTCAACTACACTGCCTGGGCAGATGCTTTGTTTTCTTTTTCATTCCCTCATAACATGGAGCAGAGGTCATCTTTTAACATCAAGTGCATGCTTCCAGTGGGACCAATTTCTAGAAGCTGAAAGGTTTGGGTGCTCATGAAGTGCTTTTTCTTTATTGCCAAGTAGCTAATAACAACTTTCTGCTCTGAGTCAGACACTCAAACGTTTGCTAACTCTACAGCTGATGCTACACTTCTCTGCTGTCAGAGAATAGAGGACAAGTGAATAGATCCTGTTTTCTTTCTTATTTTTAAAATTTTAATTATATAGGTGCTTAGAAGCAGTATTAGCAGCTTGCTTCTGTTAAAAAAATGTTCATAGACAAAAGTAAAAAAAAGATAGTATTTGTTCTAGATGTAAAGCAAAATTAAAGATCAAATACTTTGCCCAAGAGCCAGGCTTTCTTTTCCATAGTTTGAGAGGCTTTATATTTCTTAAATTTCCCATGTTAGTCACGAACACTTAAGTTGACACTTTGGGCCAAATTTATTCCTGTGTATGTTACATGAGAAATATTAGTGCTGGAAGTAAAAATTGCTTGCACTGGAGTTGCTTTATGGCCTTCCAGTCACCACAAAAATTATGTGCACATTTAAAGGTATTACTTTAGAAAGCCTTCCAAGCCATTTTAAAGGCTTTCAAAGAATCCTGGAATGTTTGAGGTTGGAAGGGAAACCATCTAGTTAAACTCCCTTGCTGAAACAGGTTCACCTTGAGCAGATTGGGTACAGGATTATGTTTAGGTGGGTTTTGAATAAGTCTAGAGGAGACTCCACAACCACTCTAGGCAACCTCTTCCAGTGCTCTGTCACCCTCAAAGTAAAGAAGCTTTTTGTCATGTTCAGATGGAACTTGCCATGTTTCAGTTTGTGCCCATTGCCCTTTGTCCGGATGCTGGGCACCACTGAAAACAATCTGACCTGATCCTTTTGACACCACCCTGGAGATAACTGTGTGCACTGATGACGTTGCCCCTCAGCCATCTGCTCTCAAGGCTGAACAGGCCCAGCACTCTCAGCCTTTTCTGATAAGAGAGATGCTCCAGTCCCCTAATCATTTCTGTAGGCTTCCCTGAATCCGCTCCAGCAGCTCCTTGTCTTTCTCAAACTGGGGAGCTTCCTCTCAGATTTTTCTCAATGAGTGCCTAGACTTGCAGTATGCTGGAACATTGTACTATAAAATTATATCTGGCACTCGATTATGTTTTAAACATTGAGTGATTTCTCTTTCTGTGCTCTTAGATTACCATCATTTTCATTCCTGAATTTACCATCAACTTTTTTTTTTTTTAAAGAATATAGCTAGAAAAATGTTGTTTGAACAGAATGCTAAAAAAGAAGTCGTGAGACAGACTATTAGCCTAAGCAATATGTTCAGATTTCTTTTCCATCTTTCCACCTTTCCTAACAACAGTTCTCTGGGCTTTTTGGTTTTGCTGAAGTGTGACATTACAGGAGTGTATGATTTCTGCTGTACCAAGAACTCAGATACTATTCCTGCTCATATGGCATCATCCATGGCTGCACTAGGAGGAGGGAGCTGATCTTTCCCCTTTGCTCAGCATGAACCCAAGGGCAAGAAGGCACAGCAGCCTCCTCTCTTCTTGGTTGGCACAGAATCACAGAATTAGCTAGGCTGGAAAATTCCTTTGAGATCATTAAGTCCAACTCATGACCTAACACCACTTTATCAACTATACCATGGCACCGAGTGCCACATCCAGTCTTTTTTTCAACACCTCCAGGGACGGTGACTCCACCACCTCCCTGGGCAGCCCATTCCAGTGCCCTATCACTCTTTCAGTGAAGACTTTTTTCCTAATATCCAGCCTAAACTTCCTCTGGTGCAGCTTAAGACTGTGTCGTCTCATTCTCTCAGTGGTTGCCTGGGAGAAGAGACCGACCCCACCTGACTACAATGTCCTTACAAGCAGTTGTAGAGAGCGATAAGGTCTTCTGTGAGCCTCCTTTTTTCCAGGTTAAACGTTCAGCCCAATTTCCCTGACACTTTTCAGATGCTATTTCATGACTAGTTTCTTGGTGTTTGGTGCATTAAGTTTTATTTTGGCCACTAGTGGGACCATGCAATCATCCTGAGAGGGTTTAGTGTTACCAGCAACAAAATGATCTCTGATTAAGAAATTATTTCTGACACAAATGTAGACATTTCGAACAGGTGTTCCTGCCTTCATTCTCTGGTTTTTCCTCTCAATTTCCCATCTTATTCACATACTTGCCAGAAATCTGTACATAATAAAGTCTCAAAGTGCTACGTTATAATTCCTGCTGGAAATCAGAGCCTCTCCAATATTTAATTACTCTGAACTAAAATTGTGCAGGAGGCTTGTCCCTTTTCCAATAATTTTTGGAATGCTTTGCACCATAAATAAAAATTCAATTTCCCCTTTCTTCTTACTCTCAGTGGGATTAAATAATGCTATAAAAGATAAATAAAATTCCAACTTCTTAAGCTTCTTTCGTTGCTTTAGATTTATTTGTAATTTACAAAATACATCATATTTGAACTGAAACCTCTCTGCCCTTTAGCCGTGATCCGAGTGGGGGAACAAAATATGGGTTATAGTTTTGTCACCACAACTTTTATCTAAGTTCTTTACCAGGACCATGTATTTGCATTACGATGAGCCTAAAATCTTGTGTCTTTTCTTATTAGGAAAACTCATATTTGTGTTTAATTGGATTTGTTTAATTTTGAATTTTGAGGAGGAAAGATCAAGTTGGTAGCAATGGGGAGAAAAACAATGAGAAAAAGGATCCAAAACCTCAGATGGGAAAGAGGAAGTTCTAAGGACAGTGAGGACAGTCAAAAGACTCCAAGTCTTCAACAGAGGCAAATATCACCCTAGGTTACTGTTCAGAAAATATACAGATGGTTTTCTCTGCCTTTCTTTCCTATGACTTTCTATCAGGTCACTCTCAAATAGATTCACTCCTCTATTTTTAGTTCATTCATTATTCCTCTTCATCTGTCTCTGTGATGACAAAGGGACAGGTCCGGTGTCAGTGAAAGCAATTTGAAATGAATAGATGTGCTAACTGACCCCTTCACAGCTACATCACAAGAAAACTTTTAGTACTGCTATTTATGGTCTACACAAAGGATTCAAGCTCTTAAATGACTTCAAAAGAAAACTATCATTTGGAGGTTACTGCCACAGCTTGTCCTACACAATTACTCTCTAGGCTAGAAAGTTGTTTCCTAGTCACCAAAAAGTGGATTTTGGTTTTCAATAATTGCCCATCATAAACAATAGTAAGATTTGCAGGTATGATTAACAAGAGGTAACTTTGAATGTAAGATATTGTCCCAAAAATTACTTAGAAAAATAATCTAAATAAAATATATACCACCTACACCTTGATAGCCAACTTTAATCTATCAAATGCAATCTGATTTTTATGAGATGTAATACAATAAACAGTATATTATATGACATATTTTTAAAAAATAGATTATTATTTTCAATAATTCTACTAGGTCCACAAATCACCTTACTCATCAACAGGTAGAGCTGAAAGTTTGTAAAAGTTTCAAATTCAATGCAGATCTTTTCATCTATTGTCCTCAGGACACATATTCAGTGTACTCTTCCCATATTGTATAGTTTAATACTTAGGTAAAACTTGGTCTATTTTTACTGCATCTTTTAAGTTCTTTGTCCAGGTTGCCTATTTTTGCACATTTTGCAATTGATTTTATTATTTCTTTTTATCTTTTCATAATTCCACAAGGTTTCTTTTACTTGTCTATTTTCTATACTTTTTCTGCAATGGATTTTAAAGTGTGTAGATTATCTCAGATACGTAATATCTATATTAGATGCGTCTGGAAACAAATGTTCAGATGGAAACTGAATCTTACTCTGTCTGATAGATGGGCAGAAAATTCAGTAGTTTTTTGTGTGGGTTGCAGCCAGATTGCATTGCTATTGAGTAATCACACACAGGTAAGGACACAAACTTAGAGATACATATTCCAATAAAAATCTATCTAACAGGACACACAAACATAATATAGATGTGGAACAAAAAACATCAGTGAGACCTCAATTTATCTTTTAGCAATTGAGTGACAGCTTTCCAAGAAACTGAAGGATAGCCAAAAAGGAGCTGATAAAGGATGGACAGTAGCACTGTAATTTGACAAGGTGAATTTGACTGTGAGTTTCGGATTACCAAAAACCACAGCAGAGAATCTGTAAGATGACACAAAACCACCAAGATTAAAAAAAGTACATAATATTTCTTACCAAAGTTATATCAGAACCAGGAGTTTCTAACAGACTGGAAATTACACTGCATTTCATCTATATTCAATGGAATAACACACATCACCAGAAAGCAATTCTGACTCTTCCATTTAGGCAATGATTATACATAGGCCAAATTTTATTCTCCAGGTTTGTTTACCACTCTCATTTGACATAGGAGCCACCCCTACTGTTACAGTTTAAAAACTCATATGGCTACACTAAGATGAGAGGAATCTTACTCACTCTAACAAACAGCTCAACTAAGATAAGGTGCAGTGTACTGAGAGCTTGTAAAAAGTGTCATGGATATCTAATTCCTCAAGTTTTACTGCTCTGCTCCAGGACAGCTTGTTTAGTGTCATCAAGAAGAATACAACAATATTACTAGTGCTTTACTTTTTGTTTCATGTACTCTTCCCACCCATGAAATGCTATATAGAATCATAGATTCATAGAATTGTTATGGATAGAAAAGACCTTTAAGATTGTGGAATCCCACTGCAAACCTAAGACTGCAAAGCTCACCCTAAACCATGTCTCTGAGGGCCACATCTGTGTTGGACCACAAGAAAAATAGATAACTGAACAGAAAACAGTGAGACTTTTCATATTTTAAGTTGATCATTTGTGAGCATGTGATGTGAGCAGCCGTAAAGGTGGCCTGATTACAAAGGGGAAATTACTGAACAGAAGAAATTGTCTGCTGAAAAACACTGTCAGAAATTTCCTGCCAGCCTAGGAGATGTAAACTTGGGAACTAGGCCTTCAAACCAGAAATATCCTTGCAAAGTGCAGCTGACCTCTTCGCAATACAGCTGGGGTACTTAGAAACCAGCGATGTGATGAGATACCATCGATAAGTTCAAACCCAAGAAAGTGTAACGGCCACTTATCATCTATAAAAATGACAACAGCCTGGGAAAACAAAACTGGACTTTTAACCCTTATATTTTTCAAATTCTGTATTGCCTGGCATGTATGCTTTCTCTATAGACATAACAGTGCCACTCTGGACTTAGTCTTCAAGGACACCTAGGCTGCCCAGACCCAAGCTGCTAAAGTGGGGGGGAGTGAGCTAAGGGAGCTAGGGGGAAATTGCAAAGTTTTAATTGGTGAATTAATGCTGATATGCAAATGGACCAAACCTATAAAGGTGTGGAGAACTCGTGACTCGTTGTCCATTTTGGGTGATGCCCCAAGGAGGGGCCTTTGTCTGCCCTAAATGTACCTTTGAAGGCTCTTCAAATAAATACCCACCTTTCATTCTGTTACTCCTGACTGGCTTCAGTTTTTGGGCTAGCCTTTTTAGGCAACTGACTGAAACAAGAATTTAAAAAATCATCATCTATTGGCAGCTACAGATGCAAAATCAAAATTAACATCATCTGTTAGCTGCTTGAACATGTGCTGTTCTGTTGTTGTGCCTCTGGGTGTGGCTTGTGACCGGGCCCGGCCCCACCAGGCCGGGACCGCCGGTTCCTTTCCCCCCTGCGTGGTGTTGGTCCTTTCCCCGCCCCCGCACGGCAGCTGGGATGGCACAGCCCGGCTGGCAGGGGCTGTGCCCACCCAGGGGAACAGCTCATTGGTTCCCATGCCGGGTGCAGACAGCCGACTCACTGGCCAGCGCCCCTGTCAATCATTGTGGTCCCCCACAGTGATTGGCTCTCCCAACTGCCCTCCCCTCGCCTCCATCTTATAACACACCCTGAGCGCCATTTTGGCTGTCTTCTCTGCACCATGTTCCAGTAATAAAAAACCTTGCTGGCGATAAGCGGAAAAGAACCCTTTCTCGTCTCTTTACTTCCCTGCATAAATTAAACCGCTGTGCTTGAGCTAAGCCTAGATCTGCGGGAGTCTTGATGCCCGGCTCGCCTCTGATTGGAGACTAGATAAGGCCTGAGTCGCGTTATTTAGGAAAACAGGACCAACGCAAGAGACTCCAAGTTACTCATGCTCTCTACCCGCGGTACTGTTCTATACCCTCATGTCTGTGATATACAAAGGATTTGAGTTTTATTCTAAATAGAGCTTCTCTCTAAGAGTTTACTGTTCTTCACATAGTCTTGTTTTCATAAACATGAACACTCAGCCCAAACTTTCCACAAGATCTTGAACTGTCTCTGGGGTTTCCTGACTGACTCCAGACTCTGTGGCACAGATAATTTCTGAAGTGAGACTTGTTATTTTTCTGTTTCCCTCCTTTTTGTGGTTGGTTTGTATTGCAAAAGCATAACTATAGGCCCAACTCCATATATAGGAATGGTCTACTAACATTGGGTCTGGTCACACTCAGAAGAGCCAGCTCAGTTCACAGATCACATGGGTTATTGAATGCAGCACATACGGCTCTTTGGGATTGCCAGTGACAAATGCAGTAACTGCAGAATATATAACATTAATAATATGACTGCAATCACAAGTTTAATTTCCTGGGTCAACACTCAGACATAGCCAAGGCTGTAAGACTTACCTAAAGGCACCCTTTTTGAGTAAGGGGAGGAGGACAAACTCATTGATCTCCGCCTATGAATTTTGTGTCAGATTCTCATCACCCATTTAGGTATGAAACTGGCATATATTTTATACCTTATTAACTACTATAGTGCAAATTGCTGTGGATGGGACTGTGGTCAAACCTTCCATTCTTTGTAGCTGCATTGGACAGAATATATCCCAGTAGGAGGTGTGTTTGGTTTGCACAAAACTAATTAGATGAAAATACCACTCACCTTCCTCCTCAATCCAGGTTTCTCCCCAGGTTTGCACATATTAAGCTTTGCATCACATATTAAGCTTTGCACTTTCTTCACTGTTTCATGTTTTCAGCAGCTTAGTTTGGCTTTTCCTCCCATCTCTGGAATGGTTGTGACCCCTTTTGGATCTGAAATCTGTCTAATTTATTTACTACACGTCACACATCTTCATAAGCAATTGATCATAAGCATATCTGCATTGTTGACAAGTTGCTTCACTAAAGATAAATTTGTAGCAATCTGTAATATATATCTGTATATACCTATTTGGTTGTTGCTGTTCCTGGTTGTTGGTGTCACTGATTGCTGCAACACTGTTTGATTGATAGTATGTTATTGATTTCGGATAGTAATTTGTTAATAGCTTATTACCAATGAACTATACCTACTGATACAGATTAAATAAATTATAATCTCTTAGATGTAATAGATCATATATGTTGGCTTTACTAATCACAGATATATTTACTAGTGGTGATTTATTGGTAGTTTACTTGCTGACAGAGATTTTTGTGGTATTTGTGGTATCCTGTAATAAAACAGAGAAATTTAGAAGATAAAGCCTTATGCTCTTGTGTTTTACTGAATCCTATTAACGCACAGTCATGATGTCCACACACCCTCAGGCCAAGGTAAGCCTTTAGGTTCTGCCAATGTGTCGCTTTTTTAATAACGATAGAAAGCCAATGATAAAATGATAAAATTTGAACCTGATAGAGTTGAGTTTATGACCATTATGAATCATATGAACTATGTATGTCAACACAGAAAAGAAGTGAAGAAACAGATGCAAACAGAAACATGAAGACAGGATTTCTACGACCAACAACCCAATACTTGCATTTTTAATTTAAAATGCATCAAGTTTTTCTCTACAGAATCATTTGACAGATAGAATGTGCTAAAAAAAACAGAGAACTATCCCCTGCAATCCAAGTTACCACTTAATTCAGTCCTTTAAATAAGTTCTGTTTCCTGTAAGAAACAGAATAAAAGAAAAGCTGGATAGCACGTTGTCTCTGCGAATCTAAGAATCTATAAACCACCAAATATTCTAAGGTGAATAATATGAACACCAGTCAAAGTGATAATTCTGCATCTTTGAAACAAGCATGAGAATAAGAATCACAGGGTTTCCAGACTGAAGAGACTGTGATAGTAAAATGTTACTGAAAAAGTACAATTAGATGCCTCCATTTTCTAGGCCCTGATGTCTCTGTGCAAATGAAGTCTGCGCGTCTGCAGCAAAGATTGATGTCCACAAATATGAATGAATGACATTACACTACTCTTCTCTCTCATTAGTCTAACATCTGATGACCACGTTCTACAGCTATTGAAAATATTTCACCTTTTGCACGTAAAGATAGTAAGTTTATAATTTTTTTTTTTGGGAAGATCTGTCAGATACCAAAACTACTCTAGTATAAATGGTCCAAGTCCCATGGCATCAAAGACTTGTAATAATTGTACTTACTACTGTCCTTTAGCAATATTTCAAGGAAACATATAGTTAATGAAAGGCCATTCTGAAGTAACTGAATTGGGGCTTTCATTCAATTTTTAAAACTATTTATTGATATGAAAAAATGCATGCCATAAAATAATGCATGCCATTTTTGGATTTGCTTGGGGAAAGAAAGTATAGAAATTGTATCACTGAGTTGTTTTACTGTACAAAGATATTCTGGAGCCAGGGATGAAAGAAAATTAAGAGAGGGACCTATAGAAGGCCATATTCTGCTATGTAACTGCAACTGGAATTCAGCCCATTTTTAAAACCATGAAGACTAAAAGCAATTTCTGAATATCAAAGATTACAACACCTGCCTTTGTGCAAGAATTCAGAATTTTGTGATGTCTAATTAAGCTAAAACTGGAATGTTTTATATATTATTTCTGTACAAATAAGTCATGGTTTTTATAGACATATATTTACAGAAGGCTCCTTCCACCCAGAGACCTCCTTCTATACAGGAGGGAGCTCCTCTGCTGGGATACATTGGTGTGCAATCTAACTCCCCCAAGAAAAAAGTTATATGTAGTCACAATTACTAATCATAGCTCTCTTATTTAATTTTTTCAATAATGGTCTCCTGTGATGCACTTTCTTGCAAAAAAAAAAAACCAACAACAAAAGAGGGAATTATTGTCCCAATTATGTACAACTGTATAATGAAACAGTGAAAAGGGACCATATCCAGCTGTGCTTTAAATGTTACACAAATTTTGCATATACATAGTTTGGAGACCCACCTGCTGAGTTAATACAAACAAAAAATAATCATATAGTGCAGAACTCCTAAAGAGAAGACTACCAGAATAGATTATAGAGCATAAGCTCAGAAAAGAACAATAGGATATAAAACCAGTTATTTGGAAAAAAAACTCAAACTATATAATAAAAATATAATTAACTGAATACATTGATTTCATTAAGTTAGAATCAGTCCAACTCCCTTTCCTTGATTTCTTAAGAGAATACAAATATGACACTTATGAAAGATGTAAAGACAGCTATGATGTTGATTTTGGTTCATTTTTTTGTTGTGAAATTGGAATATGGCAAAATAAAGAGTTGAGATTACAAAACCATCACACATTGTAGCAATCTTCTATTAAAGCATATTAACAAGACTAGTGGATCAAATTTTGTTCAGTTATATGGCTCCATTTTCAACTTGGATCAAGGTTGTCTTTTATTCACATTTGTAGGATTACTGACACCTATTCCTGTGTTTCCATCAACCAAGGAAGAGTTTCTGTACCAGGTGAAGTCTTTGCCAAATGCAGTAAAAACTACTCTACCTTGAAGTGATTATGAACATTTGCAAGATATGTTTTAAGCAGTATTTTACAAGACTCCTTTTCTTCTACTGACCATTATTTTCCTCTCTTTTGCCATTTGTTTTTTTACTATGTAATAATTTATAACACTGTTTTCTTGAATTTATTTTGCATAACATTAGATATGAAAACTTAGAGAATTATCACACAGTGAGATAATGGCAATTTCTTTAGCAACCCCTAAAATTGTCAGGGTGTTCTTCAACTTGCTTCATGGTGGGAAGTTCAAAGAAGCAGAAAGAACAGGGATGTAATTGACAGCTTCCAAAGTAAAAAGCATGCAGGATACAACTGAAGGGCTATTGGAAAATTCTGATGCTTAGACCAATGGAGGAAGAGAAAGTGATGCTTCTTTTTCTTCACAGAGACAAGTTTCCTATAATATAATTTGAGCTACTGTTTTTCACTCCATGGTGTCAGCAGTTTTTGAAAGTAGCCTTCCTTGCATGTGCAGGGGTGCTACTGATCTACCCAGGAAACAGAAAGATTTCCTGCATTCTTCCACTCTAGCAAAACAGGCAGAATTTAAATTTAGATATAAACTATAATTTAAATTTTGGGCTTAATTCTGCAATGCTTATACATAGGAAAAAGAAACAGCTGGACTCTAAACCTTCTGCAAGAGGGAACTGTGGTAAGGATTCATGCCTCCTAATTTTAGTTTTCAAAAAAAAGAGGAACACGTTTTATAAGCTGGTCACCAAGACTGTCTTATAAAACCAGTGGAAAAGGAGAGGATTTTTCAAGAGTTCATTTTTGGCTCTTTAATATTTCTGAAGCCAACAGAAGGGCAGAGGTTCCTCCACAGCCTAACTTGTATGTTCTGAATCATTTTCTAGAGGAGTCTCTAGCTCTTCATTGAGTATTGTGAATCTGCTGGGTTATGAGTCTCATTACAGATTATTCCCTGGGGCACATCTATAGATCACAGTCATTTCTCTTACCTTTGTGATTAAGACAGAATTAATTATCTGCTGGGGTGCCTTTCTCTCTTCTGTGAGTGTAGGAAGATCTGAGTCCAGCTATCTTAGGCTACATCACTGTCTTTTAGGTAAACTAAACTTGAAAAAATCAGTATCACTTCACACATAAAATATAAATGTGTTAAAGAGAATCTGAACTGGAACTTCATTTAAGATGATAATTCATTTTCACCAGAGGTTCTAATCTGTGATTTCAAATCAAGAGCCCTCTGTATTAACTCATCAAAACATTGCAATATCTTTCATAATTCAGAAGAATTTTTGCAATCATAACATTTACACTTATCTTCCTCTCCAAAAATGGTCAAACCACAAGGTAAAAGTGAACTATGCAAGTTGTTTATTAATACTAAACTCCTGAAACTGTATTTAAATAATGTTTTTTGAAAGACGTAAGGAAAAACCATACAGCAGTAAAACATGCTTGTTCCACTGTAACAAGATTGTATTAGTTGAGTATGTGAAGTACATACTTTTCTGCACATTTTCTGTAGCTCTCTGATATTTGCTCTCATAAGTGAAGCTCCAAACAAATTCAAAAGGCAACACCTTAGTAATTTTAATGCAGGTTATACAGGTAATACTATATAAAGGCATTGAAGTAGCAGAAATTGCAAAAAGAATGATTTTCATGTACATTTAAAGGTAAATTTCTTCTGAGTTATTTTCGAGGGACAGCATACCTGTTCACAAGTTTCAGAGCTTTTGGGTGTATAAAATTCCATAAATTGGCTTCTTTAATTACAGAAAACAAGTTATTAGAACAAATGGTGCAAATGTTTATGAGTAAGAGTGCAATTTATTTTCTTTATATATTAATCCATATCATTAATTTCTTTCTTATTGAGCTAAGGGAACTCTAAGGGTGGTACCCTAAAACTGATGTTGGTGTGATGAATTTTATCTTTAGTACCTCCTAGCTGATTAAACATCTCATTCATTAAGACTATTCTGTATTTTATGCCATTTTAACTTTGCAGATTCCAGTTAAAGCCAAATACATGTGAGCTGCTATTCTTTTATTTTAGACTCCATGAAATGCTCAGTCTTAATATGGACTTGGAGAGGAAACTGCCACAGTAGTTTCCTTCACATGCACCATCCTTTTGTTCTTTGGTTTTATTTTTACTCTTTGCCTATATTTGTTCACTTTATTGGACAAATGCACATTCAAATAGAAAAAAACAGAGTTACAAATACAGCACTTGCATCTATCAAGAAGGAAAGCATTCTGCAATGAAGGAGTTCATCACGTGGTGCTCCTGTGTTAAAAGTTATCCAGGACCTATAAATATGAGTTTAGACCGGATTTCATTAGATTAGATTAGATGATGGCACGTGAAATAAGTGCAACTTCTTTGATTCTTTTATCCATGTCTGCTGCTATGATAGGGCATAATGACATATTATACAAGATGTAATTTTTTAAAATCTTATTCAATTTACATACTAACTTCCTTAAATCCTAAATTATTGTTATTGTGATGAGAAGAAACAATTATTTGTTAATATACTTATGACTCTTTAAAACCCATTATTTAGTGCATTTATCCATTGTCCTTCATCAAAACAAAAAGTGCTTCAAAATTCAATGAAATAAAAATATACAAAAATAAAAATATTTTTCTATTGGATACAGAAGTAATGAGATTTAAATTTTTCCATAATTTCCCTTCAAGAATTGTCTTAATTATCATGAACTATAATAAACTTTTATATTCACAGCAACACAATGCAATGCCTACTGTGTTAATGCCTTTGTCTCACAGCTCCCAAAAGTTCTTGGTTGCACTAACTTGAGTTCATGGCAAAATTCATTACATATAAATACAAAATTAATTAATATTTGACACTTGTTACAGCTCCTGACAATGACTGAGTTCAAGTCTGTCAGAAGGGTGAAGCTATGTGGTTGTGACCATTTCAGTATTGCGGACGAAGATTAGCTAAAATACCATGTCTTAAATTTTACTGTTAAAATTTTTACCTACATGACTCCAACAATAGGAAAGTAGAGAAAAAGTTGTTTTCTCTAAATCCAGCATACAATATTTATGATTATCTCAGAAGTAACAATTTCTTTAGTTTAATAGTACATTTTTATAGTGACACTTCTCTTTATGCCCTCTTACCAAGCTTGGCTCATGGAGTCATCTCTGAGCATGTGAATTGAGATGAAGACATGTAGTCCGGGAAGGTAAAAAATGCAATTTTATATCAGCATGGAATGTGTTGTACATCATCAGGCTTTAGATGTGAAAAAGTGGAATTTTTACCCCTCCTAAGGTTCAGCTATTGAAATATCTGTCCAGATATTATTTAATACAATGACACCCACACGTCTGTACACTCATATATCACAGGGACAAGGCACAAGCAATGTTTAGAGAGATAATGAAAGTATGAGAATGATATTGTTCTTCTATTCATACAAATTTCAATTCAAGGAAAACTTAGTGCAGAATTTATATTAGAAAGTGTCATGAGATAGATCATGATCTTCTGTATCATCAAGAGATGATGAGAATGCAATGATATTGAGGGGCAGTTAAAAAGGCGTGTTATGTCAATCCCAGTCAAACTATGTTCACTCCATCTAACAAGATGGAAGGCAAAATGTATCATCTTTCTAAATTAAAAAATTAAATAAAAATTATTTTAACCTTTAAGAGCGTAGATTGCCAGAAAACAATATGGTATAATCTGTATATTATATATTTTTGGGTTCTTAAATATGTGAAAGTACCTTTTGAATTGGTAGGGTTTTGTAGTCAATTTTTCTTCATGAGATAAAAAAGGAGAAAGCAGTAGTTAAAGATTTTTTAAAAGAGAATATTAAAAGACTACTCAGATAAAATTTTCACTAATTTTCTATCTTTGCTTCTTTTTTTTTTTTTTTTTTTGCCAGAAGGAAAAAAACAAGATCATGTTATCTAGACCTTAATGTAGAATAATTCTTTAAATCCTAATTATTCTGAATTATTCTGAAGATACAAGATTACAAGTCCATACAACATTTCCTGAAAACAGACACAGAGAAACGTCAAGCAAGTATCTAAATGAGGGACCAAGAATCCTTTCTTTTAAACACCAAAAGAAAAAAGAGAAAAGGCACATAGCATTAGCTGTCTTTCTGCCATTCTGTTCTCAAATCTGTACGGTAGCGATGAACAAGAATTAGAGAGAATGGCCTAAAAAGACTGTAAGTATGTTTCTCAGTACAAAATATACTGATCTGCAGAGCACAGATTCAGTGGCATTTCCAAAGGTGCTCAGTATTAGAAAGATATAAACCAAAGAGCATATGAAAGTTAAAATCCTGCTTAGAAAACTGGATGTGCAAGCTCTGCATTCCAAATACTCGCTTAAAAATTCTGGCATTTCCAGTTTTACTTATGCAATTTATGATCATTTGAGATCAACTTTTGCTTTTGTTTCATACCGTATGAGACACACACCACTATTGTTTCTTTTTCAAGGCTATTTCCAATTTTTGCTTTGAAAATTAATTTGCCGGTTCTCAGAAGTTTTTCATTTGTCCAACATGTTTGAACATTTACTGAAGAACTTTGCCTTGGTATTGCACAAGATAGAATGTACAGAACATGCAATAGCACTAAACTGAGCTGAGTTCATGTACTCTTATACTCAAACTACACTTAGAAGGACATAATTTAAAAGCAGACAAGAAATGATTGTGTATTTTTGAACTAAGATGTGTTTTTTCTAATATAGCATCAGGAATGCCAAGTCATCCCGCCTAAAATCGACAGCTTCTGGATCATCTGATGGCTTTCCAAGTAAATTAACTGAAATGGTACCACAGTGCAGGGAATGCCTGGTGTTTAAAAAAAGTAAAATTCTCTGACCAACAAAGAAGTACAAAAAAGCAGTAATATCTGCCACAGTTCTCAAACAGCAACTTGTTCTTGGTCTCTCTTTTTTTTTGGTTCTTACTTTGATTCAGCTGAAAGTTAGACCCCCACAGTGCGAGACAATGTTTTGAGAAAGAACTAGTAGTGGAGTTGTGATGCCTGATTTATTAAGAAATTTAAATATATTGGTGTATTTGTTCTGACTGAGGTAGAGTTCAGCAGCCCTGCCAGTGCTGTGCTTCAGTTGATAACACAGCAGTGTTTTGGCTACTGCTGAGAAGCACTGTCCCTCTAACATTCCCTCCCCATCAAGGGGCAGGGAGTGGGCAAGATCTTGGGAGGGAAAACAAGCAGGCCAGCTGACCCAAAGGAATCAAAGGGATATTCCATACCATATGATGTCAGCTCAGATATAAAAGCCAGGAGAGAGGAGGAAGGGAGGGCATTTGTTAATGTCTGCCTTCCGGAGGAACCATTATGTGTGCTGAGGCCCTGCTTCCCGAGATGTGCCTGAACATCGCTTGCTGATGGGAAGTAGAGAATGACTTTTACTTTTTTGCTTATGAGTGTGCAGACCTTTGTTTTTCCTTTTCTATTGTTTCAATAAAAACTGCTTTATCTCAACCCACTGATTGTCGCTATGACAGAATAAGGACACAGCAACGCAGCTTGGTCTGCAGCAGAGCAGAGAGTGAAGTCTGTTTATTGTCCTATTCCCCATTTATAAGGTAGGAACCCAGGTAGATGATTCACTAGTGTCCAACCAGCCCCTGGTTGGCTGGGTTCTACAGCACCCAAATCTATACATATCATGCCTGGACACACAACAGCTGTGGAAAACAACAGGTGCTTATCTTATTGTTTTTCATAACTTACATGAGAAAGAAAACTTTCTCACAAGCAGCCCTGGGCCACCAGGCTTCGGGCTGCTACAACTGATTACCTTTTTTTTTTCATCTTGTCCCCTCCCCTGTCCCTCTGGGAAGGGGAGTGACAGAGTGGCTTAGTGGACACCTGGCATCTAGCCAGAGTCAAACCACTACAACTGGGTTGCTCTGACTGTGTGTCTCCCTTTAACTGGGCTATTTCTAAGAAAATCTAGAGGTAGAAATCTTAGAGACAAAATATTTTGATACATTTTGTGGAAATTACAAGAGAAGTAGAAGATAGAGACCAAATTAAGAAAGAGCAGGTATGTCTTTGGTCCACCAAATAATTCCAAGAAGAAAATAAACACATATGTACTCTGAGGTACCAATAATACATCCTGACACAGCAACACTAAAAAATAAAAGACATAACTAGCCTAGTATTGCACCACGGGACTTATTAAGGACACCTAAACATAGTGTGTAGGAAACCAGCTGTCACTCATTCTGCAGCTCATGGGGCTACCTTTGCTTTAAATAATTTTTCTCCTTGAAATTCTAGATAAAATAATCATTCTACTACACTCACTAGTGCTTTTTTTTGAAAAGACTTCTAGCATTGATAATTTTGTGTCTGTTAAAATTTACGGCTGATTTGTGTGTTTACAAAATCATGACACTACTTAAAATTGTTTATTTAAGATTTTAGAAATGCCATATATGATAGGTGAAATACAAAGCAATTTTGCAATACCCTCTGTTAAGACATGTGATCAAGGTATCAGAAACTTAAAAGATTTTTTCTCTGTGATTTACGTATTGGTTTTCTTAGAACAAGTGTGATATAATGTTTGGTATGTATATTTTCCTGATTTAGAATGGAAAATTTTTGTTAGAACTTAATATTTATATTCCAATAAGTTTTTATATGTTATGCATGATAGATTCTAATATATGCATACTGTCTTTAATTTTTTATTTGTGTGCATTCTGTACATAAAATGTTTCCATTGGGGTATAGAAGGTTTTCCATTGAGGTTGTTTGTGTATTTGCTATTATTCTCTGGGGTTGGAGAGATTACTAGCAGAGAGCTAATAACAAAACATTGTTACTTTTGAAATTGCAGCCCCTTATCTCAATGACTAAGCTGGAAGCAAAACCAGGGTTGTCTCAGGGAAGATTATGTGAAAGCAACACAACACCTGCTGAGACTTGAAGTCTTTCAAGTCTGTCAATAATTACTTGACTGAGGAATCCAGAACTTTACAAAAAGAAAGCCTTCACAGTGATACTTGTAAAACGAAAAGAGAATAGGAGGAAGGATGCTGCAAAGATCCTAAGATCTTGGAAGGACTGAATAAGAACTTCAAGTAATGTAGGTATTTTGAGATTGGATTTTGAGTGGAAAGTTTTATTGCTTTTCCAAAAGGTGATGTACTTCCTGGGGTTTCCTGTGAGTTATCTGTGGTTGTTTAGATATCTTTTGACTACTCTGTTCTAATCTTTATTTCATTGCTGTCTGGTCCCTGAGAGTATTTTTAAAAAATAATCTTCAGAACCTCATTTTGGTGGAGCTATGGAAGCAGGAAAGAACTGCTTCTCACTTTAGGGCAGAGCTGGCATAAGAGGAGATAGGATGATGATGTAGATGGCTAACAAAGAGTCCCACCCTGTTTGGAACAGGTGCTTGACCGTGACTCTGCAGACCATGACAGTGTCCATGAGCCTACAGATGTCTAGCCCTGGTAAATTTGCACAGGCCAACTTGATCAGGTATGTATTGAGATAGTTTATTCAGTACTATAATATTATAAATTTAACTGTAAATATGTACCATCAATTTCTCTCTTTCCTCCAAAGATTTTTAAAAATCTTTACTTTACATTTTGAACAAAAAATACTGTTTGAATAACATATGTCTGTCTTTACTCTCTGAATACACTGTAACTATTGGGTTTCTTCCTACTCCTTTAAACATCAGGTTTCAATTTATTGTTCCAGCTCATGCAGAAAATTATTCCAGCACATGCTTCCTTTTTTTGCAGTAAGAGACCTGCTGTATGTGTGAGTTCCTTAGCAATGATCCTTATTCATTTTCAGATGCATAATAACTACTTGTTCTGCTGGAAGGGGCTAAAGTGTTTTGTTGGTTTGTTGAGGGTTTTTTCCCAACCTGTATTTAATTATCTTTAATGGAAATTAAACCTTTATTTGGTTTTAGAGGAATTTTCAGAACATAGTCCTTCTGGACATATGTCAAAAATACTCATAAAATGCAGAAAAGTGAGTAACAGAACTTAAATGATGACCATTATAGAAATAATACAACTTCCATGATCAGATTACTATCTCTAATTTAAAAGCATAGCAGAGACTTACTAAAATATATTTTCTTCTTTTTCCTTTTCAGAAGTGAACAAAACACTGCTACAAAGTGACAAATTGACAGCAGTGGAATTAATTCTGTCTGCCTGGTGACAAAGCATAGCAACCAAGCTGGATTTCTTAAAATTTTAATACCTTTGCCAGGCTTGCCTTTTTCCTCTGCTCAATGGCTCTTTGTCCATTGAAATTAATTGTGCCATTTCCATTTACTCCAAAGATTTTTAACTCAACTCTCAAACACAGAAAATAACTACATGCTAATTACCATTTCAGTAACATGTAGATATTGCTAAACTATATGTTTGTCAAAATAAAAAGAAGTAGGACAACTAGAACGGACATGGTTCCAGATTATTGGTTAAGAAAAGTCCTACTCTTGAATCTTCTGATATCTAAAAGCAGGCTAAAACAACAGAAACTGGAACCAATTTAAGAGGGCAGGGGAAAAACCAATATCTTTATTCAATGGATGTTCGAGAAAAAACTGCAAATGTGGG
>VZRZ01004757.1:719689-738413 GCA_013398175.1 Climacteris rufus | reverse complement strand
GTGCCAATACAATGGCCCTGAGCGAGTCAAAAGGTGACAAGATGACTCTCACTCAAAAGAAGAAATAATAATAATGTCCCAACAGCCATCTCTCTGGTATTTATCATAGGTTTTGCAAATTAACATAGTTGACAAAAATCTCCCAATTAGAAATGAAGTTAATGGGATGCTTGTATGTGTTAAACTTTCATTGGATTACTACTTTCCTCTATAACTTTCATATTTCTATCATCATAGGACAATGGAATGTTCCTTTCTCAGGCATACTAAGGCGATAAGATGCTCTATTATGTCTGGGGCATAGGATCCTATTGTACTAAACAACTACAGTGGAAAATTACAGGAGTTCTTACACAGAAAAGTAGAAAAAAGAAAAAATCCCTCGGCATCACTTCCACTTACTGCTAACAATTCTAAGTACTTCAAGGAACATTATTTTTGAATAGTGACTACTAAGAAGTAGGAAGTGCAACCTGTTAAAAATAACTTGGGTCTTGCAATAGTGGGTAGGAGAATTATTAAGTATATTGACATAGAGGATGAAAAGTTTGTGTAAGGGCAAATATAGCACATCTGTGAATAGAAAAGGTTTCTAGGATGACAATTATCCTATTCTTTCCATTTTTCAGGGAAGATGTTGAACAATTTTAGATGTAGGAGTGACTCCCTGGAGAGCTCTATACTTGCTAAGGGTGGTAAAGAGGAAGGGAGAGGAGTTCTTATTTTTTCTCCGGTCTCTGAAGTAAAAAGGATCCACACTTCAATAATTTTAGAAAGAAAATTGCAACAGTAAGAATTTTTGTAATTTTAATTGTATTAAAATATAAATTTTAATTGAATAAAACTGTTAATATCTAACAAAACTAACTAGATCACGAAGTGAGACCTCAAGAGGTCCAAAAAGGCCAAGCACAAGGTCTCAAATCCTTTTCTCCTGCATTCCCAAGTTTAACTTCATTCCTTATTTCCAACTCCTCTCTTTATCCCTGCAGGTTACCCTCAGTACCTTCAGCAAGAAAAAAAATGAGAAAGGGCATAATTTCAGTACTTAGCAGTTTCTCTCTGACGTTCCCATCTTCTCACACCTTTCCTCTGCTTCAGTGCGAGTTCTTCCACCGGCTGCAGTGCTTCAGGAAAACCTTTTCTAGAGCAGATTTTCCAAGAGTGGAAGGGAATAACTGCTCTGCCATGAAGCAGCTCCTCATCCCCCTCCTCCGAATTTGGTGTTTCTTCTGCTGTTTTGCACCACCTTTATTCCCTCCTCCCCTCTCTGTTTCTCAAATATAGTATCACAGAGGAGTCACCATTGTGGTCGAGAGGCTCAGCTGAGCCCTGTGGTGGGTTGGCTGGAGCCAGCTGGAGCCATCCATGTCCAGCCACGGGCAGCTCCATCCTCTCCTCACAGGGATCACACTGCAGCCCCCCAGCCAGCATCTCACCATGGACATCCAGTGCAAGGACATACACAAACTCCTTGAGAAGGTGCAGCGAGCCTTGTCTGAGAATTCTAGGAGAATAAAAGGTCAAAAATCCATTATCTGCTTGATTTCTTTAAACATATATGAATACAAGGAAATTGTTTTGAATTAGATTTACTGTATTTTATTTACAGAAAAGTTACACTATCTATTGCCATGAAGAATAGAAAGTTAGTTTATCATGGAGGTGTGTAGAAATGCTTGACACATCCATTGAAATTAGACAATAGAAAGGCAGTGTTGTTCATTGAGAATTTTTTTTACTCAATATGTCATGATAACATTCAAGTGCTTACAGATTTTTTGCAAATGTTTGCAAAAACACGTTCAGATTTGTATAAAATCTTATGTGTAACTGAGTTATTTTTTTTTTCAGGGAGGGAAACAAGAAAATAGAGAAAATTAATATCAACTAGTATCTGTTTTATAGATGCAATGCTCAGCAACAGCTTGAAAAATGAGGCAGTTAAGGTTTGCTTATGAACAATTAGCTTCAAGATCATGAACTGTTCAGATGAGCAAAAATGTAAATTAGTTACTTGTATAGAGGATATAAGAAAAATATCCAATTTTTGAACCAAAGAAGGACAATTATATAGGAAATTATCCTGAAAAATCAGAATATGTTAATACTCTTATGTGATAAAACATGAAAAATAGCTGAAATCTACCAACAGTTTGCAGAACAACACATGAAATGTGTGGGATGGTTTTAAGAACTACCTTTCAGTGACGCTCTTCATTCTTCCAGGCTGTTGAGACATCCTCAGCCATTGTTCTTGTAGATCTGTGAAGGTATCTGGCTGTACCAGGCACCAATTTCACTTGAATGTACCTGCTACTGCAATAATACATTATTTCTTCAGTTTTTCTTACAGCACTGGTTCTCTTGGGCTTTTTAATTGTGCCATCTTTGCAATCTGAGTGTACTCAGAGGATTCCATACAGTCTCTGTTCTTCCCATATAATCTATTGTGATCATTGCATATACAAATTAAAACAGCTGTATTAATGAAAATAGTGACTTGTAATATTTGAGTTGCAGTCTCATATATCATTAAGAATTTTCATCCATCTACTGGAAAAAAACTTCTATCAAGTGATACAGTATTTTTTCAACAAAAATATATATTTCAAAATAGTAGAAGCAAACTGGAAAATACTTAAATTCTGTTAATTCCACATAACCTAGAAAAAAAATAATGTGGAAAATGTAGTAAAGTCTAATTTTTCATCAGCACAATTCAAAGATTGTTTTTCTTATTCCATAACAAAATAATTACAAGTCAAACTGACTTATGCAGCTGAAAAATGAGTTAAATGAAATACTGTTTCTTTCCCTCCTTGTGTTACAAAGGCACAGTCTTTAAGACGGGCTTCAAAGAAACAGATGAGAAGTTTTTGTTGGATGCCAAGTAATATTTGGTTCCAAAATTTAATGGTCTAGAAACATAAGGAACGAAATAGATTTTAACAACTCTCTGTTAATGCAAATCCAGAGTTGAAGAACTATTGTTTTTGCTACATTAACTTATTTTCTTTGCCTTAGAGGGTAACACGGTTAAACAAGCAATGCAACCACAATTAACTGGCTTATTAAAAAGAAAAACCATTTAAACATACAGACAATAAAAAACATTATTTTATCACAATGTTTTCCTTGTGTCCAAACTGTGGTGAGGCTGAAGATGTGTTCCCAGCAGGTGTAGACACACACAGAGAATCCATATATATACTACATATGTATACATACATGCATACATACTTACATATATATACATATATATACATAGTCAGCCACAGATCATACAGATATACAGACCACCCAAATGAACACAAAATACACCAACACCCTCCTCCCCTCTCTGTCTGGACAGGATGGAGGACAGTGGTGAGAAATATATATCTATATGTACACTGTGAGTCCCTGCAGCAGCTGCATTTACTCGGCCTACGCGGTGTTAAGATCTGGTTATTAAAATTTTTAGAATGATGCCTCTGACTGAATTAAGGTGCAATTGAGACCATATGCCAAAGTCAATAGTATGGATTTTATTTAACAGTAAACATGCGAGAGAGAGAGAGATAGAGAGTGAAAGGCATAGAAAACATATGGGGGAAGAACAAGATAGTGACAGAGACACATTAAGTAGAAAAGATCATCACTCCTTGGATCCCAGTGGCATCCCTCCATTGTCTCCATCTGGTCTTCTTGGTGGTGAAGGTCCCCACCCAAAAACACAGACTGCAATGGATCAATTTACATTTGGGCCAGGTTGAACACACAGGCACCTCCCCGGTGGGGGGATGGGGGGGGGAGGGTGCCAAGTTTGACCGTCTCTTGCAATACAACAAGGTGATGAGTAAGAGCATACATGGATCTGCCAAAATCGGATAGTGTCAGACTCATCTTCGTTTTTTTTTTGCAACAGAGTAACAGGCATTGTGAAACCTGAAAGAGTAGTGGATGTCAAATATCTTGATGTTAGCAAGGTTTTTGACATTGGTTCATGTGATATTTCATAAATAAACTTAATAAATTTTGTTTTCAGAAAGAATGGATGCAAACTGGTAGAAAAAACAGAGATTATCAGGTATGTTCAGGGAGGGATTATCAATAAGAATGGTAGGTTACCACAACAATCTGCTCTAATTTTCAGCACTATTTTGAAATATCTATATTTTAGATAACATAAGAAGAGAGGCTGGCAAGTTGCAGAACAGTAATAAGGTAAGTGCAAGAGAATAGGCTGGAATCTGAAATATTTTCAAAATTGGAGATATGGTCTAGTAATATTGGATGCTGTTCAAATTAGGACAAGCACAAATAATAAAGAACAAATCTGACTATTCTGATAGATCAGATTCTGAAAAAGTAAATGACAAGAGGCATCACAGACTGCATCCAGGAAAGGCATTTTCAGATAAGGCAAGTGTAAAAAAATGTGTATGCAGAAGCATTGGTGATGTATACAGTACTGGACCCCCATGTTTGGAAAATATTTATTCATACTGAAGTAGATTTGACACAGTAATACTTCTACAAACATGTGGGGAAGAGGATGACTATTTTGAAGAAGAAAAATGGGTTTTCTTCTTTTGCCTGCAAAACAAAGGGTAAGAGAATATATAACTGAGGTGATAAATCACTTTCCTAGAGCCTACTTATATACATAAACTTCAGGGGAACAAAAGGGCCTTGTTTTAGGTAAAGGATTATGTTGACACAAGAAAATGATGAATTTAATCTGCCCATAAATTAAATTAGGTTGTAAATTATAACAGTTCTAACCATTAGAGGAGTGACATTTAGGGGGGAGAGTGGATGGTGGGGAGGGAATTAAAACCTAATAAGCTGAACAAGTTCTATCTTGAAGCTAGTTAAAGGCATTGTGATGATGTAATTGCTTGCTACAGCAGCTGAGACTGGCCTTCATGCTTCAGGAGACTCTTTCCTGTTTCAAATTCGTTATCTTACATCTACATTTAAAGTAAGTATATATGCTAGCTGTTATACTTCTTTTAGCAGCATGCACCTATATGCCCTCAGTAACAAAAATCTGTGTTCTTTGCTACTCCCTAACACTACCGTGTGAGAGCAGCCTGGAATCAGGCCTCACACGTGCCACAGACTGCAGGGGAGAATATCCCTTGGCATCTCACCACTATGCCTGCACTGACTTCAGCAGCACTGAGTAGCAGCCCTGGGCCCCTGTGCACCCCATCCCGTGCCAATCCCTGCATTAATTGCCTTGCATGAGTTCACAGATCTGATGGCAGCACTCCTGATTGCACGTGCTCCCTGTGCGTGAGTTAAATAGGAAGTCAGATATGGATCTCCTAGGTCTACCTGTGAGAAGCTTGCTCAGCACCTACTGGTACAGAAGAATACTTCTCACATTATGTGTTGGTTGCAGTTGCTGGAACTGGGTCCTTCCCAGCTGCTGCTCCTTCATCCTGTGCTGTGCACCAAAGGTGTCTGAGCGTGCCTTCCTGGGCATAAATTACACACTATGGAGATCTGTGCTACTCTTCTCAGTTAACATCTCTGCTGTCGAATTAGCTGAACATTTGAAAGCGTTGGAAAAAGTGGGGCCATTGCAGTCAAAGAAGAGCTCATTTAGCTGTTCCTTCAGGTCAGAAAATTGCAGTAAAGTTTTGGGTGCTTTTATTTCAATTTTGAGGAGAGTGACTTGTGCAAAAAGTATTTTTTATATTTTCATTTCAAAAGGTATTAGAAAGCTCTGAGAGATCCGACACTTTAGAGGTTTGAGAAGAACTTTCTGAACATTAATGAATAATTAGTTTCTCAAATAATATATATTTTAATAGGCATCAATTGTTAAGTTGCTACAACAATGAAAATATTAACTCTCCTTGTTATATCAAAATGCAAAACTTGTTACTAGATACACAACTTGGAAATGTAGAACTCAAAAATATATTCTTAAGTATATAAGAAGCAAATAAAATGCAAATACACTGCACATAGCCAAAACATTTTCAATATACTCATGCTGTCTTTAAAAACTAAGACATTGAAACCAAAAATTATTTTCAATAAAATATTCCTGAAATAATTTGCAGGATTATAAACTGATGTAGCTCAAAGTAGAGGACACTATTTTTTTGCTTTTGAGACTACTGTTAGAAATTATTTATTCTTATATTTTTTACCTCAAGCACTTCAGAGTTTCAGCTGCAGATTCATCACTATTTCATGCAAAATTATTTTCAGTAATGAAAAAAATAAACACACACAAGTAGTTATATATATTTTTTAAAGTGTAAATGGAAAAGATAAAGAACCTTTAAACAAAACAATTGTTCTGAACTTATATTCCTGAAGTTCTAGAACTAGGAATTTTTTGACATACCTGGCCTCTGCCAGGTATTGACAGAAAATGGAAGTCTCCAAGAATATCTGCGATTAGATGGACACCTTATATAGTTAAATAAGGAATTAAAATAATAATTTTGAGTACCATAATTCTCAAGAAGAATACATGAAAATGTATATGAAGAGAGAGAGAAAGAAGTATCTTTCAAAATTGTAAGTAAAGACAAATTGAGTGTTGCAATATGCAAAACTGTGAAACATCAGATTCATACATAATTTGATTTTCCATGTTTAGATTTACCCTCTGTAGATACAATGAACAATGCCAACATATCTGAGGATTGCTTGGTCACTGGAACAGGCTCCCCAGAAAAGTGGTCATGGCACCAAGCCTGCCAGAGTTTAAGGAGCAACTGGATGATTCTTTTAGTTGTATAGTTTAGTTTTAGGCAGTCCTGCAAGGAATAAGGTGTTGGACCTGATTATCCTTATGAGCCCCTTACAACTTAAAATATTTTATGATCTTATGATTCACTAGTGAATTCTCATATTTTCCAGAGAAGGGAGAGAAACTATTATTTAACCTTTGCTGAAAAAAGGGTGATCACCTTTCTCAATGTATCCTTTAGTGCTGATAAGAACAAGTAAAAGGAAATATATAGCTTGGAACATCTGAGAACACTAGTGGAGTGGTATTCATATGGCATAAACACAGTGTGAATAGTACCAGCATTCTTGCTAAAACCAGAGATAACTAAGCTCCTGTTATTGCCTTGTTTAAATAGTATTCACTTTTTGTCAACAGTTGATAGAAAATATAGAAGAACTGATTATTTTCATATGCTGGGCTAAAGAATTGTTCAGTTATATACAGCTTGTAAAACACGTCTGAGAGGAGAGTGAATTCCAAAATGTGAGAGACTGCACATTTGAACACGGTATATTCTCACAGTCAGATGGGTTAAAAAAAAAAAAAAAAACCACAAAAAATTATTTGATTTTGGGAATGTTTCTGCTATTGACTTCCCTTCTTGGAATCTGTGCCTGTTGAAGTAAATAATAAATCTCCCATTCATTCAGCAGTGTATGAAGAGTTTTTACAAATCCTACTCAGCATGCACTGTTCTCAGATGTTACTTTGAGGAGCTGCCTAATCTGGCAGGCTGAGAGAGTGAAGATGCTACAGCTTTGTTCTTCCACATTCAGCTTCCCAAGGCATACCTGCACACATGTACCCAGGACATGCACATATGTACACCCCTGTGTACATGCAGATCAAAACAGACAGAAACCATGGCACTCAGGAAATCATAAACAGCACAGAAAGGTTAATCCTGTTTCCTTTTCCAGCTAATCAGGATGAAAGTCTCTTAGTAGAAAATGGGCATGAACAACTTGGAGACTTGCAGAAGCTGGGCTCAAGCACTCCGATTGCCCAGTAGCTGCCCTGGATCCCAGTCTTCCCAGTTGCTGGCACCTGAATATAGAAGCCTCTGAGACCATGGTCCCACTCAGTTGCTGGTACTCTAGCCTGCATGCAAAGACATGCTGACACATTCCCACATGCTGTACAGATTGCTCCAGTAGCCATACTTGCACACTCAGCTTGTTCATTAGCTGGCCCTAGACCCCTAGACCCCACTGCCTCACACATAGACATATGTAACCCGTGCTATACTACCTGGTTCAAAACTATGAACCCTGCCATAGAACACCTCAGACTCTGTGGTTTCTCCAGTACCTGGCACTGACCCTCTGGTCCCTGAGGCAGCCAACTCTCAGACCCCCTTGTCTCTCCATGATCCAGTCCAGACTCTGAGGCCACTCTGATGGTTCAGCTGCTGAACTTCTTCTGCTCACTGGCTGGTCCATCTTGATGTACACTGGTGATTACACACTGAAACACACACCTGAACACAATGAACCCCTTCCATGATCTTTCCAGTTGCTCCCACTGCAGACACACAGGCCCTGAGACCTCTAGTCCCACTCCAGTTGCACTCAAATCCCCAGACACACATGCACACGGGACAGAGATCCCTGCACCTGGGAAAATAGTTAGAAATGGAGTGTAATGAGAGGACAGGACAGACTCTTTGATCCTGTCATTGCCTTTGATTGCAGAAGGCTCTTCCTGATATCTCGTAATGCCTCCCATATTCCCAAAGGCTGTTATCACCTCCCACTGATTGACAAAAGGATTATGTTGGTGGCCATGCTGGGGCCATGGGCTGAAGCTCACTGGTAACCCTCCTGGGGAGGAGCCAACTCAGGGTCTCCCTTGACTCTGATGAGGCTGTTGAAGTTCCCCCAGCTGCCACTGTTACTCTGAGCTCCTTTTGGTTATTGGAGATGTGCCTTTCATTGTATAAATTAATCATTACATGCCCACCTCTAATCTCTGATAGATACCCTTCAGATCTCAGCACAAAGAATTTCTTAGAGATTCACCTACAATCAATATTTCTCTTTAGAAAATCAAATTTTGAAAGAAATTTAAAGTTAAGGGAGATAGCACTGTGAGGAACTACAATGTGTGAGAAAGATAGATTGAAAATTTGTATTATCAGAAGCAAAACTCATGTCAGTAATTGAAGGGAGTGATATAGAGTGTACCAAAATGTAGTATTTCTATATAAGCAGGTTAAAAATATTTAAGGTAGTAAAATTGTGAATAATGCAAACATTATCTGGAGAAGAGAAGGGAGACTATAGAAACAAGCAATGAAGATGTAGAAAAAAAAAGTAGAAGGAAAGTGATGAAAAAGGACAAAAATCAGCATGCTTGGGGGGGTATTTCTAATAAATCCATTGAAGCAAAGAATAAAAGAACACACAAGACAAGTTAAAATTATTACGATGATTTATTCGCATTGTACTAGAATCTGATTAGAAAATAAAAAAGAACTTTGATGTGGAAAGTACTAAGGAATATAGCCAAATATAGATACATCAAAGCTCACTGTTTCCTTACGTTAAGGTTGAATAGGATAACAAAAAGATAACATTGCAGAGAAGAAAGATTGATAGACCCAAAACAACAGTTATTGAGGAGTTACCATAAGTTAGATTTTTTCCTAAGTAGGTATGGTAACATAGAAACAGTAATTGGAAGGTCCTTTGGGGTAGATTCACTGGTCTGGTGCCTGTAATGAGTAAGCACATGGTACTAAATATGAGCAAACTTATCTGAAGAAAGTGGAAATTGTCAATAGTTGCCATTGGCCAACCCTGATGACTGCATTATGGGACTTTTTCAAAGGAGAAGAGAGTTAAATCCCTTCTTCCTCAGTTTCTATCATAAAAAGTCAGTGTCACTGAGCACAAGTGTCCCAAGTGTCCCAAGGCAGTGTGGAGTGGTGTGAGCCACCTGCTGTGCTGAGTCTGGGCTGTGACAGGCCACAGGCAAAGATGCCTTGGCCAAGAAATATGGAGAGAGCAATGGGAATCTCAAGGCTGCTGGCAACTTGTGGCAGGCAGTGAGATACCCAGCTGTGACCTATTAGCCGAACCAAACCAAAACTCCTACAAATCCTACTTAAAAATAAACTGTTGCAGTAATTAAGCATACAGTTTAGAAAGGTGTCTCAACTATGTGGGCTTTCTGGTGCTTGTCTTTGTCTCTTTTTTTGTACATTCTACATTTTTCTCTCCAACTGTTGTGTATATCAGTAGGTGTGTTCACTCAAGGCTGTGCAGGTGACAATGAGCTGCTAGTATACTCTGTAACAGAGACACTTCTTCCCATAAAGCTGCAGGAATGGGTCTGACAGATGAGAAGTTTAGAAACCAGCCCAATATAGTTCCATTACTTTCATCGTGAAAGCAGACTGGTAAAAAGCTACAAAACAAATTGCCATGAAGTAAAATACTGAGCAGAAAATGAAGGGAAAAAGGGAAAACAAACCTACAGGATAAAATTTAGCCAGTTATTCCACAGCACTTTACAAATTATTTACACAGTGATGAGTGTGCTTTGGACTATACCAGGAATATTTGCAACTATAATGGGGAGGAGTTATTTTGTAGACTATAAAAAGACAGTAAGCCTCCCAGAATATTATTCCCATAGGACAGATAGGACTTGCCTGCTTAACTTCAACTGCATTGAAGGTCAGCTCAGGAAACAAATAATATGGAAGGAGTTGCCTGTTTTTTCAGAATACTGGGTTCCTCTAGTTAGCTGTTCTATCACTACATAAACCTAATATTTTCACAAGGTGGACACATCTTATGTATGATAACACAAACGTTTAACCATTTTATCAGCTCTAAAATCCCAACTTTATTCTCTTCTCTGTCTTTGAAAGGTAGAACTGTTCCTCAGTAATGGAGTTAAAAATTGACTTTTCAACAAGAGGAAAATTTAGTCAAAACTGCTCAAAATCAATAGAGCACTGCTCATGGACATTTCACATCCAATAATGAAAAAGAAACACTGAAATTACTTGCACTTATAATACAGTAGAGACTGTTGAAGAAAACAGACCTAGAAACATCTCTTAAAAAATCTTAGAGATTAAGGTATAACTGTAACAGAGTTTCAAGTGATGAGTATGTTCACTTAATAAATTTAAAAAACAAATTTGAAACTACATTAATTAAAATTACAGTAGCATTAATTCTGAAATGGCCACACTAGAAAAATCCTTAAACTGCCACTGGTATGAGCACTCTAGTTCAAATTCCTCTGACTTTCTTTTCACTAATACTCTTTCAGATGACGTTAATATTTCTGCAGCTTCAGACTGAAATTTAGCCTGTCAGTTGAGGACATTTAAATTGCTCTTGTTAGCTATTTATCATTTTCATTAAGTAACCGGCAAAATATTAAATTTTTGAGATTTCAAGCACTTTTATGGCATCTTAATTCTGAAAAGTAAAATTTGGTAGACAGACTGCAAAGCTTCAGTAGCTCTTCTTAATTGTATTACTTTTCTAAACTGTGCAGCTCTATAAGAAATTTTCAAAAGAATTCTTGAACATGCAGTTGAAGATACTTAGCATAGCATTTGTCCATTGTATCTTTGGAGCACCATTGCTGTGTTTAAACACTAATAGGCGGAAGATGTATTTTCATAACTCCTGGGGTTTTTGGTGTTTTTGCCAGTCTAAAATGGTTACACAACACTGGAACATTTTCATAGGTTCGTCTGAGGTAAATGTTGGAGATGTTGTTCCAACTCTGCCCATATTAACTTGATGCATGGTGGAAACGTTGTAGTATTCTGTGCAGTGACCTGATTAGTACAGCATAGGCAGAAGATCAGAGGGGAAATTGTAGTAGAAAGTGATAATTTCTATTCGTTTTTAAAGTGTACAAAAGACGTTACTAGCCCTAGATATACACATTACTAGCTCTAGAAAAGTACTTTTTGTCATCTTGTCCACTTGATTCAAGAGCAAACACAAAACAGTTTAAGTGCTTTCCATGATATATGAAGTTTCATTTTGAGCAGCTTTGCACAACTCTGTGTTGAGCATTATGTTTGAGAAGCTATTATGAGCATCACATGGAATAGGTTGTTTTGTTGTATAGCTTCTGATATGACACAGGGTTGATTTTTATTTAAGAGTTTACAACTGATTCTGTGGAGTTCACCTAGTAAAGAATGCAAACCTCTGTCAGATACCATGATTCTGAGCATGTCCTGAACATTGTCTAGCAACAAATTAAAATTAGGGGGAAATAAGGGAGAAGCATAAGGCTTTTTCAGACTTGAAACACTTTTAAAATAAACAGGGTATGTGAAGAAGTGTTAAACAGTTATTTTCTCTGCAATTGAAAGTTACCAACACAAGAGTTAATAATCACAGTTATCTTTGTGTCTAACAGTTATCTTTGTGTCTAAGAAGTTATCTTTGTGTCTAACAATAAGTGGTTCTGAAATACTTGATCTAAAAGGTGTTTATATTCTCAGGAGACCTTTCTTAGTATCCTATATCCTATCCGGGCTATGCAGTATATCTTTCTTGATTGATGCCTCATTCTTCAATGTGCTGATAAGGTGGGATGCCCCTCTAAGGCACCAACTCTCCCTGTGCAGTATGTGTTCTTTGTTGCACAGTGACACAGATTCAGTGGGAGTGTAGAAAGAGCAACATTTTTGACAGAGACTGAATTTTCTCTAAAAATGAGATTGTTTGAATGTTGCACTTTGGACATGAAAGAAAGACGCAGACACGTGTTGAAGAGAGAGCCAAAACTGCAGGCCAAAAACTGGGCAGGACTGCACCTCCCAGACCCCGCACTTTATTTTATATCCTCCTAGAAACCACAGGGATTGGAGGGAGAAACTGCCACCTTTCCATCTCACTGGTCAAAGGAAATAACCATCAAGTTTCTCCGCTCAGGAGAAAGGAGTACAAACAATAGAACATAGTTAAAAAAACACGGCTGTGTTTACAGAAAATACGTGAGAAACAGTTACAGAAGAATGAAAACATCGAAGAACTGCAAAACTCAGGGCAAGTTTGAATACCTTCTTTTTCAGCAGGTAAGCTATGGGACCTGTGTTTCTAATAATGCAAAAGATGATATTGTATCTTCCTCACATTAGGATCTCTTCTGTTTTTAAGAGGTTCTCAGACTTAGGAGGATTAATGGACACTGGACCTCAAGAGGATAGAGGCACCCAGACCTTTACTGATAAACTCCAATTCTATGTATTTCCTCTGGGGAATCTCTAGGTAGCTACTCATCAGTGAGCTGATGTTCAGAGACAAGATTCAGAGACACCCAACTCCACAAATGGACTAAACAGAGGAAACTTTGGTACTTAACTTAGTATTTCATTCTGTGTGCCTACACCTGACGCCCTTTGACTGTGTTTCACAAGTGTTTATGAAGCTCCGTATACAACTAGTTCCTCTTGGACACATTAGGAGTTTAGCTCAGCAGAATTTAGAGGTCACAGAAAGGCTTGGGTTGGAAAGTACCTTAAAGATCATCTAGTTCCAACCTTCCTGCCATGGGCATATATAACTTTCACCAGACCATGTTTCTCAGAGCCCCTGAGAAACAAGCTGGCCTTGAACCTGTTCCAGTACCTCACTACCTTCACAGTAAATAGTTTCATCCTAATATCTAATCCAAAGCAATTCTCTTATAATTTAAAGCCATTGCCCCTTGTCCTGTCACTACATGTCCTTGCAAATGGACCCTCTCCATCCTTCTCGTAGACTCCCTTCAGGTACTGGAAAGCTGCAATTAGATCATCCTAAAACCTTCCCTCTTTCAGGCTAAACAATCCCAGTTCTCTCAGTCTTTCTTCCTAGGAGAGGTGTTCCATCCTTTTAACCATCTTGGTGGTCCTTCTCTGGACTCAGTCTTACAACATGTATCCTGAACTTCCCATAAACTAATGGTTATGAACATCAGCAATCCTGAGTCTTCTCATTCTTGCTTATAAAGGAACTTGTAATATTGTTAATTCATTGCTGCAATTCCATCTCACCTTCTACTCCTACACAAAAGCTTATCTTATTGGGTGCCACTTGTTGTCTTCATTCACATCTAATCTTGTAATATTTTATGAACTCTCCATGTCAACAAGAGATCTGTAACAAACTTACACCAAAGCTTAATTCAACATGTTCTAAAAATATTTTCAGATATATGGATGACAGTCTATTTTGTTATCATTATGCAAACCTACTGTCTATGAATATTCTTAGTTACTAAATCTAAGAGGAAGATTAGAGATCTATAACTTGATTTATTTTCCTCACTGAAATTTTTAAAATGTCTGCTGAACTACCAGTTCAGGAACAATTAAGGTTTTGAGACATTTAGAGGCACTTATTTATTTATTTTAGATATTGTCACTAGAAAAGTAAAAAATATGGAAAGTCAGAGAATCTGGGAAAAAAAAACAAACTATTTTTCCTGCATTTCTAGAGAGGCATGGAAGCACAAGTCAAAAACTAAACAAAACAAAAACCAAAAACACACCCCAAACCAACCAAACACAAAAGTGGTGATAATATGATTTGGAAGAATCCTCAGATTTGAAAAAAATATTCCCAAATCTTTTGAGTAATCCATGACCTCTCATGATGATTGTAAAAGACATTGAAGAAAATAATTTTATCTATGAGTAATGCACCAGTAGTTTTGAGAGGCCCTGAATATGGAAGTTCCATATTAAGAGTAAATATCAAACACACAAACCTCCATCCATCCATCAATCACCTTCTTCTAACATGAGATTTGAATAGGGCTGGTACTGCTGCAACATCATATCAGCTCTTATTTCACTATCAGGACTGCAATTTTCTGCCACTATACACCGGTTCAATTAGATCCCCACCACATGTAATAAGAAAGACACGACTGAGAGGCATCAGGAAAACTGAGTGTGGGAACCAAAGCCTTTGATGGTTGCATCACAATTTACTGACTGTTGAGTAGGGCTTAGTTTAGCACTTAACACTTGGAATTAGATTTAGCTAGTAAGAGAGTTCATGCTTGGCAAAATATGAATGAAGAAGCAATCAGCCATATTTTAAAATAGAAAATCACAAAGTTAGGGTTTGCAAGGAGCAAAATCCTACCAAAAACAAACTTTTGTTCTCCTATCAAGCTAAAATGAAGGAAAACTTACTGTGTTTCAGCCACACTTCTGAGCCAGACAATAAACATTCTGTAAACGGACATTCTTTACATTTGTCCATGTTGAGGAAAAGACTTTTAAGTCTTTGTAACGCTGTATATGAGAAAAGTGTGAATTCCAAATTAAAGGCAACAATGTGTGTTGCCTGTGGTCCCCTGTCTCTCTCTTCATTGAAAGGACATGAAATTGACACTGGACAAGAAAATTCTGCCACGATTAGTCCATGAACAATTGAAATGCTTATTTCAATGGGTCATGGACTAAAACATCCTGCAAAGGAGTTATTCTAACACTACTTTGAAGCATTTTACTGAAGCAATACAAGTCAGCTCTTTTGCAGATGCATTTTTCACTTTACATTTTGAATAAATGCAGCAGTTTAAAACGTTATGGATTCACACTTTTTGTTCTCTCATATCCTTTCTACTCCATCTTCCCTCTCTTCTTATTGCACCTTGTTCTGATCCATCCCCTTCTGACTCTTAAAGTCTGTAGGTGTTACTCAATAATCAGTGACTGACTGGGCACTTACCTTTACAGCTGGTTCCAGCCACTTTTAATGGATGCACCACAGGACACAGCTGAGCTCATCTGTCAGGCTGGTGGCAGCTCTGTGAAAACATGTTTAGGCAAGGAGAGAGAACTCCAAGAAAAAGATAGCAGTGGAACCAGAGTTGTAAGAGGTGATATACAGTCGAACTGGTAACACCCCAAGAGGGACTGTAGTCCACGGATAGCCCCCAAAGGAGCTACTTTCTCTGAAGGACTCATGCAGTGGAAACAAGGCTGTGTGTGTCCTTGGCTGCCAGCCAGCAACAGACCACCAAGTCAATCTTGCATTTATGAATGCTGATTTGCTTTCTTCTCTGGTTTCATTATCTTCTTCGTAGAAGTCAGTATGAAGCACTGTCATTCTTTAAAAAAAAATCCATGACTGCTAGAGATTAAAAACAAGTCCATTAAAGAAACTCCTGCTTTCCTCAAACTTATTTTCTTCTTCACAGCTAACTTCTGAGTTCAATTTTGAACTGCTTAAATGTCCTATTCAGCTCTACCACTGTCACTGGGCAAGTAAATCCCACCCCACAAAAATCAAAAGACAAAAAAAAATATACATTGGGGAATTAAAATCATGTGAGTTCTGTTGTGGGGAAAAAAAAAGGTTACAATTTTAAATAAAAAATATGTACAGTGAAATTATCCAGCTGACTACCAAATAAAGGCACCATAAGACTAGTGGGATGATTGTGACTGCAAAACTATTAGGTTGATGGATGCATGTTTCACTGAAGAATTGTTTCAGAAACGCTCAGAGCAAAAGAATAGATCCAAGGCTTTCTTGTTTATTTTTCTGCTCACTAAGAAATGCCTGGCTATAATAGCAATGGAAAGCATACTTTTAAATAAGGGAAACAATTGCAATGTAAAATGTAACCTCTGACTTCTGGTTATTTTCATCACACAATTTTTAAATTGAAGCATATTTCTTAACTAAAGCAAGACATATAATTTAAAATAGCAAGGGAATGTTATGGTATTCTGGAGGTGCTTCTGTATTTTTCTCTTTTCAAAGTCAATCATTCTGTTCTTGTTACATATATATATATAACCATTTGAGTCAGAGAGATTCAATTTATAGAGAAAGAGTTACTCTCTCGTGTTACTCTTTTCTCACAATCAGAACAGCCCTTCACTGTTCCTGTGAAGTTCAATATTTATTAGAGAACTTTGGTAATGAAAAAGGCCAAATGTCCCGTAAAAATGTATTTATGCAGATGAAAGAATATCAGGCTAATATTTCTGAACTTAAACTCTGGCAGCTTGGTGCTTAATGAGAAAACTGCTCAAAGGTTTTCTCTCATTCACCATTCAGTCTTTGAAGAAAGTTTTCTGGGTTGGATCCAAAAAAAGGACCAGAAGTGAAGCTTGGCGAGATTTAACAATGAAGTCTAAAGCAACAACTGAATATCCCTGGTTGGGAGCTGCTGAAAAACCTCCACAGGTTTGTATGTTTTCTTAGGGGCCCTTCTCACTACAGAAGCAAGGGAATCCTTCCAGAAAGGAGTCACAACTCTCTCAACTAATTTTCCACACTGAATTATCTCTGGAAAAAATTGTCTTTTCATTGACTGTGTCAGTAACCTATGCAGGTCCAGCAAATTTAGGTTAGCTATTTTGTCTAGATGTGACTTTGTGCATGCCCTGAACTCTTTGCATCACCACAGTTCAGCTTTAGTTCAAATATAAATTTATTCCATCCACCACCCCTAAAAGCTGCTGCTTATAGCTGGAATAACAGAATCATAGAATCATTTAAGTTGGAAGGCACCTCCAAACATCATCTAGTCCAAATCCCTTCTCAAGAGGGGTCATTTGGAGCAAGTTCACCAGTACCATGTCCAATCAGGTTTTTAATATCTTCTTGATTGGAGACTTCACAACCTTCAATACATGTCCAGTTTGTTTAAGTACTCCCTGATCTCATCATTTTTCACTGAGGGTATGGAAGTCTTTTTTGCTCCAGACTTTCCCTCTGGTCTCACGTGCTTTGTGTTCCTGAATGCTGTTATTACTGCTAAAGACTGAGGCAGAAAAGCCTTTGAGTACCTCTGCATGTTACTTGTCACCAAATCCTATGCCCCATTCAGCAGAGGAGTACTGTTTTCCCTTTTGCTATTTATGTACTTGTAGCATTCTTTCTTGTTGCCTTTGCTACATTCAACTCCAGGAAAACCAGCTCTTGGCTTCCCAAGGCCTGTTCCTACAAGACTGGACAGCAACTGTATAATCCTTCTGGGTTACCTGCCCTTGTGTTCAACTCTGATACACTTTTTTTTATGCAAGTTCAATTAAAAGCCCCTTGGTCATCCATGCAGCCCACAGGCTGTCTTTATTTCCTACTTGTCAGTATGCCTCTTAAGTTTGGAGGAAGTGATCCTTCAATATCAACCAGCTCTCCTGAACCCCTCTTATCTTTCAGACTATATCCCATGGATTTCTTCCAAACAGGTCCCAGAAGAGACCAAAGTCTGCTCTCCAAACTGCAGACCTGCCTTTTGCCCTACTCCCTCCTTTTAGGATCTTGAGCATCAGCACTGCAATCGAGGCTGTCTCTGACATTCACATGCTAACCAATTCTTTCTTGTTTGTAAGTGTCAGGTCCAGAAGAGATCCTTTTCCTTGTTGGCTCCTCAATTACACGTGCCAGGAATAAGAATAGGCAACAACAGTTTGACCAATTTTTACTGTACTCTTCTTTTCTATAAAACAAAAATATCTGTTACCAAATAACCTATTACTTTGAGCACCAAGATTCAATTTTCTTTTTAATCTGAGGGTTTTCAAAGAATTAAATTAAATCTAATCAGTTATGTACCTAACTCCTGAATTATTTTAAAAACAATACTATTGTCATGAATGTAATTTCTTTCTTTTTAAAGAACAAACTTTATTCCAGTTTTGGAAATGTTGGTTTGAAGCTGCTATCCCACAGGAAGGATAGGAGAGGAGAGGGCAGGTCAGGGAACATTTAAAGACTTGCACTCTAATTTATACCTATTTATGTCTTTAATTAGGCTATGAAATTGTCCACTGAATGTCTTTCTTCCCCTGTATCAACTCTGGGCCTAAAACTGTGACCAGCCTTAAACAGACAGTCAGCAAGTTAAATGTCATTAACTAACACTATTGTAGAAAGTAAAGCTAAGATAAAATGTACTTTATAAAATAATGATGTTAAAAATTAGATCGACATGATTTTTTTTTTCTTTTTTCTTTTTCTTTTCTTTTTT
>VZRZ01004757.1:622676-719658 GCA_013398175.1 Climacteris rufus | reverse complement strand
TTTTTTTTTTTTTTTTTTGCAAAGAATAACGCAATCAATCTTTGGCAGATTTGGAAAGAGAAGAGAGCTTATCATTTATCTGTATCTGAACCAGTCACTGAACATGCTCAATAGACAACAGAGAGGTACATCAGTTTTTAAGGTGTGATTCATCTAACCTAGTTTGGAAATCTACAGTAAGCGGTGGTGAGTTGCATTCTAGAAATACCTGTTTTCTCTATTGGCTATAAAGGGAATATACACTTCTGTCTGAGGCATAGACAGATGTGTATCGCAGATGCTTACATCAGATCAGATGAATCCCATGCTGGATGTACAAATGAGGTACTTCAGCAAGTCAAGCAACTCCTAAAATAACCAGAGAATGTAAACTACATCCTTGTGCTTATGAAGGCTGGTAAGCTCTGATGATACTCAGAGCTTCTACTGTGTAATGGTGGAATAAACAGATAGAGGAAATATAAAAATAGGAGTTATTGCTTAGGTCTCCATGGAAGATGGACATAAACAATGGTACTTCTTTTCTCAAAGTCTCTTATCTGCCTATGTAGAAAGAAGTGGTACAAAGAAATCACTTCTATGATCTGGCGAACTGGGTTTCCTGGAAGTGCCCAAATAAAAAAATTACCACTTTTAAGCAGTTATAATAGATAAATAAATGTCATTAAACCACCACTTGATCACACCCTTTACTAATTACAGGAAAAATCCAGAAACATATTAAATAATTTATTTAATCTTATAATTCCTGCCAGTCCTTTCCATACCCAATACATACTCCATGGGAATTTTCAAACTGTGTAAATGACAAAGATGGAAAGAACAGAAGAAATTACTCTTGGTTATTTTAGGAATATTGAACTCAATAGGGCCTCAAAATTGCCTCACTCTCAGTTCATCTCTTTTTTATTGTTTTCCTTTCCCAGGCATTTTAATATCCAAACACTTCATTATTTAAGTATATGTTATTCTTCCCTGTCATTCCTACAGCACTTGGCAGGCTGTAAACCTGTATGACTTCATAGACAAGGCAGCTTTGTGATGCTAGCAAGAGATCACTCCAATTTTTCTCTGTCTATAATATTTTTCTAAGCTTTTCTAGAATACATAATAATAGGGTGAGAAGACTTTTATTGTTCTTTTTTTCTTTCTTTTTTTTTTTTTTTATTTTTGCTGTTGGTTGGGTTTTTTGTGTTCTTTTTTTATTCCTGAGAAGCAGTCAATGCGATTTTCAGCAACATATATATTGCTGCTACAAGGAACCTAATCTGGAACACTAAGTACCCCAACTGGAGTGTAAAAAATTTTTCTAGTGACCAATGAGTGCTTGAGAAGTAATCATAAATGACAGTTCAGAATCCCTACTACTACAAACCATAGCAAGTCAGTTATTCAGTTAAATAATCAATGTCTTCCTTATTTCACTGTATGTACTTCTGTTATTAAACCATATTTTACAAACATGTAGAGAAGGTGCCAACAGTCACAGCTGGCATAGTTCCACCAAACCAGCTAATTTGCAATAAGAACAACATTTTTGGTGGGAGTAGTAAACAATATTATTTGGAAAAACTGTATCAGAGGCAAAAATAGAAATGGTTTTCAGAGGCTGTGTTTTAAAGCCAGCATCAAATTTTCTTTCCACTGCATGGTTATACCAAGCTTTTTTCTTCACTCTTTGTATTTAACAGCATACCAAGCTGTTGACCTATAACCTTAAAAAATGAATCATGAACACTGCATGGGTACATGAAAAAAAATTGTCTGTACTTTCAGTCATCTAACCACTTAGAAAAATATGTTGCAATTTCTGTTAAGACTAGTATTACTGCTTAGTTACTTCAAATTTGTATTTCTATGGGGTCTTTTTTCTTATAAATAATTAAAGTTGTTAATCATGCTGTCTCACAGATTTCTTTATTAGAAATGCAATGATAGCAGATCATGCATTCAGAATTGTTAGAGATTAGATTTAGAATAGAATAACCAGTCTGTTTCATACTACACCTTAAATTTGATTCAATATTTGCTGCAATATTTCTAAAGAAGACTGTCACATTTTCATTGAGAGTTGGTGGCTTGTTGTTTGATTTTTTTTCCAGTAGTAAACTCATGGAGATTCCTAAACTTTTTTCAAGAACAACACAGTATAGAGGTCTAACATTTTCTTCTCATTTTGTCAAATTTCACCACATAAGTAGCTTAGTTGCACACATATATTCTATATATTCATATAATATATATGTATATATAATAAAACATTTTGGGAACATGGCATTTATAGTGAAGTTCTGCAGCAGGACTGAGTGGAAGAAGAATGACTTGTTAATGTCCTATATTTATACTGGGCATGGATGTAAGGATTCTTTGGACAAGTTCTCTGCCCTTACACCCATGCCTTGTGGAATGTGAGGTACTTTCCTCTGTGAAATCCACACACATATGGATGAGATAATTTTATAGCTTGCACATTTATAATCAGCTGAATGTGAAAAACTGATGCTCTGGTGTTTTGGGATTTTCTAAATCTCTTTTTTATTGCTGTTGTCCGAGGAAGACTATAATGTTGCTTAGGAAAAAAAAAAGGAAGCTATATTTGAGAATAAAAAGTAATAAATTCTGTCATAAAATATCTGTGTAAAGGAGAAAAGTAGGATGCTTCTTGCAAGAGACTAGTAAACATGAGCACAATGTTCTAGACCCTAAGTCATTCAATAACTGTGTGTGTACACCTAGCAGTGGGATAACACATCCCTTGAGGAAATAGCAAGGAGGTTCAGCAGGAGCATTTAGCTGAGGATGAAAGGCTCCATGGGTTGCTCATGCAGTCTCTTACTCCTTTCATGTGAATGCAAAGTCACTCTGTAATTATTACTAGTAATTTAAGTTCCAAACCATTTTCACATTTTGTTAATTTTTTGCTGCATTGTAAGCACTCTAACAAACAGGCTGCATCTTCATAAATATTAAAAATAAACTGAAGTAATTTCATTTATTCATTCTTGATCCCAAAAGTCTAATTATAATTTTTTGTTGTGTTTCTTTTCCTGAGGTTTCTTGCAATACAAATGTTAATTTATCAAGGGTTCATCTCAGCTGAAAAAGAAAGGAAGAGGAAAAAGAAAGGCTTTTTTGGAGACAAAGCTTGCATGACAATGTACAGAATAAATATACTTTCCTTTGTAATTCAAAGAATGAACATCCATTACAGACAATATTTTGGCTCAAAATAACATCTAAAGCAGAGAAGAAAAATAGATTTATTCATTATGTTGACTATATCAAGGTTGAAAACAATAAATCAGTTGTGGTAAATGTACCAACAAAATGCATAAAAGACAAAATCTGCAAATATGCAAATTGGAGATTCATGTTATAATAAATGCTGCAAAGCCAAAGAAAAACTTGTATCACAGAAGAAAAATTTGTATTGCAGAAGAAGCCAGTTCATCGTGAGATGTTGTCAGTGCACCCACCAGTAAAGGAACTAGAAAGAGATGGGAAAAGAAGCTTCTGATTTCTTGATAGAGGCAAACATTTATGTTATTGGCTGCAAAGCATCAAAACACAGAACCACTCACTGCTGAAGGTATGAATCGTTCTCATTGTATAACACCATTGAGTAAACACTTCAACAGAGGGTCTGCCAGGGCTTAGGTTTGTGGGCAGACTGATCCTGCCAGGTGCCTTTTTTGAGAGGGACTGAGTTTGCTCAGCTGGGAGCTGGTAGGGAGAAGATAATCTGATTTATGAATTGCTCTCTATAGTCAAGGAAAGAGGTGATTTAGTGATCTTAGAGGACTTAGTAAAGTTTGATTGACTCAGGAAGTTACTAAAGCTGCCAATTAGAAAGTCAGACTGCAAGAAAATTCCTGACTTTGCAGCTGTAGCAGGCAAGAGACAGGCAAGGACTTTCCCAGGAGATATGAGTTTTCTCATTGAGAGTGATTGTTTTGCTCTTTCATCACAACTTTAGAGACTGCTGCAGTGGTCTCCTGAATTATGGTGCATGTTTAACAGCTCCTTACAGTCCTGCCCAGCTTGAGACCTATTATTATTCCCTGAGCACCTAAATTCTTCAATGGAGCCAAAAATTATGGAGCATCAAGCTTCACACTTGTAAATTTTAGCTTGTATTTGCACAAATGATTTTCCTGAATGGATATTAATTGTATATAGTTCTATATAGTTTCAGCCTTGGCTAAGGTTATCCTGATGTACAAGTATTTATGTTTTGGGTTGTGTCTTGTGTCCTAGAGGAAACAGTAAAATGTGAAATTCCAATTTGCATACAAGTCCAACATCTGTGTTTTTGGGGTTTTTTTTCGGGTTTTTTTTTCAAGCCACTCACATGATATACAATGTCGTTATTCTACACTTGCTTTCTGATCCCCAAACTATAATTCTCAGTTGGTATTTTAGTCCTTAAGTACCTAGGGGAAGAAAGTCCTGTAATCATTGAAAACCAACTGGGTAAACTGAATTACATGTACTAATATGTTAGTAACTAAGTTCTATTAGTAACTATTCGTAACTATTCTTGCCTTCTACATCCTTAGAAGCAAAGGGGAGTTCTGAATGCTCAGGTGTATATTAAATAACAGTGTCCTTTGCACATACTGTGTTCCTGAAACTGTTCTTATTAAGGTAAATGAAAACACTACTCTTCTTCTAATGTTTTTTAAATTGATATATTATTTCTGATAACATATTAAAAGAAAAGAAAAAGGACATTCCAATAAATAAATAAATAAGTAAATACTTGTTATTTATGGGGGTTTTCTTGGCCTTTGTAGTGCATTACATAAGACTTAAATTTGGACAGATGAGGAAAATATTAAATACGAATTTAAATTCTTAGATAATCACAGATGCCTTCTAAATCTGACAATATAATTAGCTTGTGTCCTTAGAATTAACTCTCATCAATTTATGACACATACTGCTGTATGGAAGTATTCAAGTACAGGAAGATGATAGTAGTTTAGTGTCTCAGAAAGTTTCCCATTAAAAGGTTATTTTATGTTTAACTCTGTTTCTACACTATTAGGTTAGACAAGAAGCCAAAGTAGGTCCTGAATAACCCACATCATCTACACACAAAGAAATGCGTGATTTAAAATCCAAGATTAAGGGAATATATTTACAGATTGTTTTGCATTATATGTTTGTGAGCAGAATCTATAAGAGAAATTACAGAAGAATAGAGCTATTTTATAAAACACCAGCCACCCAAATAGCCAAAATAGTCTCATACATGTATTTAAGAGATGACACACTGCTGCTTGGATGAAGAGAATATTTGCTTTAAAGGATTAAATTAAAAGTAAGTTGAATCTTGACTTGTTGTCTTTCATTTGGTTTTGATTTTTCCCTTATACTATAGAGAAATAGAGTAAGGAATAAAAGCATGTATTTTTAAGCTCTGCTGCAAGTACTTCACTTTGGCTGGTTGGTTGGTTGGTTGCTTTTTTCTTTTTTTAGGACCCTTCAACAACTGCTTTGCAATGTGCTTCACAGTGAGTGCTTTGCCAGTTTGCTAGTAAAGGTTGTAGTTTTATTAAAAACAAAACTTATCCTATAGATCATTATGGACAAATGTAAGCAAAAGGTGCTTTGGAAATTCTTACAATGCTCCAAAAATGAGTTTAAAGTGGCTTTGAATATAGATGCAAATAACTGCAGGTTCTTGACTAAATTCTTTATATTTACCCATCTTTTAGAATAACCATGCAATCTGAACTAACACCATACTATCTCCTCTCATAAATTAATTGCAAATGGAGTTCAAGTTAGGACTGTAAGGGGGGAAAACTTGAACAGTATATCTCTGTACCTTGACTCCTATCCATAGCAACACTTATTTCTTGCTCATATTCAGGGTCTTGTATTGAAAGGTCAAACATAATACTGAAACTTAAAATGGCCTTGAATCTTCCTGACATTTCTAGTGTTCAGCTCCTCTTTCCTTGGAAAGTTGTACAAGAAAGGCTGTGACATTAGAGCCGGAGTTGCAACACTGCCAACAGCAAGAGCTAGTCAACCAAATGTACTGTAGAACAACTTTTCAGAAATGTTTCCTTTCCTATGATTTTATCCTTTTTTCTTCTGTACATATGAACATCTTATCAAGGATTATGTCCTTCTTTTTGTGCTTTCAGATATTTAAACCTTACTCTCAACTCTACAGTTCCAAATGAGAAAGTACTCAGTCCCCTGATACTATCCCCCTTTTTAGCTCTTTCTTCCACGTTCACTTCATCACTTTGACAGCTCAGAGACTTTGGAATGACTGGATATGTGCTGAAGGCAATGATAGAACTTCCACAACTAAAGCACTGTTCTATTCCTCATCCAAATTTTTGAAATTAAAAAAAAAAAAAAAGAAAATAAAAAAGAAAACAAAACCTTTTCATCACTAAAATAGTCATGAATTTTAAAGCTAAAAAATATTCTCCAAAATAGAATTACCTTATTCAAATAGTGTTAAATCCATTCCTGGATTAAAAAATGTCCTCATTTTTGTGACATCAGTATGAGGCATTTCTGATTGAGGCCTCTGTAGATAGCTTGAAATGAATTAGGTTGACTTAATTTCACTCATCTAAGTTTGTGTCTTTAGCTGGCTGCCTAAGTTAGGAGCCTGTTCACTTTAGGCTTCCCTCTATCATTAGTGCAAAAAGATATTAATTTCCAAAAAGTGAGTCAGCTTCTGTAAGATATGAATCATTCTGTCAAGATGTCCATAACTCTCCATAGGAGACACTGTCAGTAACTAGGTTCTAAATTAATTTTCTCCATTAAGTATGTAAGAGAAGCTGGGATGAACTCAGGTCACTGGTTTAACTTTGTCAAAAAAGAGGAAAGATTACATCCCACTCTGCACATCTAGGACTTGTGAATAAATTCTCACATCTGGAACATACATATATGCATATATATTTTTTCATAGCCTCAAGTAAAATGGACCAAAATACTGCCACCTTTGTACTGCTGCTACATCCAACAACAGTAGCAATACACAAGAAAATCACAAAATATTTGCAATGCTGTGGATAAACAAGGATGATATAAAGCTGGTTGAAAACTTGGGTGTACATCTGTGGGAGAGTCCTGCCCCACATGTAAAATTGCCTGCTTTTGTTAAAGAAAGCTGCTTATTTATAAGAGTTCTTTTAAAAGTTCTTTTAAAAAATAACTTGTCAATATAATAGAATTCATAATTTCAGGCAACAGTGACAACATCCTAATTCACCAGGGACTGTACTAAATAGAACAAAAACAACCAGTCAACCTGGAAGTGTTGTATATAACACTTGTCTCAGTTAAGTTCTCAGGAATTTGACTTGTCTCAGAGAACAACTTGTCTGCTGAGCTCCTGCTTCACATTCTGCAGAGAATGTGGAATTCTTCTGGCTACTGATGCAATTAATTACCAGTATAATTAAAGAGAAAATTCTCAATCTCCCACAGAGTTGATTCAAGATATCAGTTCCTTGAAACAACCTTCTTCCTACTTTCACTGGGTACTGTATTTCACTATTTCAAGGCAATGGATTTATTCCACTGCATCTGTCTAAAAATAAAAAGGGTAAAATCACTGAATTCAGTTCACCAGTGATGGCTTTTAGCACAAAAATAAATTAAGACCTGTGGAGGTATAGCATTATATTTGAAATGAACGGTGGCACGCACGTCCCTGAAATTTTTGTCCATCAGACAAACATGGAAAATACATCTTATAAAGATTAATGAATTGTTAATGAATTTTCCAGTTCAATGACTTATGTCCACCACATAATTCTAGAAATTAAGTATAAGTTACAGGATTTGCTTTCATATAGCTGTAACTGGAAGTCTTCCATGAAGACAGCTGCAACGTGTTGAAATTTTGATTCACTGTTATGCATATGTCTTGGTTTTGAAAGACAGGTGTCTGTTGAGAGAGGTTGAACCCTCCCTTAGGACAGAGAATGTGATTTCCCCTCCCTCTGAATTATTTTAGTTTTGAAATCAAGGACTTTCAGGCAAAGATAGGGGAAAAGAAATAACAGTCCTTTACTAGTATCTATAAACAAGCAATAACAATAATAACATCCATAAATAGAACCAGAAACCAATAGCAGATGACTTTCCCGTGCGGTGTAATCACGATCGAAAAACAGCAGGGGGCGCTGTTGAGCTCCCGGCCAGGCAGGGCGGCTGCGATGACTCCCGAGCGGCTGCAGGTGGCGCTGTGGCGCAGGGTCAGGTCAGCCTCAGGCAGCTGGTAATGGCGGACAGGCTGGAGAGCAGCCAGGCAGCTCAGAGCGGCAAAAACAGGGTGGCAGGGGCAGGAGCCGGCCCTCTCTCTCCGGCTAGCTGTGAGTAGCAAGGACTTCTGCAGTCACAACAGACACTGCAGTCCCGTGCGGCAAAGGGGGGCAGGCAGCAGAAGCAACCGGACTCTCCCAGCAACTGCTGCGAGAAAACGCAGCCCTGGGAAAATGCGCATTTCCCAGTGGGAAGAAAAGGGTTGAATCAAAGCTCACCCAGCCAGGAGAAGAAAAACAAGGCACAATTGGATTCCCTCCGGTCGCAGCCAAAAGCAAAGAGCCCCCTCTCTTCCTCGTGTCCGATCCGAGAGTGAGTGCCTGTTCCAACTGCTGGCTCTTCCCTTACCGACCCTGCCCAAGCACACCTTTTGTCTCTCACAAAAAGAGTTAATAGCCCCAATCGCCCAGCCATTTGTTGCTTAGTAACAGTGATGGAGAAAAAAATCCAAGTAATCTCTCAACCTCCAACAGCATAAAATAACCTTATTCACGATTCAAATGCAGAGTGCTACAGATTATTAAGCAATTAAACACTAGTTGTGATTTTGTCATGTTTTAGGTATGGCACCAATCTTAGACTGGATGATTGTTCGGAGCATGAAGCTTCTTTCCAATAAAATTTGGGATTTTCTCTATGAGCCTTAATGCCTAATTGCTATTTTTTAAAATCTAATTACTAATTTTTTGAGAAGTCCTGACAAGAATGTGAAAATTAAAACACCCATAAGCATATAATGCACAAAACAATATGTTGTCGTACAAGACGAATCCTGCTCTTTGAGTTCTGGCACTGGCAATGGAAGACAAGATATTAATTTAGTTTCTGGGTGGGTCTCACAAAGTATCAGATTGCAGAAGATCTGCTATAGAATTAAATAGAGCCAAAAGAACGGAAAATTTAGGTTATCAAAAAATCTTTGATTGTTGCTTTATCTCGATGTCTGAACCGTATTACTGGGGAGTCCTCTGGTTTTTGAGGCTTAGATACAGTTATAAAATGTAGACATTTGCCTTTTATTTATATACAGTGTAAACCATTTTCTAAATATTTCCTGGAGAAAAACAACCTCAAATACCCACACCTTTTTACCATTATTCACTTTCAATATCTCTAAATTTGTCATTCAAGCTATATGTTATGTCCTTTGCCTCTACTCAGGACACTTTTCAGAATCAAAGTCACTATGTTTTCAGAAAGTATACTTAGTTGAATTCTGTTTTCCGCTTCTTTGGTTTTGGAGAGATAAACACTTTCATCTTATTAGTAAAGAAGCCATATTTTTCTAGCTCCTCAGCAGCCCTGTTGATATATACATTCAAATAATAAAGGATTTGTTGTTAGATAACTGATACTATCTTACTGAGAACAGATTGTTACACCACTTTAAGCAAATCAATTAAACTGTTCCTTTCTACATACTACAGAAATAAGTTTGTTGAGTATATGAGAAAGAGGGAAAATAAAATCCCAAAGAAACACTGAATTTTTCTAGGGAGTATATAGGCAGAGGTTGTGCTTGGATTACATTTCAAGGTCAATATCCTCCAATTTTCAAAACTTCTTACAACCTCAAGGTCATGTTAGAGTTTGAATTTCTTGTGGATTCACCAAAACAAATCTTGAAACATCTATCCTTTTCCTTCTATGCCAGGCATGTAAATGATACAAAGTCAATATTATAATACCTAAGATTTTAGATTATGTCATTTGCAAATGAAAAAATGTAGTTAACCCTATTAATTGACGACTTTACAACTGTCACTTTTTGTTTTAAAAAAGAAACTGATTTCTGCTTTGCACTCATATTAGAACTACTTCAGAATACCATCAGAGATTTTTTTTTTTTTAAAGCAGAATAAAGCTACTGATTTTTTGAAAGATGTGGGCTGCTTTGACCACACATATCCATTTGTACTTACCTTAGGTATTCATGCTGCAGTCAGAGATCTGGATGGGCAAATAAGTGCAATAACTGATGCCCCAAAACCTGAATGACTGGACCAATCATTGCCATTTTAGTGATTCCTTCAAATACTCGGTTTTTGGGTAGACAAGGTATTTCCATGCCAGTTTCTTCCATGAGCTGCAAGAGCTCAGAATATAACATAAGGACCATTTATTTTGTGTTGGTTAAGAATATATTTTTGAGATTGCTACTTGATTTAATCATAGCCTTGAATCACATGATTGCCTTCAGAAAGGTGCCATGGAAATGAGTCAATTAATATAAATTACCGTGAGCTTGTAGATGTTCTAGAATACTAAATGAGCAAGCTGGCATAAGATACCAACCAGCAGCTTCCAAAAAGCTTTTCTAAGGCCGTTTGAACTATTCTTAATGTTTATTTTTCTAGCTGATTGATTATGTCATTGATCATTGCAGTGAGTAATGATGGATATGGGAAAAACTATGAGTTGGGTGCCTGGCAATTTGTCACAGTATTGCACATTTTGGGGTTCTGTTGCTTTCAAAGTTCTCTCATCTTGTTTGAACAGGAGTAAATTCTAGGATGATTTTTTTGAGAGAATCTAGTTCCCTTTAGCTGGCATGTTTTCAGAAGATTAAACTCCTGCATCAGTGACACAAGTACAGATGATGTCACTTTTACTTTGTTTTGGGGCTGTGAAATGTGTGTGGCTTTGTCCTGTTTTGCATAAAAGTTGTGGTTTGGGGATTTGATGGTTCAGTCTCTCCATGAGGCAGGAAAAAGGAGGGTGTATCAGCTCTCTATAAAACTCTAATTCCATATTGATTTAGATATCAACACTGTTCGCTACATAGAAACTCTATTCTATGTATTTTCTGAGTCCATGAAATTACAATTTTGGCTTTATCATACAAAAAACTGAGTCAGTCTCACTGTTACTGTTGTGTCTGAAGGTAGTAACCCCAACTCTGTGTCATTAGGGAACTCCTCTGGGTTCTCTAAAAGATACAGATTTACATGGGAGAGTGGCAAATAAATGGGCTTTCATCAGTAAGGCTCTTGAAGAACACTCTGACCAAAACTCATCTGAAAGCATATTAATCAAGTAGGAATATATCCAACTTATTTTCTGTTCCTCTCATGTAGTTAGCAGGTCCTGCTCCTTGGAAGTAATTAAAGACCCTGCTATCACAGGATTTTAACCTGTGCTCTCTCTCTTGGAATTTTGACACCTTGAACAGATTTTGCCAGAGAAAATGACCCACCTTGCTGTAGTTAATAAACTCATGGAAGATGAGCTCCTGAGCCAAACACTAACACAGTTATAAGAGGTTTAAACATCAGAAACCATCAGAGATTATTTAAGTATCAATTCAGTATTTAAGTATCAATAGTATTCACGCTGATTTGTTATGAATCAGGGGAAGATATTTCAGTATTTGTGAAGAACAGAGTACTTGGGTTACTGAACTTTCTGGACTGTTAGAATTTCTTGAGTTAAAAAATCTAGAAGCAATCAGGATTGCAAAGTATCTTGAAAATTCAATGTGAATCTCTGAAAATTATTTTCTATATCCCAAGAAGAATTTTACTCAGTTCCTTAGAAATTAAATTGTAGAGGTTAAGCCTTTTTCAGGTTGTAAAGTTCTATATGTAGGATTATTCCATTACAATTTCAAGCTTTTCTGTAAACCGATCGTTAATTTGCGCAGCAAAGAATAATTTACATATTTTGCAGATTATGTTTTTTTTACCCAAGCAAATGAATTAATATCCAAAGTGGCTTTATGTACTGAAAAGAATGGTAACTGCCACTATTCATTCTATTTCTATGTGCTTCAGAACATTTCTGCTTATTAAAGTATCATATTATTAAATCACTGTGGTAAAGTCTAAGAAAAGAAAGTTTCATTTAACTTGAAAAACCATTTCTTAGCTGTGTTCAAACATCTGTCACAAAACATTTTGCTTTAATACTGAGGTTCATATAAAGTCGTAATTTTTTCTCTCATATGATTTATACTTCTTTATAAAAGGCAGAAGACCATGCACAGAAACTAATATTCCATCCTGCACTTCTTTCAGAGCTATCATCCTGAATATAGCCTATCTCTGAAGCAAGCAGGAATGTCTAGGAAATAAAACCTTGAAAAAAGGCTGATATTCAAATAAATGATCCATGAAATAATTCTTTCAGCAAACAACAAAAACTCTGACTTTAAGAGAAATAGGGTCTTCTACTCTCTCATCATTTCTGTTAATCTAGATTTTTGGTATTTTCACTGAAATCTTCCAGTAAATACAGATTGTCTTTCAGCTAGATAGAATCTTAGAATCACTTAGATTGGAAAAGATCTTTAATATCATCAAGTCCAACTATATGCTTACCACTGCCAAGCCCACCACTAAACCATGTCCCTAAGTGCCACATCGACATGTCTTTTAAATACCTCCCAGAATGATGACTCAATCACTTCCCTGGGCAGCCTTTTCTGATTCTTGACAACACTTTCAATGAAGAAATATTTCCTAATATCCAATCTAAAACTCCCCTGGTGCAATTAGAGGTAATTTCTGACTGTAGTATTGCCTCTTACCTGGGAAAACACACCAACCACCACATGGCTACAGCCTCTTTTCATGTAGTTGTAGAGAGCAAGGAGGTCACTCCAGCCTCCTTTTCTCCTGGCTAAACAAACCTATCTCTCTCTACTCCTTCTCATCAGACTAGTGCTCCAGATCCTTCACCAGCTTCTTTGCCCTTCTCTGGATGTGTTCCAACACCTCAGTTTCATTCCTGTACTGAGGGGCCAAAACAGAACACGGCATCTGAACATCACCAATGCCAAGTACAGGGGGACAATCACTGCCCTAGTTCTACTGGCCTCACTATTGCTAATACAGAACAGGATGTCATTGGCCTTCTCAGCCACCTGGGCACAGCTGGCTTATGTTCAGCACCCCCAGGTCCTTTTCCACTGGGGAGTTTTCCAGCCACTCTGCCCTCAGCTTGTAGCGCTGCCTGGGAATGTTGAGACCCAAGTGCAGGACTTGGCACCTGGCCTTGTTGAACCTCATACTTGGTCCATTGATTCAACCTGTCCAGGTGACTGTGCAGAGCCTTCCTAGTCTCCAGAGGTCAATACTCCTGCCCAGCTTGGTGTTACTAAAGGTGCACTCAACCCCTCATCCAGATCATTGGTAAAGCTATTAAACAGAACTGGATCCTATGCTTAGCCCTGAGGAACACCTCATGTGACTGTCTGTTAGCTGAATGTAACTCCATTCACAACAAATCTCTGGATCCAGCCTCTCAGAGGAGTGCATGTGTTAAGGAAACTTCCGTGTCCAACCATCTACCCTGCCTGTCACACTTGCACAACCTGAGCTGGGACCAAGGCCCATTTGCAGCTACCTACCCCACTCTCATACTGTCAGACCAGATTTTCTTGCTGGCTTGAGCCCAGATTCCCCATAGCAGAGTCCTAGACATCTCTTTCCTTGAAATACTTAAATCTTGATGCAGTAACTAAATAACAAAATAACAGCTTGAGCTGGGTGCATCTGGGGAGAGACCATGAACAAGGAACCCTTTGGCTTTTATACCCTTACAGTCTAAGCGCAGAAAGTCTGGAGTCCTGGCTCCTGCCACCTGGCCAGTGCCACAGGTCCCTGTACCCTTTGTTATGCAAAGTGTTGGCAGTTCATGGCCTGGTGCTCTGTCTTGGGCTCTGGCTCCTGCCCTCCAAAGCTCAACTTGCAGCTTGCACAGTAGCTTGCAAACTGAGCTACCTGCCCTAAATATATTCCTCAACATATGCCCATCCAAGCTATGAACAGCCAGTTTCTCCAGGAGAATGCTGTAGAAACCAATGTCAAATGCTTTACTAAGGTCTAGGTAGACAACATCCACAACCATTCCCTTATTCACTACACAGGTCACCTTATAGCAGGAGATCAGTCACACAGGACCTGCCTTTCCTAAACTCATGCTGCCTGGGTCTGATCCCCTGGCTGTTCTGCATGTGCTGCATCATGGCACTCAAGATGACCCGCCAAACCTTCCCCAGATCCTCCTTCCCACCCTTCTTTTAGATGTGTGTTACATTTGCTAATTTCCAGTCAGTTGGCACTAGAGGTAAATGACTGAGTCTCCGTGAACTCTTCTGGCTGCTCCCTCAGTGCCTTTGGGTGCATCCCATCTGTGTGTGTAAGCAGTGTAGCAGGTTGCTGGCCATTTCCCCTTGGATTATGGGGGCTTCATTCTGCTCCCTGTCCCTGCCTCCCAGCTCAGGGGGCTGGGCACCCTGAGAACTGTCTTGTTATTAAAAACCAAGGCAAATAAGTCATTAAGTACCTCCACTTTTTCCTCATCCTGTGTGACTGTGTTTTGCCCTGCATCCAACAAATGATGAAAGTTCTCCTCAATCCTCGTTTTGTTAATAATGTATTTATGTATACATTTTTTATTGTCTTTTACTGCAGTAGTCAGATTGAGTTTTAGTTGTGCTTTGGCCCTTTGAATTTTTTTTTTATACATACGACTAGTAGGGTTTTATGTTTAGCATAGAAGAAAATACACTTTTGATCAACAGATTTGTTAATGACTGCTAAGATCAAATTATCTGTTAGCCTTATTAGTTCCCAATTCTGTTTTGTAAGGCCAGTATTTTCCAGCTTTCAGAAATTGCTTGAGCTATCAACTAAATTCTCATTATTTCCTCAAGTATGCAAAGTCCGACCTTACAGAAACTGATCATCATACTCTCTAAACTGCTGGCATGTAAGTCAGAGACTACTATCATCAGACATGAATATCCACAGATTTTACACGGTAAAACAAGGTAGCCAGAATATAAAATACTTATTAGATTTTACCATTTTCAGTATAAGCAGTCCGAAGGACCTAGGAGAGCAAAAGAATGCAGATGTATGGAAAGAAAAGCAAAAGGCAAATGCAATACATGTCCTAAGAAACAAGGCATATTATGAAGATGGCAGAATTTCCAAAATTTGAGCAGCTGGGTAGCAAATATAAGATGATATGGAGATATTTAGAAGGAGACAGCTGAATATAGGAGGAATGGAGCACTTTAAGAGAAAATTTCTCAAGGGAAATAGGAAATCAGTAGAACTGCTTGTGAAGTTAACACATTCATGAACATGAAAAAAGAGCAGATTTAGGTTGTCTGTGACATTCACAAAGTTGAAACTTTTTCAAAAGTATAAATGGGCTTTTGCTGCCATGAAATTTAATCAGGTTCTGAGTATATCATTGCTCTGAGTTGCCTTTGAAACACTCTTCATATTTCTATAAAATTTTATACATTTTCCTACAACATAGTATAGCATTTATATTTATATTTTCTCATTCTCTTTACATGGTTGTATACCATTTTAACTGTACTGATTGAAATGGATTTATTTTTATTTTCATTCTAACGTCATTGAGGAAACAACCTGGAAATTGAAAACTGGAAACAATTTTCGAATTAAGAGTTTACTAATGACAGTTGCTAAAAGATAACTCATACTATATACCCATTGTGTGCACATTCCAGTAGAAGTATCCTGCATCCCTACAACAACAAACACATATAAATAGGAGTAAAATAAAAAGAAATGATGAATTATACACAAAAATTATTTAAGAGTAGAATTTCCAAGCTGTGAACAAGAAGAAAGATCAAAGTTGTTGTCATTAAAATAAATATATAACAAAGTCATATCTAAATATCACCCATGCGGTTATGAAATTGTATCTCTGAGGCGCTGTAATAATTAGAATACAACAAATATTTATTGCCTCCATAAACACAAGAAATAGTAGAAAATGTGGTGAAATGGATGTTTTATGACGTACATTTATTGTGTTTCATAAACTGTGAATATTTGTTCTTTTACTTCTGATTTTGTCTTTCCATTTTAACACCCTTATTCATTGAATTTTATAGTTCTTTTTTTATTGACTTGACTCTCATTTTTCTTTTGGGTACATATTAATCAGTGGTTACATTTTGTCTATTTTAACAGGCAAATTATAGGAATACATCTAAAACATAGGTTTCCAGACCGAGACTTTCCATTTAAGTATTAACATCTCTTTTTTCTTTTTTTTTTTATACTTCTGGACTTCCAAGTTTTTACCAGATTTGGAAATACATTTATTGAAACACTTCATTTGTCTAATTAGAAACTTCTTAGAAGACCTTAAGCTTTTACAGGAAAATGGAGAGTTCCAGTTCCATTTGTCTGGCCTAGGGAGATCAGCAGCACTTTGTCAGCTCTTGGCTCCAGGGTTCTTGGCATTCTGATAATCTCTCACCAGTCCAGCATGTCCTCTGACTTACTGCCTGAACTCTCTGCCCTGACCAGGACCCATGCCCTGATCAACAGACATAGGCTGTATTTCCAGGATTTTATATGTGTGGACCTACCGGTGTTCATGCCACACACTAAACTGGCCAGAAATGAAATTTTTGTGTTAGCAGAGCAGGCAGTTCTGCTTTAAGGTAGTCCAGACATTTTCCAGACTGAGGGGACTGCGTGCACAGCACTGCTGTATGCCAAATCAACATGTAGGTTGTTTTGCATCCTGCTCCACTGAGAGAGTAGGTCTGCAGTGTGCCTCTAATCTCATTTCATGGGCTCATGAAAAGGTAGAAAGTCACTTTCAAGAATGGCGTAGCTTTTCTAAATGCGCAAACATCATTACAATATTGTTACCAAGCTGATGCTGGGCTGGAGAAAACTCTCTGAGACTCTGGTTGAAATTTAGTGAAATCCCTGAAGGACACAAGACACTGGGAAAGGTCTCTTTTTCTGAAACTATTTATTTATAGCTAGGGTAATGCTAAATTACCTTGCCACGGCAGGACTGTGTGGTATAGCTGGCTAATGCAACAAAAAATCCTATGGCTTTAACTCTACAAAGGGTCTTTCTAATTCTCACTCTGCCTTCCAAAGCAGAGTGAGTACCTAGACCAAGGGTTTCAACAACAGATTTAGGAACTGCCAAGAAAAGGAGCTATGTATGCAGTGCTGGCTTAATTTACAACCCTCCTCTCCCTGCCTCCTCCCTTGCCCCCACCATGTATATTCTGTGAAGCAATTCTATTAAACTGTTGGTGATAAGATATGTGGGAGATAAAAATCCAGTCCTCTGGGATGACAAAGGGTGATGGTGACACTTTATATATTATATCCTTATTTTTTCACACATTATTTAACTAAGAAACATGGACAAATGAAATCACAGTTAGTGTGGAAGATCAGTGCTAGTAGAGCACCAAATATGGTGAAATATATGGTTTAAAATAAGGTCTATTTATGCTTATTGCATATAACTAACCTGTAATGCAACTCACATATTCGTTTTGAACAAACTATTCTCTCCTACTGTGCGATTAAATACTAGGGGGATTATCCTGCCCTGAACTGCTGCAAACCATCACTTTACACGAAATATTAAGTCTGCTATTTTTGTTGAGATAAGTTTGCCAAGTGTCTATTATAGATAGTATCAGATGTATTTTAATGTGAGCCAGTATCTCAGAAAGTTTAAAATATCTAAACTGGGAGTGTGTCCAATTATAGACCTTTCCTATAAACCAGGAGACAATGTCAGGTTGATATTCATAGATATATGATCATTTCCCTCTGGAAATCTGAGTCAGATACCTAAGTTGTGTCGATTTAAGCAGAACTTCAGTGATATATGCCAGTTGCTGATCTGGGCCAGTAAGTTTAAATAGTATTCTGTGTCCTCTAGAACTTGTTATTCAAGATTTTCTTTCAGTTTAGTGTATAACCAGTACAGCTTTACAAGCATGAAGTAAGGTAATGCTGACAGTTGGTGACTAGGGAAGATAAAATGAATATGATTAAGGTGTTTCTCTTTCACTTTCAAAACTTTCTTTCCCCTCACACCTGTGTGGAGTACAGTCACTTCCACCTTTGCCATTTTTGTATAAAATGGACAACTATTCCTGTACTAATCTGCTCATTTTCTTTGAACCTTTTGTTTTTATAACCTTTTTCCGGTCATTTAGTTCTGAAATTATTCTTCAGGATGCTGTTAAGGAGTCCCTAAATTGTTTGCAGGATTAAAGTTTTTCTTTTACCCATCCACTTACTTCAAAACCTTCTAATTGCTTTTCTTTTGTGTTGTTATGCTTATTATTTCATTTGGGAGTTATTTAGTCCTTTTTGAATAGATAAATCAATAACTATTGGCAGACAAAATACAATAAGAATTAGTTCATCATTAAGAAAGTAACTGAAATAAAAACATGCACTGTAATTAAACATTTTCAGTATAGAGGAGTTTGACTTGATAAGAGTTAAGGTAGTATGTAAGTTATAATTAAGTGATTTTGTTCTTATGACCAAAATTTTCTGGCCAAAGTTCTCACTAATTACTGTAATAGAAGACCATTCTCTAGCACTGTTTTGCCTTGCTTTATAATGTGACAAACACAGTACACTCAGGCTACAGAATTGGATTCTTCTTCATGCCTGTTTCACTCAGTTGCAAGAGAATACTTACACATATTGTCTACACTCCCTAGCCATTTGATTTAACTTATTATTTTCTGCCAAGATGTTCTGTTTTCCTACATTTCCAGCACTTTAAAATTCTGGTTTGTGTTATAATGCAGGGACAATATTCACAGTCAGCACCTTTCATTTTGTTATGTTTTATATTATCATTTTTTTTTTAATTTTAATCTTTCCACCTTGCTTTTGTTCTTTCCAAAATACAGTGTATTAAAAGGTTGTTGTATTTATTAGGTCTCACTGAGGCATTCAAACATTATATACTGTAAAGTATTGTGTTATTGCAGTATCAAGCACTTCAGACGAGCATGATGAATGACAGCAGTTTGGCTTTATTAAGGTTAATGACTTAATGATTTACAAGTGAAAATATATTAGAATTGAAATTATTGCATTCATTGTTCCATTCAACAATGTGAACTTTGAATATACTGTTTGGGAATGTCCTGGAGAAGCGTAATTACTGTTATATTAATTGTGACATGGCATCTATTTTGGATCTGCCAACAGTTTGGAAAAAGTAAGTACTGCAGCTTACAGCTGCCCAATAACTTAAAGGTTAGTCTCTCCTTGAAGATTAGTCAGACATAAATGGCCAAGAAATAACTGAAAATTACCTCTGACAAAAGCCGGAACAAGCCAACAGCAACATAGACTGTTGGACTTTTGGTGGTTTTATTGATGTTAAAGGCTGGGGTGATTGGGGTTTGGAGGCAGCTACATGTATCTGTAAGCTATAGTAACACCAGTGATGGACTGCTGCCACCTTGTCCCTCTTTTCGTTTTGATCCAGTCAGAACTGCTCCATACAGAAGCCTCACCTGGGATCTGCTGGGTTGCAACAAGATAAAAGAAGAATCAAAAAAGATCATCTGTATTTTATGGGATCAGGAATGTTTTTGCAGCAGAACAGATTCCCAAGTGGTATAGTTAATTAAAGAAATGTCTTACTTCTGGGATTAATTCTGAGACAACAGAATGGGCACCAGGAAGCTCTTTCTGGTATGAAGAACATTCTTTTTTACATTTGTTGATGGCAGCTTAGAATTTAGCAATCTCATATCAATAATTACAAAGGGATTATAATATTAAGTTATTATTTTACTTACTTAAGAGACAAGTTTTGTTTTACATTACTGTTGGTTTTAATAACAACATAGCAGCTGAAGAATACTCTCATCTGAATTTTTGATTAACCAGGGATAGGACAAACTTCTGTGTTGCAATGTTGTTTTCAGAAGGAAGCTTTTATGGTAATATTTTTAATTTCAAGGGAAAAGATCAGTACAATTCAGAGGAGGTCTGAAATAGCAAACGATTTCTGAATACTCCTATACTCAAAAATACAGTTATTGTTTTTCATTAACAAGAGCAAAGTCAGCCAGCCCAGCCCTGTTAGCTGTTAGCAGGCTTGTGTTCAGAGACCTCAGTAAAGTGACACCTTTTTCCATTCTGATTGAGCTGATCATATCTTCCTCAGTTTTAGCTTCCTGTCCTTTTTGTACGTGGCTATAGAATGACAAGTGATTCTGCTGACTGTTTACAGGACAACTTGGTATAAGATTACTTGCAACAAGTAACATTAAGCAAGTAAATTAGTCTACTTGATTAATAAACCATTTACTTTGCTAGGTGATGAGTGCCATCAGGATTTCAGGGGGATGGAAGACAGGGTTCAGATAGACAGCAAGCATATTATCATTTAGCATCAGTTCTACCTGCAGTTGTTTTTTTCCCTTTTTTCCCCTTTTTCTTTGCTTTACCAGTGAAAAACTGCTGCTGCTTTGTTCCCTCTGTCTTTCCACCTTCTCTGTATTTTGGATGTTTTGTGTAAGGACAGCAGCAAACCAAGATGGAAGATGTTGCTGCTGTTCCTGCCAGGAAGAAAGGATCTGATAACTAGATTCTGTTTAGTAGCAGCACATGGGCAAAGCTTTCACACAGGGCTCTATGAGAGTGGCAACTAACAAAAATTCCAATGGAAGACATTACCTTAAATTGTTTCCATGGACCTCAGCGTGGGTAAGGTGGACTGGAGGAAGGGAGCAGGTGCAAGGAAAGCAAGGCTAATCTTGTTTTTTCCAAAAGATGTGCTGAAAAATTTGCAAAATACAGTGTAGGCTTTTATCTTTTTCATCCAGAGTAAAGAATGATTTGTACTGGAACTGTAAGAATAGATTCAGAAAATGGCAGTGAACATTGCTGTGTAAACTTGATCTACCTGTGGTTTCTGTAATCTGTTACAGTGTGGGCCTTAGTCTTCAGGTTGACATTACATGATGAAAGTTGTATCTCTCTTTAATGATCCTTTCACTAACTTGGACTTACATGTAAATTGTCCCCGTGGTTTACATGGGGCTGGTTTACACTCAAGTAAACCAAGACTAAGCTGAGCCTCAGCTTGTTCACTGATGAGGACTGAAGCGTGAAGCTCAGGCTTGTTATTATCCCACTTCTCACACCATAATAACGTTATGATACAATGAAATAACATTAGGATCCACTTGATAAGCGATGCCTTTGCCTGAATTAAGATGTAAATGAGACCATATGTTGAAGTCAATAGATCGGATTTCATTTAACAGTAACTGTGTAAGGGCACTTATCCCAGATGCTCTCAAGGTAGGGACAGCGCCTTTATGCGAGCGGAATCCCTGCTGGGATGAGTTGCAATGGTTTTACAAGTCTCCCAAAGGACAGAGTTCTAGCTACCATAGATAACCTGTTTCTGCTGGCTCCTCTAGGACGAGAGTTTCCCCAGGCGTGGTGTGCTAGCGCCGATGAGAATAAAAGGCTACACAGAGGACTCTTCCCTGGGATAACAACTAGTTTATTATGAGTCCAGTGTTGCCTTCTGAGGGTCCAGGAAGTGAGTCCAGAGATATCCAAGTGGCTAGAGTAACCCAGAAGAAAAAGCCACGAGGAAGCCCTGTAGGGCTCTTTTAAAGGAAGGTGGGACCAGGAAACACCCAATGGGAAACTGCGTAGTTCAAAGTGACCAGTGGAGCGGAGAGCTTTCCAGGGCATAGCCATATGTGGGATCCAAGACATGGGTACAGGTAACACAAGAGAAATATGGGATTTTACCACAGCTCAGGCAGAGGGTTCAGATATTGGAGGAAGAAGGCTGAGGGCATTGTCTTGGCTTTCTTCCCACCAAAACCTGAAGCTTGAAAGCAGCAGCTTCTGCCAAGTGCGCTGCTACAACTGTGAGGCAGAGAGAGACAGATAGAAATAGGAAAGGGGTGAGGGGGCGGGGGAAGGAAGAGAGAGAGAGAGAGAGAGAGAGGGGAGGGACGAGGGAGAGATTAAGTAAAAGATATCACCTCCGCATGGGTCCCTGCAGTGTCCTGCTGGCCCTTCTTCTTGTCTTCTCAGTGGTGGGGGACCTCAAGTATTGTTCTGGAAGTACAGCTTTTATACAGTTCAAGTCCTGGGTATCTATGAGGCAAAGGTGCCTTTCACATAACTTGGGATCACATGTGTGTAAGCAGTTGCTTCATTTTCTCAGTTTGCCATGGTGGGAATTTTTGTCCAGACAGGCTACCCAGATCTGCCTCACCAGGCCTGGCATCTTCCTATTGTTGCCATCCGTGCTTTTCCCACAGTTTGCACAGTAGAATCTTGTCTAGTGTGCTAATTCCAAACCTTTCACCTCTGTGTAGGCCTGAAATTAACACCTACCTGTTTGCCATCTGTGCCTGTTGTGGTGCCTTATCTTATGGGAACTTCCTCCTTTGTCAGTGTTTTGAAACAAGTTAACTGCATTCTTGAATCCTCACAGAACCATAAATACCATAATGGTACAGACAAAATTGCAGGTGAACACCTGACTGCTAACATCTATTTAACATTAATTAATGAGGTATTTGTGACTTAATGCTTCTAAACATAATCAGTTTTATAACAGGATAGCAGCTTCTTAGGTGCTTAGCTAAGTCCTTAGTGATGACTTTATGCAATAATGATATTCAGTAGGGTCTTTAAATTGTTTATAGCCCTTATGGACTGGAAATTTATTATTATACCTTTTATAGAGTACTTTTTAAATTTTCTTGCTGAGAATTAAGGACTCATGCAATGAGCTAAGTCTTGGATTTACTATATGATTTCCTTCTTATTTTAGGATACAAGTTTGAGAACAGTAAATCTAGAAAATATCTGAATAGTCAGATTCAGTGTATTTAGGATATAGGCAATGGAATCGTATGGTTCACTCTATTGGATTATCCAGATATACCCTCTAATATTGCAATGGCAAATTCACAAATGAACCCTATTCTAGCTTATTAGGGATTACCTCTGAGTTTAATAACCATCTGAGAGGCCAAACAGCAGGTAAAACAATGTCTCTTCTTTATGATATATATTATTTGGATTTCAGTATCTAAAATTGAAAATCTAGTGAAAAGTTACTAGGAAGGATTCCCTCCTGTCAGGAACATATGGTAATTTTGCATTAATTTATATCTTTTGTAAATGTGACAGCAGAAGCATATGTGGAAATGTTTGCATGTGGAAGGGAGCAAAATGTGCTTTGCTGAAAATAAGATTTCAGTGATTGTTACAGTGTATCTTCTGATTAAGAGTGTTGTGCAAATGATTTGCTGAGAATTGCAGACTGAACACAAGTCCTTCGATACTCTAGCTGAGACAAAAGAGATGTAAAGTGAATATCTGGGTTTTGTTTTACTATGATAACACCTAGCTCTGCCTGCAGTCTCCAGCTCTAGCATCACCGCAGACTGGCAATCTAAAAATTAGTAATACATCTGAACTCTCACTGCTCTCTCCCTATTCATTGAGTATAATAAAATAAGTGCATCATTGTTTCACACTCAACATCTGCTGACAAAATCACTACGAAAATAAGGTGCAAAATTCCCATGTAGAAAAGGACTGCTTTATAAGAAATAGTATGGATAATGATGTTTTACTAACAAAAATGGACTGCTTCTTTCTATTTTCTGTAAGGCATAATAAGATTTTACATCTTTTCATGGGGAAAAATATTCACCAGAACCAGGAGGCAGATTGCTAAACTAAGGGATGATAACAGTTGCATGTAACAGATAGGATACCTGTCAGGGCATAAAAATAAGAGGAAAAAATATATTGAAATATTAAGAATTCTAGCAATGCAGTAAAAAGAATAGTTTTATATTAGAAATTAAATTTGTGATGGAAGTGAATATATGTATAAATACATACAGTAAAGGATGGGATAAAGTTGAAAATTGTGGAAGGATAAATTAGAGAAAATGTCCAAATGGGGGGAAATGTGTTCTCCATCACCTCCTGATGAGTAGTTTCCAAAGTCTGAAGAGCTTGGTTATAATTTTCACATTAAGCTAAATATTAAAATACTTTTCCAAAGCTTCCACATTTCCTGCTTTGATTTTTTAGAACTGGTATAAAACTGACAGGAGAAGAATCTTCTTTTAGCAATTGAGACAGTCAAGTTAGTACAAAAATATTACACGTTCTATATTTTTTTCATTATTTCACCATTTATTGATCCAAAAAGAAAATAATATTCCAGGTTAAAATAAGTCAAAATTTTTGAAACTACAAAGAAGTTTCACTCAGATTCATTCAGAAGATTTTATTTTATGCAACTCTCTTTGTCAATATCATTTGGAAACCACAGTAAAACAGCCCTGCTCTGAAATAATCTCTTACTGCTGAGTGCTAATATGACAGCAATAGTTTCATGTGCTTCCAAATTGCTGCATAAAACTGGAGAGTGGGGGGAAGGAATTGCATCTTCTGTTGCCATTCAGTTCCTTATAACTATATTTCAGTTTTCTCAGTCCAGCATTTTAACATGTATTGTACCTACAAAGACCTCAGATTTTTTAACACTAAGATAATTAAAACAGTAAGATAAAGGCTGCATATTGATAGATGTCTCTGTGAAATCATTTTAGTCTTTTTTTCCTCTGTAAGCCACCCTTCCTGGTGAAAATCCCAAAGACAATTCAGCAGAACTGATGGTGCTTGACAAGACCAGTGTTTTCCCGAGGTGGTTCATCACTGTATCAGTTCTAAAAAGTTATTTGAATTTTGATGGACCAGAAAAGATCCAGCAAATATTTGTTCAAATGCCAGTTTCCAAGTTTTCTTATCACAGTATTTAAGTATATTATCAGGTTGGTGTGTGCAGTCACCACTTTTTTCTATTAGAAATGAAAAGTTATACCTGGTCAAAATGCAGATTGCATTTGTAGTTTTGATTCTGAGTGCTTATTTACAGCACATATTTTCAATTAGTTTGAGAGCCTGCGTGATTGCATGAAAGAGGCTGGCTGTGAACAACGTGTAGGTTTAAACATTAGAAGATATAACTACGACATTTAAAAGGAAATAGTAGAAAAAGCAGACTGCCTTAACAGATCAGAAACGAGCAAGCCAGACTTACTAGGGTTGTGTTTCACAAGACTAAAGCACTTCTGCAAATGCAGCACACATGACTGTTCTTCTCCTGACCTAAAATAAGTTGCTGCCCATTTCTATAAAAATGTCATTCATGCTGGGGGAAAAGCATGGATATCTGACACCTCACTTCTGCTATTACCTAACAGAGCAATGCACATTAGATGAAGCTCTAAAGAACTAGAGTGCACTCTTAGACTGAATAATGTTAATGGCATTGTCTGTAATGGTGTAAAGCTTCCACCAGTAAAAGTTTGTGAAGACACTAATATCCTTATACATACACTTAGATCATTTGCGGGGGTGGAAGTAGGGAATAACAGAGCTGTTCTCTGCAAATGCTATAGTGAAGCCCTTTTCATAATGTTATCAGGACCGGAGAAAAGCATCTCACTTCCACAGATTCAGTGACACCACCTCCCGTACTTCCTGTACATTTTGAAATGCTGAAAACATCTCTGTCATCTTTTAGACTGGCAGCTTTCATCAGAATAGTTCAAAAATGCTAGAGAACAACCCATTCCTGTCATCTGTTTGTTCATTCCATCAATATTCTGGAGGTAAATCAAGGCATCATAAACAAGACTCAAACAAGACACAGAATCACCAGTTTGTATTTTCCAGTAGAATCTTTAACTTGTTTTCTCAAAAGATACATTCAATCTCTTTGCGATTTTTCTGTTCAGTTATGAAATTGAGGCTGCTTGCCTCCTATGCCTTTACTTTGTATCAATAAGAGCTTTAATAGTGCAGTGATTCAATTTTCAAGAGAAATGCTTTTTCAGTGTACCTCGATGAGGGAGGATGACTAGATATGTTAGCTCATTGATTGTTTTCATGAGCATTTATGGAGGTAAGAAATGAAAATTTAAAAGAATTCTTTAATTTGTATAGGGTATTTGGATTTCAGAATTAATGTGCTTTTAAAATTATGAGGGTGTGTCCTGGTTTTGTCCAGACCAGGGTTAATTTTCTCACCATTGCTGTGAGGGGGCAGAGCTTGGAGCTGTGTGGGCATGCCTAGGTTGTTATTCAATACCTCTCACTTATGGTAGGGGGGCAGATGTAAGGGATTCTCACTTCTGCAAAGAAAGAGGGGCATGGCCTTCGATGGAAGAAAAAGGTGCTGCCTGGAGGGGTCGTGATCATTTTGTTCCTTCTTCTGAGGGAGCAAGCAGCAAATGGAGCCATGGGGTGGCAGTGCGGTCATGTCAGGTTGGACTCAGTGAGCATTTTTGCATGTAATCACCCTCTTTTATACACTGTTGTCATTAGTATTGTTGCTGTTACTGTTTATTTACTTATCTCATTGCTGTTTCCAGTAAATTATTTTTGTCTCAACTCAGAATCTTTGCCTTTTTTCTCTCTCTCACCCAAGGGCGTGGGCAGAGGGGAGCAGCTGCATGGAGTTTAATTTCCAGCTGGACTTAAACCAGTATGGTAGTGGTTTCAGTAGTTAATTTGAACTCTGTGATTACTCTTTAAAAAGGGTTGCACGTCTAGATGGATGTTCCTGTAATCTATAAATAAAGGTTAATAAATCCTTCTGTTGGTGTCAGCTTTATATTATCTTGCTCATATGATATGGTAAAATCAAACTTCTGAACAATGACTGAGTTGTTGATGTTTACAGTCTAAGTGGTAGTGTTGCCTAAAACAGGCCAAAAACAGAAGCTGAAGCCAAGTTAAGAGGGTAGGGGAAGGCAAATACCTTTTTTTCTGAGGTCCTCTGAGAACAAACTGCAAAGGTAGGGGGAGGGCCCTTCTGCAGACCAATATAAAGGCCCCAAAGCAAGCCAAAGGCAACAAAGGTGTAAAACTCTCTGACTGCACAGCAGTCTGTCCCGGTATATATCATAGGTTTAGCAAATTAGCATAGCTGACAAAACTCTCAGAATTAGAAACAGAGTTAATGGGGTTCTTCTATGTGTTAAATCTCCATTGGATTCTACTATCCTTCTATAACTTCCATATTTTAATCATCATAGGACAACAGAATGTTCTCTACTAAGGGATACTGGGGTGATAAGGGGTTCTGTTTAGTCTGGGGTATGCAGTGTCACTGACTACAAGTTACTAGACACCTACAGTGGAAAATTACAGGAGTTCTTATATAGAAAAGTAGAAAAAGCAAAAAATCCCTCCACATCAGTAAAAAGTATATGTGAAGAAAAATTGGATACAAAGCAGAATTATGAAAAATAGACTAAAAAGTCTTACAGATAAGGACTTCAACTTCACATATTGAAACTGACGTTGTCCTATCACTGAAGCCTATTTCAACATTCTTACTTGTGTACTTGACTAAATTCACTTTGACTACTGATGAGTGATGAGCATACATACAAAGAGACAGTAAAAACCTACTGGTGATTACCAGTGACAAAACCTGAGGGAGTGGCCTGAAGTTGTGCCAGAAGTTTAGGTTGGATACTAGGAAAAGGTTCTTCACCCAGAGGGTGGTTGATCACTGGTACAGCTCCTCAGGGAAGTGGTCACAGCACCAAACCTGATAGAGTTCTAGAAGTGTTTGGACAATGTTGTCAGACACATGGTATGCAGGGCCAGGAGCTGGACTTGATGATCCTTGTGGGTCCCTTCCAACTCGGATATTTTGAGATTCTCTGATTCTGTGATCTGATGACAGCATTCTCAACAAATGAGAAAGTTGTGTGCACTTAGTTACATCAAAGCGTAATTGATTTGCCACATCCTGTTAAAGCAGAAAATTTTCAGGAACAGACAATTTTACCTTTAAAGTGAATTTAAAGCTGTAGTTTTGTCAATGTGTTTTATAAGTGCTGAGACCTATAGATTTTAACTGGACTAAACAAAAAACTTGCAATATTGAAAGGTGCCTGAGCTGTGAGGCATAGCAAGAGAAATATATCCATGGCAGGCATTTACTAAGGTGGTCAAAATGGACAAGGAATTTTATAAACTCATAAAGAGGAGATGTTGAGCACAAACACTAAAATTCACATTCCTTTTCAAAATCTGTTAACTATATTAATCCTTCCAAGGGGGTGTGACTAGAAATTTTCTGTTCAACTGATCCATTTCGTGCACATAAATGCTACTGTTTTTTTGAAACAGAGACTTAAATTAGATGCCATATATCCACATAAATGCTGTACCCATTAGAATCTGGAAGCACTGCCTCACTAATACAAATAAATAGGATTCCTACACATTAAAGAGTCTTCAGCAGTGAAAATGAAAAGACACTCACACCAGAGCAACAAATGGCATCATGATAGAAACAACGTGCTGTTATCTGGGTTACTGGCATGTTGCAGACTGAACTGGTGGTTGTCAGATATCAAATAATGGAAAGGTTTTAACTGGGGTCTTCCACATGCTGGGATAATAAAATAATGTTGACTGATGAGGACACACACGTCAGTCTAAAACTTTTGGGTTTTGCAGCTGTTATATGGATTGAGACTTTTTGAGGATGGCGCCAGAATGCAAGGAATAGCTTCTCTATAGATTCTGTAACACCTGAAACAGCTAAACAGTACCACTGTGGAAACTTCTGGATGTTTCGAGGCATAAAGATTTTCACATTCAGGAGCAAAACAGTCAGTTAAAAAGCATGGGTGCCTGAAGGAGATATTTGGAGCCACTTCTCAATTATACAGTTCTCCAGAGTTCCCACAGTTTCACAAATGAGATTTATGCTGAGATGGCCTTTTGCCGGAAGTTTTCTCAGTCGTGTTCCAGTTCCACAACAGGACAGGATACAAGCATGGACTATTCTCATAATCGTCCCCTCTGCGCTTTCTGCTCCCACTTCTTCTGTTCTGTGCAAAGGAAACCAGGCACACAGGTCAAGAGCAAATGACTGTATGGCCCAATAGCCTTCTTGGTACAGACACTGGCAGAATGGGTGGTCTGCAAGTTACATACACCTTGAAATACTTAGAGTCTTGCAGAGAAAAACTCTGCTTTTGTTAATGCTGATTTATCCTGTAAGAAGCAGAAGCAGTTCCATAAGTACACAGTACTGTCATAAAGCTTTCATCTGGAAGTCATTCCCCACTTGGCTTCAATAAGCCTATGGAAAGCAGTTTTTTCAATGTATGCTTGAAGGCTGACACCAGAAATTAATTTCTGTAATAAATATCTTGAGTGGTAACTTTTTCCCAGCCTGGCTTCCTGCAGAAAGTTTCCTTAGGAGGTGGCTACAGAATCAAGTACATCCTCTGTACTCGTGAGTATCAACTCCCATTTTAACCTGTAAGCAAATCACAGTCTCTGCTCAATGTGGTAAAATGTTCTTCACTCTCTTCATTAACACTTAATTCTCCAAAGAAATTTTTCTAAATATTTTCTATTTCAGTCACATGCTTATAGTTTGTTCATAATTCGGTAGCATATTGTGTGAAAGATCTCTGCAATACAGTCTGTTCCTTTTAAAGTATCTGTCATGATTTTTCATTATACATGCTGTCAAAGCTAAATTAGACAATATACTGTTTGATAAAATATTTCAAAATATATCAAGAATATGCAGCAAAAGCCAATATAAATGCATCTTGAGGAATCAGCATTTCCTCCTTGTGATAAGAAGGACAAAATGTTTTGATATATTTTTGGCAATGAATTCTGAAATCCAGGCCATAAGTGCTAAAGAGCTTGTCAGTTTGGGAGCTAATCCATATGCCAAGGATGTATTAAACAAATATGTAGCTGCTTCAGGGAATGACCAGATACAAATAAAACTTTCACAAGGAAATCAAGCTCAACTATTGGTAAGTGTAAGGTGAAAATTTAAATCACTTTTGACAAGGTTGAAAAGCAGATAGGGTCACACTGTAACTGCAGTATAATGTGCGTGATTAACTTACTGTGGACCTGTTCCCTGGCAGCAGGATTTTACACATGCAACATTGTAGAAATAATCATTGAGAGAAAACATGTAACTCAAAGTGCAGAGCCATGCATAAATAATAATAAAAAAATGTCTGGAAAAAGTGAACAAGCCATGATTTCATTTTCTAATCACAGGCTTGGCAGTGGGCTCTACAACACAATTTTATCTTTGCCATCAGGGCCCTAGTCTGTCTTCTCTGCTGGAAAAGAGGTAGAGGAGTTCAACTATCTCCAAATATGCTGTTCAACAACAAAAAGTTTTCCTCTGCATGATGATATTTAATCCTTTAACAGAATGCTAGGTACAGCTCTCCTTCTTAAGTTCTTAGATCTGACTGAATTCTTCACTTCTGCCAATGGATGATACAGCCTTTTAGCATATCTGAAGCTCAAATGATCAAAAGGTGAAGAGGAAGTAACCTTTCCTGCAGTTGCTTTCAGTTTTGTCATGCATATTTAAATCAGTGCATTGAGAAGAAATATGCTACAGGGATGGATACAGAATTAGCCCCTGCAGTCTCACCAGAGTTTAATGGGTGATCTGATGCTAACAGCATCGGTATCTGCCATCTGTTCATAAGGGGACCACTGGCTGTTCAGTGAGCCCCTTCGTTAATCATGCTAACGGGAATTTGGATGACTAAAACTGAATTGTGTGAATACCCCCATCCAGCAAAGCCATCGATGCAGTTAATAACTGAAGATAGGAAAAAAGCAAAAATTAGAGCAAAACAAATTATTTAGATACTTAGAGGTCTAGTTCCATTTTCACAACTCTTTTGATATAAAGAGCTACTGTAGTAGAGAGACTGTACTTTTTCACTTCAAATAAATAGTCCAATGAACTTATTTTTTTGTATAAAACCTATTCTGCTTTCAGAAATATGTTGTTTTATTACACAAGTAGCCTAAGCAACAACTTTGTTTATATAAATTATGTAAATAGTTTGAGGAAGTATGTTACCACTTGTAGTCTGTTTTGAACTAATTGTGTTTCACATCTTTTTCTGTCTAATTTCTCATATATGTTTTGTTGTTATTATTTCTGGTGCCTAATAAAATGGGTAAAAAATAGAATACCAGATGATATGAAATAATTAGGGGTAAAACTAAGTACACATTTATGTTTCCATAAAAGTATACTTGATTGTATAAAAAGCTATTCAGGAAAAAAATATACAAAAGAAAACACAGTTATTTAAATGTTTATATTGAAAGGAGGATATGGTTGAAGAAAATTGTTCTTCTAAATTCAATTAATTACTTGTACTCACTACATTGTGGTATTTGCATAGATACAATTTTGAAGAAATGCATTTCAGGAGAATTCTGCAGGGAATTAAATACAGACATGAAGCAAAAATAAGGATTAAAGCTAATCAAAAGCTAAGCATAACAAAAATCAGGAATATTTAGACAGATTGTTAATTATCTATCTGTTTAAACATGAATTCCCTGAAGAACTGTCAGTGTTAAAGACATCCCTGAGAAATGTGTCTACAGGAAGGAAAGGCTTTTTACTCTAAAAGCGTTTATTTGTATGTTCTAATTAGCCATTTAAGCATACTTTAGCTTGAAAGCAGCTACAAATTATATTGGTATCAATAAGAACATGCCCATTCAACAAAGACCTTCATTGCTTCCATTTATTCTTTTCTAATTAGAGTCTGGGGAAATATCTATTTTCAACCAGTCTGCACATCTATACTGAAGCAAAGTTAAATTATTTTCAGCTCCCTGTAGAAAACTTGAACAAACTTTTGCCTACTGTCTTGCTCTCCCTTCCTCCTTTTGTTTATGTGTTCTGGTTCCAGCCAGAACAGGGTTAATTTTTGCAGTAGCCGGGAGGGCACATGGCTAGGACCTGGAGGTTGTTCTACACCACCTCATGTCATTGACGCGGTTAGGGAGAAGGGAGTTTCTTCCAGGGATAAGAGATTCCTTCTGGTCGGGATAGGTAGCATGGCTGTAGTCATGTCAGGTCAAGCTCCATGGTGAGCATTTTGGCATGTGAATCACCCTCTTTTGCATGGTTGTTACTAATATTGTTGCTGTTACTGTTCATTACCTTATTTCATTGCTGCTTCCAATAAATTGTTCTTATATCAACCTGTGATCTTTGCCTGGTGTGATTCCAATTCTTCTCTCTAGCCCACCACATTGGGGAGTGGAAGGAGGAGTAAGCAAGTGGCAGCATGGTTTGGAAAGTCCTACCATTCCTAAACCACAACTTCATATTATACTTAATTCCAGTTTAGCTGGTTTTCAGCAATTAAGAATTATATTAGAAATGCTTGCACAGAAAACTTGAGTTAAAAGTTGATTAGAAAAGTATTTCATTCTCATGGGCAAAGCTCTCACTGTACTGAGCTTGAAAGAGGATTTCATGGTAATCTTACACATGAAATGTGTCCTGGTTCAAGGTGGCCAGAGGGACCTGGACAAGCTCAAGACCGGGGCCCATAGGAATCTCATGAGATTTAACAAGACCAAGTGTAAGGTGCTGCACCTAGGTCAGAGTAACTCCTGTATCAGCACAGGCTGGTGGATGAACAGATTGAGAGTGATCCTGCTGAGCTGGTTCCAAAACAGACCTGCTGCTGGCCAAAGCTGAGTCCATCAGCCATGGTGGCAGCCCCTTGGGGAAAACATACATGAGGAAGTATAAAAAACACTGTGCACAGCTGTGAGAAAACTGCAAGCGAAACTCTGCAGACACCAAAATCACCGAAGAGGAAGAGGATGAGACACTCCAGGCACCAAAGCAGACATTTCCCTATAGTCTGTGGAGATACCAAGGTTATCTTTCTGCAGCCTTTGGAGGACCCCACAACCAAGAAAGTGGACCTGTCCTGAAGGAAGTTTCACCTTGGGAAGAGACCATGTAGGAGCAGGCTTTTGGTAAGAGCTGTAGTCTGTGGAGGGAAGACCACACGGAGCAGGTTTTCTGATGGGAACTGTGGCACGTGGACTCAAAAGTAGGTAATGAAGAACTGCTCAATGGAGCAGTTTGTGAAGGACAGTATCCTGTGTGAAGAGGAAGAAGCAGCACAGACAAAATGTCATGAACTGACCACAACCCCCACTCCCCATCTTCCCTGTACTGCTAGTAGAGTGGGGAAGAGGTAGACAGTTTTGGAACAAAGGAGTGAACCTGAACCTGGGAAGAAAGAGTAAGGTTAAGGGAAAATGAATTTAGGTTTGTCTATTTCTCTCCATCCTACTTTGATATATTTTTAAAATTAGGAATAAACTAAATTTGTATTCTGTAAGTTGAGTCTGTTCTGCCTCTCATGGTGATTGGTGAGTGATCTCCCTGTCTGTAATTCAACCCACAAGTTTTTCCATCTAATTTTCACCCTCTGACTTGCTGAGGAGGGGGAGTGAAAAAACACCTGGGTGGGAGCCTGGCAGTCAGCCAAGGTCAGCCCACCACAGAAGTTTATAATTTTATCACATCAGATGAGTCCCTTCTCCCTCTTCCCAGTTCTGCTGTATTATCTGGCACATGATGTGGGTGGGTGGTATTGATTTTCCTAATGTGCTAATCCAGTCTTTGTTAAGAGTCCTTTCAAGCTGATGTCTGTTCTGTGCTACGATCCTAAGCCACAGAGGCTGCATGCTTTGACACAGGGAAGGAATTCACATAAACCGTTCCAAACTGCAACCTTATTTCTCATCAATGAGCAAGAATTTTTTTGATATTGAGTTCCATGTTTAATATCTACATCCATCTTAGGCAGATTTATCTGCAGATACTCACTCAAGTCTTTGCACATTCATTTTCCAAGGGGTATCAGTGAACAGCTTATGTAGATTTTCTGCATACAGAGCTGCAGATTTTGCAGCTTCCAGAGTTCACATTTTAAAATGTGACCCTCTTAGTGACAATAATGCAATGTTAGCATATGCTGAATTTTCAAGGTAAAATAATATATGTAATAGTTAACATTCTAGAAAATTACACAAGCTGTGATGGCATTTATAGTATATGAGAAAGCAATGTTGATAACATGAAAATTAACAAACAGTTTAGAGAAGGATCCTGATACATCTTGCAAGTGTGCATGATGGCAGACTGGAATTTGCATCTGAAGGATGAAAAAAATTATAGACTGTAGTGATGTGAAGGTGGAAAGGTGTCCTTACTCATGGTAGAAGCATTGGAACTAGATGAATTTTAAGGTCTCTTCCCACTCAAATAATTCTATGATTCTGTAAAATAATGCTTGGCAAAATTTGTTGTAGCACTTATACATTTGAATGTTGATAGTGAAAAAGCAGACTAGACTACATAAACTAAAGGCCCTGCAAGCAGTGAATTTTATTTTTTCACACAGTTTTTAGCATAGGAGAAGGTTCAAGATAAGGGAAGCAATGATTGTGTAGTTATAAAACTTTGCATAATTATTCAAAATGTATAGAAAGTACCTAGAGCACAAAGTACAAGCCTGCAAAGACTGTCGTATGTACAAAAAGTGCAAGGAAAGGTTATGTGACCACACCAATTAGGATAAAGGAACTGTACATAGAGACAACAACATGAAGGTGGATTTCTTTAACACAAGCACATTGTAAGGGAGCAGTTCATGTAAATTATTAGGCTAGTGCTTCCTACTCTCGCACTCTGTGCTGCTAAGTGTACTGGTTTTGTTTGGGATGGAGTAGTAACTCTTCATAGTAAGTTCTATGGGGCTACGATTTTTCACCTAAACAGCATTGATAACACACTGATGTTTTATTGCTGAGCAGTACTTACACATCATCAAGGCCTTTTTTTTTTTTTTTTTTTTTTTTTTTCTCCCTCNTTTTTTTTTTTTTTTGCTTCTCACACTGTCTTGTCAGCATATAGGCTAGGGGTGCACAACAATTTGGGATAGAATCAGCAGGGACAGCTGACCCCAACAGACCAGAGGGATATTCAATAATACATGATGTCATGCTTAGCAATAACTTCTGCAGACAAGAAGGATGAAGGGGGAAGGTGTGAGAAGTGATGGCATTTGTCTTCTCAAAGAACTGCTATCAAGGATGGAGCCCTACTTTCCTGGAAATATCTAAACACCTGCCTGCCAACAGGTAGGCCTGCATTGGCTTACAGATGAAAATTCCATCTCAACACACAAGTTTTCTCACTGCTTCCCTCACCCAACTGTGGGGTGTGAGCAAGCACCTGGGTGGTGCTGAGCTGCTGGCCAGGGTTAGTCCACAGCAGTGCAGAAATTGAAAACATTTTGAGAAGAGATGCTTAAGCACTGCTTAAAATGAATTCCCTCCAGAAAGCAGTGTGTCATCTCACATGCCGTGTGCCTGCCATGGCTTCCAGGTAGCATTTGGTGTGGCACTTGGCCTTGGCCTCGGCCTCCTTAATTAGTAGCATAGAATTAGAATATGCCTTCTAACGCCTTGATGGGATGAGAATCTAATTGTATGACATTTATGAAATATGATGATGCTTTTGAAATACTGAACAATTTAAATATACCATGTTCTTTCTTCTTGTGGATGTGGTGTGATTGAATAATCAACAAATCCCTCTGTTTCCCATGAACATAAGAAACTTCTGCAAAGCATTTTAAAGTTTGCTGCCTCAAAGAGATAAAACTAAGTTCTAAAGATCCTGCTTAAAGCCTTCTGGTGATGATGACTTTACCACACTTGGTCATCTTTATGGTCTTAGGAGACCAGTCCTCAGGTGTGTGTTATTGAATGTGAGCACTTTTGCACAGCTCTTGGTAATCTGAACATTTGACAGAAATGGCCTGCTTATGACCAAAATTGCTGCTTCTGAAGTGGCTACATTTATAAATCCAACCCATGCAGCAGTCAGACAGAGTGTGAGTTTTTTCAAAGACAGATTACTATCAACAATTAGAAACAAGTTTTTTTCATGCTACAGGCTACAATAATTATGGTGCACTTGACATGGCTGTATGTTTATAAAAATATTCATGATAATGTGAAATGCACCTTTTCGGATATTTGGTGACAAATTTATTGAGTCATCAAATAGGATTTTGCTGTTTTCTCTTGAGAAGATGATTAAATCATGTACTAAATCAGTACAAGAAAGTCATGGATCTGTTGGAATGGGTCCAGAAGAGGGCCACAAATACAGTCAGAGGGCTGGAGTGCCTCTCCTATCAAGAAAGACTGAGGAAGCCAAGGTCATTCTAGAATAGGCAAGGCTCAAGGGGAACCTTGTTGCAGCTCTTCAATATACAAAGGGGTAAAGAAGAAAAATTGAGTCTATCTACGGGCTGAAGCATTATAACAGGGGGCAATATTTTTGGTTATTGTTTAATTCAGAATACACAACATAAAGGTAAACATTTTGGCATGGGATTCAGGGTTCAGCATCCTTAACAAATTAAAACTATCAAGATAATCTGTCAGTCACGGTGCAAACTCAATGGCTTCAGGCAACATTTTCTTAAACATATTTTTTGTGATCTAGAGGACTGGGAATCTGCTAATTCTTCAACAATGATTGAATACATAAATACTCAGTGCTAAATTTAGAATGCTTTTAGACATAGGTTTTTGTAAAAGAAAAGTACAAATATTATTGCTGTGATATATAGATGAAATTCACATGTTATTTGTTCTTAACACTGGATATGTTTACAGCTGATAAGTTTTTACTTGATTATATGTTTTGGTAATTATATATTTTGTAGTGTTAGACATAAAACCAGCTAACAGTATGTCTATTTCGACATGGACCAATGGCACAGTTCATAAAATCATGCATTTTTATTTTTTACACCAGCTTTTCAAATATTTGAGAACTACTTTGTATCTTCAAGGGTGAGTTTTATAAGAACCTTAACGACTGCTATTAGTATGATTTGCTAGAGTACTTCTTTCCTTTTGATATATCAGTTTGTTTATAACATTGTGATTGACTTGATCGTTTAGCTACCAAAAAATATCAATTTGCATTTTGAGGAGAGGAGGTTGATGATTATTTGCAATAAGATCACCTTAAGAAAAGAGCCATAATTTCAACATTACAGAAATGTGATTAATTTACGTTCTTCACTATCAGCAACAACTTTCAGATTGGATAGTCACTGAGGCATTTTCTATACAAACATAAATCTTCCTGTCAGAAAGACTGAGTAACCTTGTATCTTGACTTCAATTTGAACTAAAAGGACAATGCACCAAGGACAAATTTCTTGAGGTAAAAAAATAATCAAGCGAAAACCTATGAAACAATAATTTCATTCCCACAAAATGAAGCAAATACTCCAAGCACAGAATAAATAATTCAGAGCTATGTAAACTTTCTTAACAATTGCTGATTTGGAACTTTTCTATCTATACATTTTTAAAAATAGAAATAACATACCATAGTTGTTGAAGTTTCCAAAATGGTGTATATTCATTACCCAGAATTTTTGTCCCTTTGATAGTCTACTTAATTAATCTTCATACTGTATATGTTGCAAGAAAAATTATCAGTTAGCCATGTTCCCAAATCTTAGTATTTTAGTTCTGAAAAGCCAAATGTCACCAGTATATTAACCAAGCCTTGTTTTCTCCCTCTCCCCTTCCCTGTAGAAATAAAAGATATTTGTGAATTACTTAACTGGAGATCCCATTTCTTGTATAGTTTTGTAAAACTCTTTTATTTCTCTTTACTTCCATTTTATGGATGTCTCTTTGCATCCTTGCCACTCTAGCTATATATTGAGATATTAATACTATGGTTTTTATTTGCAGAACTGCAGTGTTAAAATAATTACATTTCTTCCTGCTGTTGTTCAACAACAGTGGTTCTGAACTCCAGTCCAAGATTAATAGCTGCTTGTATGAGCTTACAAACTAGAGTCTCACTGCCCATTAAGAAGAGTATTTCACAAATATATAGCCATACAAATATCTTTCAGTTCCTCAAACAACATTTACTTTATAGCTTGGCTGAAATTGTTAATAAAGGGGGAAGATATAAAAATCATGATCATGATTCTGTTCTTTGGATCTCACAATTTTAAAATTCTAATACCCATTTCAATATTCTAGAAGGTTGCCTGCATCAAATATTCAAAAACTGCTACCAACTGTGCATTTACGTTAGTTCTTTTATTTGTAGTCCTCATAAATGATCCATAGGAGAGGGGAAAAGGATCATAAACGAACAAATAATACTTAGGGCTCTACTGTAGGTAAAACTGTAACAGACAGGGTTTTAGATAACCTTTGAGTCCAACAGACACATGTTAATTGCTTGACACCTGAGGAACAAGGCAGTTGTTGACAATATTTACTAGTTGTTAGTGACAGTTGATGGGATTTAATGTTATTTTCCTAGGTGATTAAGTTCTGCTCTTATTCTGTTTTACCCAGGCTTTATAGCACTCATCAGAACAGTTGGGCATCCTCCAGTAGGTTTTTAAAATGGGAATAAATCACCTGAAATTTATAATTTTTGTTCTCTTTTCAGGTGGAGAAATACCTAACTTGTGTTAATAATGTTATTGTTTTATGTGAGTTTGTTGCTATGAATATCCAGTAAAAGGAAAAAACAAACTCAAACAAACAAAACAAAACAAACAAAAAACACCACCAAAAAATATCACCAATCAAAGCTAAAGAAAGGTGCCTCTTCTTTGGAAAAGGTGAATTTTGTCTAAGATTTTTGTCTTTGTTTTGGTTCATTCTGTAGTCTAAGATGGTCCTCAAGCATATTCAATCAGACTTTAGTTTTCTTGCAAGTAGTTTATTTATATTATAGGAAAGTTGTCAACAGAAGATCCATATCCCTGTGCTCACTGAGTATCTTGCATATTGAGTAAAAGATTGACCCTGGTTCCATTTTTCATACTATGACAATATAAAGAGCTGTAGATCCTGCTGAAAAGTTCATGACACATCAATATCACCTTAAACTTTCCAATTAGTCTCAAAGAAGTTTACTACTTTCTCATTAAAGGATATGAACAATTTGAATACATCATTCTCAGCTCTATCTTGGTATTTCAGACAATAGAGTATCTCCATGGATCACTCTTGGAAATAGGACCTAGGAACTTCTGAGGGTGCTATTCTGAGCCTATAAAGTTCAGCTTTTATCTCAAGGTGAGAATGTCACCTTTGGGAAAAGTCTGGGTTTCTGATGTCTCCCCATAGATGTTGGAAATGGTTGCAGAATCCTTGGGCCATAAAGGGTCAAAAACTCTTTCTATTCATGTGTGACTTAGAACTCTGTGCCTTCCTCATTAGATGCAATTATTTCTAGCACTTGCAAGACTGTATATTTATATAGGTTGAACTGTAAAGCAACAATGAAGAAAGAAGGAATGGCAGTCAATATGTAGGGAAGACAGTACTACTCCGTTTATTGAAGGTGATGGCAAGAAACTTAAGGCTGACCTTGGTAAAAGTTGAATGGACTTACAGGAATTATCTAACATCTATATGACATTTTAACAGAAATTGTCAAAAGCACATTTTACAGTTTGATCTTTATATAAGATACATGTACTGTTGTCATTAGGACTATATAAGGCAGAGATTTTAAAGGTTAATATTGTCAGAGCAAAGCAAGAATAAGACTGCAAACAAGACAAAACTTATCATCAGAGCAGCAAATAAGACAAATAGTACTCTTTAGTCAAGACAGAAATGTTACCAGAAACGTTGGGGTCTTATTTCCATTGCTCAGGAGAACATAAATCTCAAAGCTCCCCCTGAATATACACCCAGAGACAGAATTCAAACCACTCCACAGCTGTACTGATGGTCTATTGTGTAGCATCAGAAGTGGAGTAATAAAGTCACACAGTTTTAATTGTGCCTGCTCAGACTCTTATGTACAAGTGAGGATAGCTTATTTTCTTCACTACATTAATCTGTAATGTCTGAATAATATCTATAATAATTATTTTCCCCCATGTGTCAGAAAGGCACTTCATTGTTAGTTTTGTTTTCTTAGGAGTGCAGTAGTGGGTCGTCACTGAAAAATAGTAGACTTTTCAACTTACCAAAAAAATTTTGGTTTTTTGGGACAGAAGCAAAAAAAATATTCTTATAACATCAGAGATAAAAAAGAATGCTTTTATCATGGTTGTTGCCTGAGCTTCTGTTTATAAACACCCACTGTTTTCATAAAATTCTTGTCATTGAAATTTATTCAGAATGACAAAGATATCTGTGAAATGAGCCTCCAGCTGGAGAATTGAAGGATAAGATATAGCTACATGAAGAAAAAATTATTATATGTCGAGCTTATGACACCAAGTGCATTTTACTGATTGCTCAACACTTTCAATTATATGGCTTTTCTTTCAGTTATTTACAAAGTTGCTAAACTCTGATTGTTTGAGTCAAGTTTTTTATGCCAGGTATCTGCCTCAGGCTGAATTTAATTTTTTTTTCTTCTACATATAAAAATGTGATCAATCTTTTCTGTAAGAAATATATATTATGTGAGCAGGGACTAGGAATGTGGAAGTGAGGAGAGAATAGTTTTTTTTCCTATAAAAAACTTTACAACTTGTATTACCAATTACATGGTAATTTCCTAGTAGATGCTTTATAGTGATTTATTAACTACTGAAACTGTCAAGAGATTTCACATGCCCTGAGATTTTACCATGACTGAGTCTCTATACCTTGTGTTGACCATCTAACTCTCTCTTCTGTTTTCAGTAACTCTGCTTAGCTAAAGGTACCCAGGAATAATTTATGTGGGTGACTATAATAACCAAATATAGATGAGACAAGAACTAAAAGAGACAATAGGAAAGAAACTATTTTGATTGTATAGCCTGGAGGAAGAAAAGACAAAGGCAGAGGTGAAGAAAATTGCATGAAGGTGGATGATGAGGGAAACTGGAGCCCAGTAAGAAGAATGAAAAGAAAACAGGAAAATGGTAAGAGATTATGGGGATTCCAGGAATCACACAGAATAGGGTAATCTTAGTAAGTCATATATTTAAGACCTTTAGCACACTTGCTATTTTTCTCTGAATTCAAATAGGTCTAATCTTTCTTAAAGTACCATACCCATGGTACTCCAGATAAGGGTTTACTGATTTTTACCTATTTTTAACATTGTATTTTCATTTATATGTCTCTGTATGCTATTACCCATAAGAACCTGACATCAATAGCACATATACAACTACATCTTGGGTCTTTTTCTTAGCCAGCTGTCTCTTATCTTTTCTGTTTGCAACTGAAGACCTTTGTCTTTGAACTTATCCACTTTGACAGTGAAAAATTAACAAGTTCTATAAAAATTTAGTTTTCTGACCAGTTTCGCTCCAACCTTAAACAGTTTCTTCTAGAAAATGTTTGCTGTGGTGGTTTACTACAGTATCATTGAAGATTGTCAAAAGTCTACCATTTGTCATCTATGTAAGTCTGTTAGCCTGGAATGGAAAAAGCCAATTAGATTACCCTGACATGATTTGTTTTTGTCAAACCCCCATTGAAGATACATACATATTTATGTGTATACACACACTCACACACACATACATAAATACATATAGATTAACATCCAGATGGTTTTCTAGTGTGCTTCCTCCCTTTCGTACTGCACGCCAACCTGTTCCCAGTTTCAGTTACTTCATAAACAAGGAAGGTCCACATTTAGGACCTAAAGTTCCAGAGTATTTTGATGTTAATATGATGATATTTATTGGAATATCTATTTTTGCACTTTGAAAATCTGGAAAATTCCTTCAAAACACATACAGAAGACTTTAAACAAAACAAGGACTCACAAAGTAAGAAATGGCAAAAATAAGATTATTTGTCTTATCCTAATCTTCCTGTTCAAACATAATCATACAGACTTTAACATGGTGATAAAATTATATTTCACAAAAATGTTTGTGAGTCAATGAGTATTCAAGGTAAAATTAATATTTACCCATCCAGATTTATGCAGTGCTAAAGTATAATATAGTTTTTATAACCCTGACACATTTTTTAACTTTTAATGAAAGTCTGCAAGACATAGATGTTCTTACGGCATGCTGCTGAGATCACCTTTAGTAGAACAGTTTGATGTCGCCAGGAATGTGAAGTTAGAAGAATCTCTGCTTGAAGTTCCATTTGAGAATGTGAAGTTTCATATAGCCTCCTTCTGCAAACAGACTTCACTTTTTGTTGTATGTTTCTTATTTTTGCAATGTCTGGGACATTAGAATTCTAGTTTCAGGTACTATGTCTGGGAACTACTATAATTAATTTAATAGACACCATCATCATCAAACAAGAAATTTGCACTAAAGCTCAAAAAGCATGTGATTCTAATTAATTTTCACCTTGTTTTGTGTTGAAATAAAAAAGCTGTACAATGATTGCATTGCTCTACTTGCTGTACTAACACAGATACGTAAGAATCTATGATCCGATAAAATACAGAAAAGCGATCTGTCTCCCTGTCAGCAGATGTACCTTACTTAAAAGGCATTATCCTCTATTACAAATATTGTACTAATGGAGATAATGTTCGCAAACACTAAGTAACCAGCATTAGCTCAAATTATTGCTTTTACAAAAATTCCTTTTGCCAAGTGGTTGTACATCAGCTGAAAATCACCTTTTTAACTCTGCTGATGTTGCTTTTATATTAAAACTCATACATTAATAAAGTAAGTAATAGACAATGATCTGGTAGAAAGACAAAACGTAGACATGCTAACAATACTGCTTTATGTTAAGAACAATGGCGGGTGAAAAAAATTCACAACCAGACCAGTGTGTCATTTGTAACAATTGTATGGCAGATGTAAATATGTCAAACTTAGCCTTTAGTAAAAAATATGTGGCCTCCCTTTTATGAGTGGTCAATAGCCTTCCCTCAATCTTCATCAGCACAGTGCCCACATATATTACTAGAATCACGTTCAAATAAAAACAGAGTATAGCGTTTTAATCACACGTAAAATTCCCTTTTAAAGAATGTATTTGTTGCTTTAAAAAGAGAAATAAAAATACTTCTGTTAAGTGACAACTGAATTCTAGGCAATGAGAGGTTAAGAACCTAGAATTGTGCCCTCTTTAGTATTTTATTCCAAACTATTTTATAAATGTAAATTCAACATTTTAATTACTCACATTTCTCCACACCCTCCCCAGTGTACTGCCTACATTTAAATTCCCAGTGGGTTCTGTTCCCTCAGCTTCTCTTTTTATCTTCAAATATCTGCTGAATTCCCTGACTGCCCTGAGATGTTGTTAACATCTCATGTCCATAACTTTTAGCTATTCCTGACTGAATTTTTCAGTTTTTCTGATATCTTTTGGCTCCTGGTGTCACACCTTAGTGTCAGCTCTCATGATTTCATTCACTTTCATCAGTCAAGCTTTCAAATTCTCTGCCTTCAGCTGCAGTCTTATCATGTACCTGCCTTATTGTAAATGCCATTGCTAGGTTTATACCACTTTCCCTTCGCTCCTTCAGTACCCAGTACTCCAGTACTTCCCTTCAGTACTTCAGTACCCAGAGCTCTAGACAGCAACTATGAAATAAGAAGCCCAACTTTCAAAGGCTCTGTAGAAGCTATTGATGCCAGAAATACACCTGCATGACTGCAAATGTACCTATTGAACTAGATTCTGTCCCGTAAAATGCGCAGGTAAATGTGATCTGAGAGGTACAGTGTCTCTGAAACACAATTTTCTCTCTTGCTTCACAGCAGCAATTATTATGGGAGCTCTAGCAGCTTGCTAAGTCTGTTGGGCATGAGAAAATATGACACCACTTTTTAGAATGATGGGCCAATAACACCACTGTTGATGTGCACTGCAGAAGGCTACGGGGTGACACTGCTTTCCAGATGTTATTCAGTACTGCCTGTGTCAGCGTAAATAGTGGTGTTTGTCCCACCTGTCTCAATGTTCAAGCCAGGAACTGAAATGAAGCCAATACTCTTCTCATTCCTTGTTTCACTCTGCTCCCACACCCTAACTTCTGGTTACTTATGAAGTGGCTCATGAATGTTGTTGGGAACCGCAGAAGTAATTATTTTTCCCAGTCTGCCACTCAACTGGAAAATAATCATTGTAAGCAATCCACCTGAATACACTAAAACAACTTCAAAATTTATTTTCATTAACTTATTATTAAATTAGAAAAGCAGGAAAATTGAGTCTAATGAAAGACTTAAGCATAAAATTGAACTTTTTCATAAACTGGTATTTAGAGCAACCCCTTTTTGATGTGTAACTCTGAATCATGTTGTAATTGGGAGATAATTTCATGCACTTTAACATCCATTAGGCTGCCATTTTTTTCTTCTGAGACTATTTTCAGTTTGGAGGAAAGAGTAAACACTTTTTTTTACAAACACCGCGGAAAACCTCTGTTCTTCACTGTGCAAGCCACTGAAAGTAAGCCAACAAAACAAAGAAATACACAGAGCTGACAGCAAACATTTTTCCAACTACAGCTAAGGAGTAAACAAAAGGACCTACCAGAAAAAAACCAAACAGGAATACACCTTGTGATATCTCCATATTCGCTATCATTTTGGCATTGGCTCAGTATAGTTGCTTTTGTTGGAGCCTTAGGGGAATTAGTAAGTATTTAACCCTAACAACTCACCCAACCCTCCCTCCTCCTCCCTGTCTTCAGAGAAGGATTAGTTAAAAAATAAAAAGTATTTTAGCACATAGATGCATCCTGAAATAACAGCCAGAGTCAGACAGCAAAAAATTCTATATTTCCTGAATGGAATTCAGGAAATTCCATTTTTCCAAGTATGTAACCCAAGTACCATAACATGCTAACTTTTTTGAAGATGTGGTACAGCATCTTCATGCAAAGCAACTTCGTTAAGCAGATTTTCAGTGTTTCTTTTGACCTGAGCACAATGAACACCTCAAATACTTCACGAAATCCTGGCTTTTGCTATTTCTAATTTCTGCCTCTTCAGTCTCAAAAATCTTATACTTTATTTATTTATTGCCTAAAAAAATAATTTAGAAGTGTTAGCTGGTGACAAGTAGTTAGTAACGACAATGAGGCCTCCCACCCCCAAAAAAATGTCATTGTATGGTTTCAGGGCATCATAATCGTGCAAGAGATGCAATAGCCAGAAGTAACCATCAATGCAGTTGTATGTCAGAATTCCCTTATACTGTTTTTTGCCAGACTTGTAAAATATGTTCAATTTTTGGATGGAAAAAGACTGCCCCATACTGTAAAATACCAACTCTTTTCTCTTTTTTCTTTTTCCCTCACACTGTGCAGCATTAGCTCAGTGTGCTGAAGCTCTTGCATTGTAATGGCTTTCACTTTTCACTAAACCTTCTATTTCCCATTCATTACCATCTCAAAAATTGGCTTGGTATCATCTGATTACCAGTAAAAGCGACATATATGCTTAAGGTTTTTCTTTTCACTGCACTGGTGAGGAAATCCAGAAATGCTTCTGTTTGCTATTCCAATAGATCAGTAAACTCCTATAACTTTAAATGCTACTGACAGCATTCAAGAACTTGAGCCATTATAACATGCTTATTATCAAATGTGCCCATAGCAACACTCATCAGTGTCATCTGTTTCAACTCAACTCTTTTCTCAATTGACACAAAAAAAGCCAATACACTAGTAACAACTGTTCCAATTTTAGTATGAGTTGAAGAATGCTAATGTTCATATATTGCCTGTGCCAACTTGTGATGCATTTAATCAAACTGAAATTTCAGGAATAAAGAATATGGTGATAAGCCTGTGTACTCTCTTCTCCTGCTAAACAAGTTGATGTCTATTACTTGTTTCTTATTCCCTTATAGTTTTTTAGATAGTTAACTAAACACAGGAGAGGTTAAGTTAGAGCTCTGTGCTATTGAACTGTATGACATTTATATGTTTCACTGTGAATCTGTATGTCTGTATCTTGTCTGAAGACAGTGGAAAAATATGAAATACTGCTGAGAGAATATATTTGTGCTTAATATCATACATCTCACATTAGGCCAAAAATATGTGGATCAGCATTGCCACTGGTTTTGGCATCCAGCCATGTTTTGCTTATGAAATTTTTTTCTAATGCTTCATGACAGAGAGGCCATGAGACTTTAGCCTTCCCAGACCCAAATGTTTCAGAATGAGCATAGGCTCCTTCATGTTTATGAATTTTACAAAAATGAGGAAAGCAGAGATACTTGTTTATGTTCTTCCAAATAATGGTTTTGCTATCTGCTCTTTTTCAGTCCTTTTTTATTGCCATTACCCGTATATGATGCATATTAAAGAAGGAACATTTGTCTTGCTCAACAGCTTCTATCATGTTGTTAATGTACAAGCATACTTTTGATGTGGCGAATAACCTTGCCAGTGGTAGACATTGGTTGGCACTTGAGGTTGGGATGTCGTGGCACACAAACCATAAATTTATCCTTCTCTGAATATAGGAAAACACTTAATGAGTGTTTTTTTTAAATAGAGACTAGGGCATGACTTTCCCTTAGGAATCAATGCAATTAAAATAATTCTCAAAGTATTACATTGGCCTCAAATTCAAATGAAACATATAAATTCTACAGCACTTTTTAATATATATATAAAGGTCTCTGTTTATCTAGCTAGCTATGGTACATCACTTGTGGGTCCAAGCCTGCACTACAAAAAAAAGAGTCTTCCCATTTTTTCCAAACTCTTTTTCCCCCTTTTTTTTTTTTAGCCTGCGGTCATCAAAAGAAGGTGTGGAAACCTGCAACCACGCATTTTAGTCAGAGCAGGTTTCAGGCCTCTAATGCACAAGATGTTACTCTCGATTCTGGATGATTGTGCCAAAAAGCAAACTTCTGTCTTTCAAAACAGCCTTCACCTAAGAATTAAACTTTGGTCTTGAAGATTTTTTTTTCAGAGCATATCAGTCATTCAATATTCTGGACATGTAGCACAAGCTGGACTTAAAATGCACATCAAGCGTGCATCAATAAACCTTAAGTTTCCCAGAGGTGTGTTTAATAGTCATTCTGTGACTGCTGAGTTAGAAAGTAAGGGAATTCTTTTGATGATTTAGATGGTTAGTCTGCTTTTCATAAGTCAGGTTGGCCAAGGTTTGCTGAGTAGTGGGGAATTCTACAAATTTTAGTGTCTGTCCATATCCCTTAACTGTTCACCACCTCTTAAGGCAGAGGTTAGGAGCACTCTCTTAGCATGCCTTCTCGTGCTGTAAATGATATTGCACCATGGCAAAAAAATCTCAATGCACTGTGGTTTCTGAGAACTGAAAAGGGAATCAGTGCACTCCCTAATGCACTTCATTGCAGACACAGGCAAGTGCTTTCCATAGCACAGTATATGCACTAGGCCCTGGCTTTTAGCTTGTTGTTGCACTATCTCTCAAACTCCCCTAAGAGTCGGATATCCTTTTTCCTCCCCTTAGCACTTATTACAGTGGAAAAAAAGAAAAAGAAAATGGTAAAACCACACATTACATTGGAAAGTGACAAGTGAAGATCCTTGAGGACTATCTAAACCAGTTTCCACGTTTCTTTCATTTGAATAAGTTTGGAATAAATCATTTTGAGTTAAAGAATACATCACTCATCTCTGAATAATGTGGCTATGCTTTTCTTATATAAGTATATAGATGTCTATATATATAAAGACATCTCCAATGTCTATGTATATATGATCCAACAATGTGCACTGACAGTCCAGAAAGACAGCTGTATCCTGGTCTGAATCAAAAGAATCATGGACACCAGGTCAAGGAAAGGGATTCTCCCCCTCTACACCACTTTTCTGAGACCCCAGTTGGAGTACTGCATTCAGCTTTGGGGCTCCCCAACACAGGAAGAACTTGGACTTTTGGAGCAAGTCCATGGAGGAGGAGGCCAAGAAGATGATCCGAGGGCTGAAACAGTTATAATGAAAACAGGCTGAGAGAGTTGGAGTTGTTCAGCCTGTAAAAAGAGGAGGCTATGGGAAGACCTTATAACAGATTTACGCTATCTAAAGAGGCTACAAGAGAGATGGAGAGGGATTTCTAACAAGGGCATATAGTGACAGAACAAGGGGGAATGGCTTTAAACTGAAAGAAAATAGGTCTAGATTAGATGTTAGGATGTGAGGATGGTGAGATAATGGAACAGGGAAGTTGTGAATGTCCCATCCCTAGAGGTGTTCAAGTCCAAGGCTGCATGCGGCTTTGAGCAACGTGGTCTAGAGGAACGTGCCTCTACCCATGGCAGCACTGTTGGAACTAGATAATTTCTAAGGTTCCTTCCAACCCAAACCATTATATGATTCTATGAATGTAGAAAAGGAGACATCTCTACAGCACTGTTTATCTGCTGTGTTTTAGACATCCTCACCTGGATGAGTTGGATTTGCCCAACAAAAACATGTTTTTCTGCATATCCCACAGAGTCTAAACATTAAGCTGAATTGTAGATGTTTACACAATAAATACCTGTATTTAACCAGATAATTCTGACCCAAAATTTCTTTCCCTCCTCTTCTTTCAATTTAACTGTGTAATCTAATTGGTAATATATTGCCTATAAACTGCTTTGCTACCACAAGTAACCTTGTTAACATGTATCTATTACTATAGGGAATAATCAAGCAATGCTTTTTCATGAATCATCACTGGGTTTTTTGCATGAAAGAAGCAAAAATATGTCTGTACTGACAGCACTTAAACTGAGTAATGACTTCTATGCCCTTCATGCTCTGATTTATGCAGACTGCTTCTGGGCACTCTCAGGCTTATCTCTCTGTCTAACAATGGAAGACACTGGAAGATGCTTAGTTGAGCAGGATTATAAATATATATACATATATATACACACACACACACACATATATATACACTTTTATATTACCTTCTGTTATAAAGCAGAGGGTCATCGATGATTGTGTAGTATGTGATCCTCTGTAATTCCATATTCTTCCTAGCAGAAGTGTCATTTACTCAGTTGTTTTCTTTATTAAATGCAAGTACAAGGTTGCATTTCTTTGGTTATCTGAAGAATTCCTCATCTCTAGATGATGCCAGTAGTTCTGAGACTATTTTTGCACTTGAAGAAGACTCAGGTGACTACAAATATATTATCCTTTCTGAGACCTTTTAAATGCTTAAATTACTTTTATTTGTTTTTTTACCCTATTGGTTTCTAATAGGCAATATGAAAAATGTTGCTGGTATGGACAATAGTAAGTCTTTTTAGTGTAGACAGACAAAAAGAGACTACTTAAAACTATCATTGGATAGTAGTTTAGTATCAGACCAAGCCTCTCCTTGGCCCATGCTTGTATCTGGCTACTTTGATCCTTCTAGGCTGATTTAATAATACTTTCTTTACTGCTTGCTACTTATGTCTTTTTCTTATGTCGTTTCTTTTTCTTTATAATTTTGTCTCTACGTACCTGTGCTATATTTTTTAATTCTTCCTTAATAACCTGAACTTAATTCTATGTTTCATATTTCTCATTCTCTTGTCTGAGTTCTATGAAGGATGAAAGATTTAATCAAACTGATCTCTTGATAGTCTTCTTATTTTTCCTCTGCAATGAGATAATTTTTAACTGTACCATTACTTTTATTTCTTTGAAGGCAACAACTGTCTTTAATAGCTTTGCTTTTGGATACGGTCCCCAAAAATAAACCCTTACACTTCTCTGAATTGATTGAACTCTTTGCTCCTTTTTAGATTTTTTTTCCTGCCCTAGAAGTAAGAAGACTGCTATTTCAGCTTGTCTTAACTTACTTTCCACAATGACAGTCTTAAACAGTTTCTCCTTGCTATTTATAATTGTGTGTAGAAAGGTTTTCCTTTCATTTACCCTTTTTCTTATAAGAAAAAGGTATTGCTAAAACAAGAGTAGCAAAGTGTTGCACTCAGTGAGTCTGAGGGTTTTTTTAGCCTCTGTTCTGAACTTTGCAAACCCTGATGCCTGTGGAGAAAAGCCTTAAACAGAAAGCCAGTTATACTGAAAATAAACTTAAAACATTGAGAAAATGAAAAGAGAATCCCAAAGACATTCATAACTTAAATTTCAAGATTTTGGAGGGATATGACATATGACATTTAAGAGCTTGAGTGCCCAGTATGGGCTTACCAGTAATAAATCTTAGAAAGATTAAATGAAGCTTTGTTACTTCTGAGATAGGGAGGTGATATTTTTAAAATGGCAAATATTTTTCACATACATTTGTTACCCTGAGAATAAAATCTCTGACAGCTTTTGTTTGTTCATATTTAAAAGAGTTCAGACAAGATTTTAATTGTCCAGCACAGAACATGTTTCTCTGTCTACTTTTTGAAGATTATGTAGATTCATTTTGAACAGTACGAAAAGAGAAGTTAAGTGCTTGTCTTGAAATCTAAATGGTGGTTTTATCTTTGCCAATGTACAAGCAAATACAGAAACTCAGTGGATTCCCAAGAACCAGTACATCAACCAGGCATGTACCTGTCAAATATTTCTGAAAATATAATGAAGAAAACTGTTCAACTTTAACGATTTTATTGGTAATAAAACCCACATAAGGAAAGCCATTAAAAGATCTGTTCATTTTGTGAATTTCTCTAACAACCACCTGCATTGGAACAGAGTGAATGGAAACTCATTTCCTCTAGCTGGAGCAAGGACACTTCTCAACAAACTGGCCATTCTCATACACCATCATTCTTCTTCCTGTTGACCTCTGTGACCCATACTACACTCTCCAATTTGTGGACTTACAAGAACCTGGAGATACTCTTGGCTTAGTAAATCATATCCATAATTTTTTTCTAACACTACCTAGAAACATTAAAAATAATACATTAGAATTTATTACCTTAGCATCCTTTTCTGAGCACAGAAATCTGAAAGTTCCCATGATGGTCTGGGTAGGAACAATTCTATAGTAATGTGGAGTTAAAAAAACAACAGAGGTTTTAGGAGACTAAAGTTGAAGCAAAGAAAATTAAGGTAACATCAGTGACCCAGACAGATGGTTTTGACTTTTCTCATAAGAACCTTCCACCTTTTCTTGATTAAGAAGGAGCAGCTTTTTCCAAATCGAACAGTTTAAAGAAGCTTTTTTTCCCAGAAATATATAAAAAGATCCTTTATTTTTATTGTACAAACTGCTCCTTTTTTCAGTTTTTCAAAGCACCTGAGAAAATTATTTAAGTTATTTTACACTTAAAAAGAAGAAACTAAGATTGAGACTTCTGTAGTAGCTTATCATTACATAAAAAGTTAGGGAAAAAACAAGGAATGAAAGATTGTTAAAAATGTTATCTCCCTTCCTCTTTGCCTTCCACTATTCATCTCTCCCTCTGTTCTTTCTGCTTTTCTTTCCCCTATTCTTTCCTCTCCTCTGTCTTTTGGCTCTGCTTGCTTTATGTTAAAGTCTGTATCTTCCTGTCAACAAGAATCTACCATAATTTAAAAGTGATAACACTAATGCAAGTGAACAAATACTCAACCATCTCATATGACATAAATGTCAGAAGGAAAATGTTCAGAAAATTGTATGCAACACGTAAAATGCAAATGTAATATACATTGTCCCATGTGGAAAATGAAAATGCTGAGCTCAATTCTTGCCCTTTCCCTGCCTTTTACTTTGACTACTGTTGCTGAAAAACTTAAGTCATAAACTTTTCTTAGTATCATCTCACCTTCACTACACAGATAATGGTGAAGTACTGAGGCAGCTGTTTTCTGTCAGAGCTAAGAGAAAATGAAGCTTCATAATAAGTTGCTTTATCATGCCCACCTATACTCCAAAGAGTTTATCTTATTTTGGCTGGCAGAAAATACAATTCTTTCAGCTTTATGCTGTCATTAATTTCTCTTGATCCTATCAACAGCTTCTCCTGCAACTAACCACTAAGAATATGAACTTGCAATACCAATTAAAAGTATTTTGCTTTTCTTTAAAAAAAAAAAAAGGTAGTTTTCTTCCTTTCCCTGCTCTCAGATGTTTCTTCGCACTTCTCCATCTGCTATTAGAAATGTTACAAACTGCTCAACAAATGGTTGGAGCTTTTTCTTTGTTTCCAAGTAAAATATGGAGCTGGTCAAGCAATACACTTTTATACCTTCTGTCAGAATTCCCATTGGAGTGCCCTATTTTCAGTTATATTGCAACGTTTTAAAATTTGTATTTTTTTAGACTGATGTCTTTTTTTATGCCCTTGGTGCCTACCTCAGAGTAATCTTATTTTTGCCATTATTTTTTTAGTGTAGCCAGAGCAATTCAGTAATTTCAAAAGCGTTAAAAAATTCTGAAGAACTTAGTCCACAACACCTTTAATATTCTTTGTTTGGCATGACGCTTAGAAGTGGAGGAATGGCTGCACTGTGTCAGAAGAGTGCTTTTTATACTTGTCATAAAAATCTAAAGCGTGGGTAACTGAAAGCCTAACTGGCCATCACGCGACCCAAGAAAAGCCTGTGCTTTTCCCGGTCCCTGAAAAGGGTTGCGGCTGCTCCTTTTGCCGTGCTGGTGTTTGCAAAGTCCACACACGTGGGTTGGTAAATGCAGTAGAAGTAAAGAGACAAGGAAGGGTTCTTTTCCGCTTATTTCCAGCAGGTTTTATTTCTGGAGTTGCAGGGGAGCGGATCAAAGACACCCAAGCTGGGTGGCGCAGGCCCTTTTCACAGGGGAGTGAGGGGCGGAGAATGGGGTGAGAGCCAATGGCTGCAGAGGGCTGCCGTGACGTCAGCAGACCAACGCAGACACTGGCCAATCACGCGGGGTCCGTCACAAGGAACTGACCAATGGGCTGCTCTTTCGGGCAGGGACCGCCCCCTCGCCGTGCATGGGGTGGCCCTGCGGGATCGACTGCTGGCTCGCCCAGATGCAACGCAACAATCTGCTTTGTTGTGTCATCTGAAAAAGTGCCAGTGCATTGGTGGTAATTAGATGTAACCTTTAATGACTCTGTCCTCGCGGGGGCAGCCTGACCCTACCATATAGGCACATCGTCAATGGCATTGTCTTTTCATTGCAGTTACAACAGAAAGACCTTGGCCAACAGCAGCCCAAACCAGCAAGTGGGAAGTAAGCCAGGCATGTTTGTGACTGTCTTCATGATCAGTAAAGAGTAAAGAATCCTCCTGAAGGAAAGAATTGTCAAAATGTGTTATTAAACACAGAAATCCAGAATACAGGGAAAAAAAGAAATGGGCTTAGCAAGTACATTAAGACTGTATATTCAGAAAAGGAGATAATCTGTGTACAAGAGTTCTGAGCTTGGTAGCAAATTACGGGGCAAAAAAACAGATGAGGGACATTTCAATGGACAAAAACATGGAGGAAATATATTCTGTTAGAGCAGACAGGATAATGGCTCACTGCAGCAGCTGGCACAGACTCCTTTCCTCAGGAATCTCATCATCCCTGTGTATTTATAGAGACTCCGGAGAGTTACCTCAGAGCTGTGGATTGAATATGGCATTAAGATGTTCAAACATTAGTTTTTGTAAGGATCTTTTTCCAGTCTTCTCCCCAGAGCAACTGTCTCTTTTTCCTTTTTCCTGTATTCAGATCTCCCACATTAGTGTAACCATCTGACTACCTGGAAATTCTGGATCTATCAAATCTGGATGTATCACAAGGTCAGAACACAGTGCTTATTCTGGGGATGATTGGTTTAAGTTCACTCTCTTTGGTATGGTAGGAAGGAAAGGCAGAGTTAATGTAAAGTGTTAGAACATTCTAAATATAGCCCTTTTACAAACTCTTTGTAAATGTTTTTGTGCTATGTCCATTTGATCACAATTCATCATCTGATTAAAAATAATTACAACATGCTCATAAAGCTTCACTGATTTTCAAGTCCACAAATTATTGACCAAATTCAAACAGAAGCTTGTAATTAAATGTCCTTTTCTGAAGATGTGCCTCTCAGTGGCTTAGCACTTAGGAGCAGGATTTGCACTACGCATTGGATCAGAGAAACATGCCTATGTCAACCAGTTGGAACTGAGTAAAAAAAAAAAAATAAAAGAAAAAAGAAAAAATGCCTAAAAATACAGTTTTCTTCTTGATAAAGCCCATATACAACTGAAAGGCACACCTCTAACTCCCAGCTGTCTGCCCTCGTGGAAACTGGCTGTCTCTGTGACTTTAAATCTTAAGAGAGGCAGAAGCTGTAATGAAAATTCCTATGGGATGGAGCAAGTCCCAAGCTTCTCAGTTGACCTACCTAATTATATTGCCAGGATAAGTGCATTTCCCTCCTTGGATTTAGGCTTAAATTTCTTATATAATATTTTGGACGTTTTCAGACAGGCCTTTTAAAACAAATAGAGTTAATAATTTTAAAATTACAAACATAATTTTCCTTGAATTGCAGATAGCTGGCTGGAGTATCATTAAACCTAAAAGAACTGCAAACAAAATAAAAACTAATTTGGACACAGAACAACGTAGAAAGTTTCCTCTGAAAGGGGTGACTTAAAATATTATGCAGGTGTGAAAATTAGAGGTTATATCTGAAACGATTTTTCATCCTTAACTATTGTGTTTTCTACCATGGAACAAGTGTGTTAAGATAATGTATTCTAATTTAGTACATTTTATTGAACTATTAGGTAGTACAACTAATCCCTGCAGTTTTAATGTGAAGAATTTTCACATAAGAAAGAAGAAAAAAGTTCTTATATTTTCATAGTCTTATCATTATTTGTTTGGTTTTTTTTCACATAGCACTTTTTTTCTGCTCCCTTATAACACAACATGGCTGAAACATGTGATAAGACGTTAATACACTGTTTACTTTTGAGGAAAGAATGTCAATATTCAATTGAACCTCAGTTCACATAATGAATAAAATGGGTGAAAGTGATTGTTCTCTTATCTTGTACATTACAAAAACCTGAAGTCTTTAAAAAAAATCTCCAATAAACATTCATTTGCATGCCAAAAAATAGTTCTAGCAATGCCATAAGTGATAACTATTTTAATAAAACCACAGTTGGGTCTGACTAGTAATTTTCTACTGCTTATTATTTCTTACAGCTTTCCAGGTGATCAAAATTTCAAGGTAAATCCTTACTGTGTCTATAGCCAGAAAAATTATTTTGTGTTTCTTCAAAGTGATGTCATGAGAAATACCAAATTATTTTTACAAATAGAACTATGTTTACCTCATCTGCAGTTCATCCCTCTTTGGGACCGTAAGGCTTTTTTAAGTATGTCATTGTTTAGTAGCACAGTTCTAAACAATGCCTTTTCAGACCTAGAAAGTTATAGTTATTACCCTACCAGGGAGAGCTTCCCCATACCAATGTGACGGAGACTGTAGCCTGAACATCTTGTTTCTGCAGTGTTGTTGCTATGGGAACAGAGGCAAAATGCTTACTGCTGTACTATGACACAACTGAGCATACTATGGTCTCTTTAATTGCATTCTTTAGGAGTCACCACAAGAAAAGAGAGTATTAGTTTGGGTGGACTCTTGGTTATTCTCAAATGACACTTTTGAATTCATATTGCAGCATATTCTTTTACCTACTTTAACTGCTTCTTTTTCTTATGTTTCCTTCATCAAAAGAAAAAAAAATTAGTCTCCCAAAGATATCAAAACAATAACTGCATTTAAAAGATGGGAAGATTGAAAAAATGGGCTTAGGGGCTTTCTGAGCTAGCAGGTCATATTTAGTCAGTCTTGACAATTCCAAGCTAGTATCAGTGGAAATTTCTTGAATGAGAAGGTGCCAGTTCTTCCTACATCATTGACTGACATATTTCATCACCTGGCATAAACTGACAATAAATCTAGATGTAAATATTTATTGAAATGGTAATTCTACTTCCCTTATTTGTAGTTCATACCATAAAGAAGCTGCTTTCCTTTTGTTTATCCTCTCCTTCCAATGCTGACTCTCCCTTTTATTTTATATACTGCCTAATGAGTTACTGAGCTTTTGTCTTCAAAAAAAAGCTCCATTGTTTCAGGGAAGAAGAAAAAAAACCCCAGCAATCTCCCCCCTTCCCCCACACAAGCCCAAAAACAAACCAAACACAATGTTTGATAAAAAGAAACATAGTTTGTGAAGAAATGGAAAAATGAGGAGACTTTGCAAGGCTTCACTAAGTCTAAATTCTTGTTATGCTTTCAGTAATGCTAATTTCTCAGTCTCATACACAGTTCTGTCACTAATCTGTTAGTTTTGTAACCTAGCTCTTTCCACAGTTCACTAATGTAGAAAAGAACTCCCATGGAACAGAAGGAAGGGAAGGGAAGGGAAGGGAAGGGAAGGGAAGGGAAGGGAAGCAAGCAGCAGGTGAAGAGAGGAAATCAGATTGAGAGTCCTTGCTGTCTTTAAGCTAGGGAAAACCACTAGAATAGTGATACTGTGCTATGCTGCACTAAGTACAATTTCAGAAAAAAACAAAACTTGCATTTTTAGCAAATTAATTGAGTTTTATTAGTTCAACTGAGATTCAAATCCCATTTGAAACAAAATTAAGTCTGATTAAGTAACTTCAAAATGTATAAAGATTTTTTTTATACTTGGCAAATAAGGAATATATTATTTTTCAGAGCTCAGGTGAAAAAAAACACCCTTTACCTGTGGCAATCTACATCTCTTAATTAGACCAGAAAATGTAGAGTGAAGGGGCATCTTTCCATAGTTTCTCTCTCCTTGACTTCCTACATACCCCCTAGTGGGGAAAAGAAAGTTAAAAAACCCAGCTGTGGGTTAAGAACACTTTAATATTCGAGAAAAAAAAGAATTGTTGTTGTTTGTTGTTTTGTTGTTGTTGTTGTTTTTCTAGTAGTAGTAGTAGTAGTAGTAGTAGTAGTAGTAGTAGTAGTAGTAATAGTAGTAGTAGTAATGTTAAAAAAAAAAAGTAAATAAATAAACCCCAAGAAAGACAAGACAACTCCAAGATGCACAAGACAATTGTTCGCCACCTGCTGACCAATGTTCAGTCCATCCTCGAGCAGTGATTTGCACTTACCAGCCTACTCTCCCTAGTTTATATACCAGGATGTTCTCTTGGATGAAATATCCCTTTGGCCTTTCCATGTCAGCTGTCCTGGCCATGGTCTCTCGCAATTTCTTGTGCAGGTCCTCACTGGCAGAGCATGAGACACTGTAAAGTCCTTGATTTACAGTAAGCGCTGCTCAGCACCAACCAGATCAGCGTGTAATCAACATTATCCTCATCCTAAACTAAAAACACATAGCTGTATCAGCTATTAGGAAGAAGATGAACTGTATCCCAGACAAAATCAGGACACAGGTAAAACTATTCCAACCTGAAGGTCCCTGCCAGCTTTTACACACCAAAGCTTTAGGATACTAGGACACTCTGCCAGGTCTACACATGCTAGATGGGTTGTCATGGGCACAGCACTTAACCTCGAGCCTTTGCTTAACACTTGGAAATGCTCTTTATTACTTCAGTCATTCCTATCTCATCCATAACACATTGCTGTGCTACCTCAAATACCTCCACATACCAGTATTTGAAAGGGACCTGGCTTATTATTATCCCCTTGATTTCCACATTTATAGGTTATGAACAAGTTGCATTAGTAGTAGAGACAGGAGAAGTACAGTATCATTGGGATCTCTGAATCCGGCTGAATAGAAATAGCAAAATAAAATACTTTAGTTCTGTCAGTTAACAGCAAATTTTCAGCTTTGAAACCCTGTGTTGAACTGGATCATTCATTCATCAGGAATACTAAAAAGTGCAGACAACAACAGGACTTTTTAGGAGTAGAGCATCAAGGAATAGCAGGAATAAACACTGAACTGATTGTAAAGAAACACCTGAATTGTCTGTTAGATTGTCCTGTGATAGAGACCAGAAACAAGCCAGGGGCAGGGGTTTACAGAGCTGTAAAAAGATGGAAATATCTGAGAAACAAAGGGAGTTGTGGTATGGTCCAAGCACCATGTGCTTTTTATGTCCAAATGATGTTTGCTCTTGTTTAAAATATTATTACCACTACCTCCATTACGAACTTCACTGTTAATGAGCATTATAATTTTTAAATGCCTGTGTGCTTCTGTGTCCCTGAAACCAAGCTGAGGCCTGGATTCTTCTTTTCAGGAGCAGTCAGCTGGAGTGACAACTCACAGTCAGTGGAGAGAAGCCAGGTATAAGCTACAGCCACAGAGACTGGTTGCCTACAGGCAAAGAGGCATTAGCTGTGGTTCCAAGGTACTAGACCAAAACCTGTGCTGTGATTTGTCAGCATTATTCCAGTCTTAGGTAGGGTAAACATTCAGAACACTTTTTGTTGTCTGGTAACCTCAATGTCTGCAATACACTTGCAATTAAATCTCCTCAAAGGCTTATGAAAGGTTGGGTGCTCCTGCCATTTCAATCATCTGGACACTTCCGTGAGTACAATTCGCTTTTTAAGAAAGAATTGGCTACTTCCATGGGTCAGGTCAGTTGAAAATTCTGACCTGAACATTTGGAGCAGAGAGTATAAAAATGCAGAATACTACAGAGGGGACAGCAGGATTTCAGCCTCAAATTATCAATGGATACTTAATTTCACAACAGTTTTTCAGCAATGATTCATATTTCAATAGAATAACTTCAGATTGGTAGACCATCTGTTAGGATGACAGAAATCAAACAGAATTGGCAAAGAAAATGAAGGAGTAGTAATAAATTATTTCTATATATTTCTTATTTCTGAATGGATATATGATTTGTCTGTATTTATTTACTTCTTGCCTATAGGAACAAAGGAATAATCCTCTTATAAAAAGACAGTTATCAAGACTGGTATGTGACATGTTTAAAAATTAATACTATGCGAATAACCTGCAAAAGGACAGGTTAAGAAAAGGTCCTAAATCTATCTGGAAAACTCCTTTAGGTGCCTGAATGTTCTCTAGGTGAGTAGAGCAACTTGCTAGGCGAGTGGGTCCAAGTGGCCCTGTATGAGCAGAGTAGTTGGACCAGTTGACTTCAGAGCTCCCTTCCAACCTTAACCATTCTGTGAAGATGTTATCTAAAATTTAGATTTTAAAACCTCATATTCAACAGCCATAATTTTAGAATGCCTTAGCTTTCCCTGAGTATTAGGTATTATTACTGCTTTTAGGTATTGTCAGCAACTAAACCAGAAAATTATTTTTCCCTTTTTCCACATTATCTACAAGGCCAAGTTCAGTAGACATTAATAGCACACAAAAAAGTCTGACAAAACATCAGTTACTGTCACAAGAGAATATGTTGTTCCTCTATTTTTTTAAACAAAAAAAGTCACTTCTTCAGATTCTGAGGATGTCCCATGTAAAAATTAATCCCATCCCTCTCTCACATACCCATGTTGTGATATTAACACTAGGCTTGTTTCTGTTCTGCAGCCTGGTGATGCAAAAGCAACACTGTGGTTCCTTCTGGCTTAGCTATTTCACTCACTAGAAAATGATTATATGTTCAGCATTCAATATTTAAGCATGACTTCACAGGCTGGTGGATAGGGAAAGAATCTTTGATTATATGCTCTACTGAATACTTAACATAGACTAGTGATTGTTTACTGACACCTAGTCGCTTTGTTCAAAGGAGTATACTGGAAGGAAGTTGTTTATGTTTGTTAGTCCAACGCGAATGTATTCATTTTACAGAGGAAAAAAGTTTCAACAAGAAGTAGTAAGGGAAACCTATGTCCTTATAAGCTATTTTTGTATTGTGTGGAAGTTTTGAGGGAACAGATGAGGAAAAGAGGGACAGAAAAAACAAATTGTTCTTCTTCTATCCATGTTCTGTTCGAGATGTCGGAATAAGCACCTGGTGTCAGGAACCAGTGTACAGAAATGGTTCCTTGAAATTGGGACATAAACTCTGGGTTCAAGCCCTGTTTTTACTGTCTTATTAGGGACTCAATGTCGCCTTTTGCTACCTGCTGTCTTTAATGGATCTTATCTTTAGAAATGAGCTTCTATTCCTGTTATTGACCTTCATTCTTGGCACATATTTTTTTCAGGCATTTATGAGAAGCCTAAGCAGGCGAACGGGGCAATTCCACTGGGCAGCAAAATACTTTAAAGAGTTAGTACAATGCTAGACATTGCAGTGCTTAAATCTTTTCATGGATCTAACCTCAAATTCCTATTACTCCTAAGAAAGAGTATAATTTACAGTAAAATGTGAAAATGTAAGATAAGGAGGATATTTTATTGCTCTTTTCTTGTTAATTTGTAAAATACAAGAGCCAAAAATATCTTGCGCTGTCTCTAAGCGCTACGATAAATAATGAAAAAGAACTTCAGAATTTTCCCCTCATCAGGTAATTTTATCTCCCTGGACTAAGTATTCAATCCTAGTGTTCACTTGTTTTTTTCAGATTATGCCTGTTGTTACTATCTGCAGCCATGTATTTCACAGTTCTTCTTCTGGTTATCTAGGATTACCACCAAGATCATGCAGGGGATGTGTTGAAAAATATGGGGTTTTTATTAAAACCATTACATTCTACAATGATACTCAGACTATAAAATAAATTTCAGATCTGCAGTCAACTTTTGCTCATTCACATATTTTTAACACACATGAATTGGACCAAGAATCCCTGATTACATGAACTAATTGGAATCAGGTCTGCTTCTATGAATGGTAGGATAGAGTATGCCATATGCTTTTCTTAAAAATAATTTGGAGCATCATCTTTTATCTTCTTTCTATCTTTACATGGGATAATAGTACTGCTTTTACATATTTGGATGGATTATTTTGCTGCTTTTCCAAAGATTTATTTTTTCAAAACAAATATTTTGGTTTGTGGATATGCTTCTCTATTTATATAGGCAGGTGTGTCTGATGGGTGAGCCTCATTGTAGCAATAACTTTTGCTCTAAACCTATGAGAAAAATTACAATTGTTTAAGGCATTCAAACACCAGTGGACATTATTTAAAACAGACATCCTTTATACTAAAAATTTTGGAAAACCATAACAAAGAAAATTATTGTATTCTGTCACCAGCCATTATTGATTACTTTTATTTTAGTAAAATAAAAGTTTAGTTATACTGATTGTTCATATAAAATGGACAGCCAATACAGAAGTAAAACAGGACAATTACATTTATCCAGGTTGTGTTTTTGTTTTCTTTTTTTCTTTGTACTTCCTTTTTTTTATTGTTACAAGCAGTTAATGCTGTTATAAAATACAGAACATAATAATTTCTTTCATGCAGAAGCTTTGTTTCTTTCCTTGCTAACAGCTTGCGTAGTTGCACATCTGAGTTTTACTCTGTATTTAAAATAATTATGTAGATATTAATTTATGTAGCCATTTCAGTGGAGAAATCCAAGGTAAATATTTTGATTTGCACATTGCATGCTCATGTTTTTTAAATACCCATTTATCTTTTTATTCTCAGTGCACTGAATCTAAAATCCATATTACAATCTTCAGTACAAATCCATATTACAATCTGCTGAACTCCATCCTTAGAATCTGCTTGCTCTGAGATCTAAGATTAGGCTGTAACTATGAAGAGATCAATTGCCACTTCTGTTGCTAGTGCATAAATATTCTGTACAACCACATACTTACAAAACATGTAAAACCCTCCACTGCTCTTATGTTGTATATATGTCTCAGTTCTGCACTCCAACTGACATACACAGAAAAAGGAAAGAAAGGTGGGCTAGACACTCATGAATAAAACATTCTTGAAAGGCATTCTCTTTCCTGCAGTGCAATAGGTATAACTTAACTTCATTTTACTGCTAAGTATGCTCTGTGTTATCACAGGGTCTCTGCCAGGATCACATTTGCTGTATGTGCTACCTATGTATTGCTCAAATCTTTCAATTTGGCTTTTTTTCTAAAGAAAATGTTTAGTTTAAGGCCACAAATATTTCCTTAGAACTAAATAACCACTAATCAATTGTAAACAGCCCCTTATTTCAGTGTGAAAACACAAAAAGAAAATCTGAAAGGCATTTTGACATTGTTCAGCTGGCAGAACAGAAGATGAGGAAGAGAAGGAAGTAGGATTTTCCTTGTGCCATCCTCTTACTTGGAGTCTGCTGTGGCAGGGGATGGCGCTGTTCCCCTGCACTGGAGCTGCTGCCAAAGACCATGGGGACAGTTACTATAAGGGTCAATCAATGACTGTGGACTTACAGGTGTCTTAAGGCTGACTGGTAATATAGACATACTTTTGGAAAATGGTTTTCAGCAGGAAGCTGGAAGTCAATAAAATGAAGAAAAGTCCCATCAGAGTAGTATATCTCTTTTACAATCTGAAAAAGTAATGAGGGATTGAGACCTTGGTGAAATTGGTGTTTGAAGACACCTTGTTCTGGGTGAAAAATCCATAATTCTGTGATTTCAAAACTCACCAATTTAAATATATGATGTTGTAGTTATGACAGCAAGAAGCATGATAGATAAAGTAGTCTCAATAAAAATGTCCATGAATGGGTATCTTCTAGCTAAGCTTCAGTTACCTACAGTGCTTACATCTGAATTAGTTATCCTAGACTTTCTTTATAATCAGAAAAGAGGACTTTCTACTTCTAAGGTGATATTCACCTCACTCTAAACGTGTCCTAAATTAGGATCACAGAAATGTTTATTTCTACGTACTGACCGGCTCAAATATAAAAGTCTGTGTAGTGACGGTGGTGTCTAAGTGAGATAGACTGGACTGTATGTTTTTGATGAGCTGAACACATACTCAGCATCAATTGAATATGTACTTTTTTAGATGAAGTCTAGTTTGAGAACAAAGAATACTTATCTACATATTTAGATTAATGACACATGCTATTCAAACACCTGTGTGAGTGTCTAAATCCCAGTCTAGTATGCCAATCATGGAAACATAAGTTCATCCCTCCTATTTATCCATTACAGCTTTATTTCCTTCTGCCTTAGCTTCAAATAGTCACTGCAGAAACTCACTCACTCCATTGCTCAGTTGCCATCAGGTGTCCTGCCTGGAAATCTGCTGTCTGTATGCTACATGCAGATGCTTCATTTCTTATCTCAAATTCTCCTCCTACTTCTTCCTTGACTCTTCATCTCAACCTGTTTGGGGCTTTTTCTTTTTAACTGACAGCTGGTTTTGATTTCAGGCAAATCAATGCTTGTTAATTCCTCTCATTTTTAATCTTTACGAGTTACAGAACCTAGCAAAGTGTTTCTAGTGCATGAAACTCAAGTAGTGAAAGTGAATATATGCACCCCCCTGGGAATCACAAAAAGAGTGGAGGAAACAGCATGCATGTGCAATGGATCATACGAGTTTTATGTAAAGAGTGATTCAGCTGCCCTTAACATATTGCTATAAACTGGTAGAAGAATGGGGGGAAATGGACTGACATTTTTTCTGTAACCTCTTCAGCACCATCAACTGTTCTGAAAAACAATCAAAAAATAAAATAATGTCCCAACAAAATGATTTCTGATTTTACTGTGTTCTATTTGTTGCAAAATATATGATCCTCAACATAGAATTTTCATGTCAACTTTCAGCCCAGGGCAAAGTTTTATTGATGAGTTATAAGCCCCTGAAAACAGGATATTATAATGTAAATCCTAACAAGATTCTTAGCTATTGTGGTACAAATGACAATAGTATATAAGTAGCCTACCACATATTGTTATATTAATAAATATGCACAAGATAAAATATGGCATTTTAATATTCTAAACTCATATAAACAATCTTTCAATAATATTACAATACACTTCCCTGAAAGAGAGTAATGCATATACAAATCTGAAGCAATATGCTATTAGAATGTCTCAGCTAACTAGAAGAAAAGTAAAATGCATATCACTATAAATTCATTGACACAGAAGCTCCTTCCTTTTACCTTTTGACCTTGTTTTATTAAAATGTCACAGAGTCTGGGTTTTTTGCTTTTTATAAATGCTCTAGATGCTAAAATAATTTAAAAGGTTTTCAAGAATTGTTACCTGATATGTAATTACAGCTAAATATAAAATAAAATGCATGTAGTCTTGTGTATACTGTCCATAAACAGTCAAATTCAAAATAATTACTTCCGTAGCATTTTTATAATTTTGGTCTAACAAAATCAAAAATATATTGTGGAGGTCTCTGCAGTACAGGTGAAAACTCAGACAGTAATTAACATTTGTAACCCAAAATAGTTTCCTAATACTGTGTTGTGAAGTAGAGAAATAAAATGAAGTTGTAAAATAGTCTATTTCTAGGTGTCTCTGGATCTCTACAAAAAGTTTTAAGACTCTTCAGAACAAAAGCCAACCTATTGCTTTAATCTGACCATTCATTTCTTTAGCATAAGGGGAAGTCCTTATGGCCATGAATATAACACTGGCAGCAAAAAATCAGGAATTTCATATCTCAAGGGAATGGCTTTTTTCTCTAATTCAGCTTTATTGTCCAAAAAAAATCTTGGTTATTTAGAAAATGCTGTTACTTGACACTTACCTCATTGGATAGATAAGGTTTAACAATGATGAGGCACATTAGGTATATTTAAAGCTTCTGAAAGCGTATTTAAAGCTTCTGAAAGCATATATTTCTACACCTTTTTTAATTAAAGTAAGTTATTTGGAGAGTTGTCTATAAAAACTGTTGAGGACCTTTTGCTGTACTGAGTGTACACTTTCTACAAAGTGTAAGTTTCCAGTGTATGGCAGGATACACCTTATCAATGCATATGCAAAACATATAGTGTTTTTGCATTTCAGTTCAGTCAGTGAAAAAGTAGACTAGGATCTAATTTCAGATCTGCCGGCAGTCAAAGGTTCTACAGTTTAAGCTATCTTTATGGCCTTTTGCAGTTTTGTCAGCCTCAGGAAAGAATCCAAATTCTGAATAATGGAAATGTAAAAAGCCTGTGTCCTCACTAGATCATGAGAAGAGGCAAATTAAAAGACTGGCCTCAGAAAAATAGGGATTCCACTTTCTGCATTTTACCTTTTCTCAAAAAATAAAAATAAACAAAATAAAAATATCGATACCCTCAGTAGCTAAATTGTATGTGAGTTTTAACTATTCTATGAACAAATTCCCATTCCCTCATATCTTGCTCTTGTTCAACTGGCAAACATAGATTATGCAGTGTCTTTCTCCCCCTTCACTGTTTTCATTTTATGGGCTTTCCAACCTTCCTAAAAGAGAAAGTCAAAATAGAAATCAGTAAAAAAAAAAATACTAAGCCCAAATCTGGGCTGCTTGATATCTACCTGGGAAATGCTGTTCAGAAGTATATGGTCTATGAAACAAGGGAACATGATGCAGCCCTAAAATAAAAGTGAATAGATACATTTATTCTGAAATGTTACCTTTTTAATTATGTATATGAAATATTTAGATTATCTGCTAACAAAAGAAAATTAACAGCCAGGTAAGATTAAGAGGATTAATAATTAGATTAGATAATAATTAATAAACTGAGATACTATGTTGCAGTATACTGCTGTGTATCCTAGCCACATATTCAGACAATCTGTACATTGTCTGAATATGGTACCAGATGTTTTCCCCTATGCCTCCAGAGAGAACTGTGATATCACCACCTGCTCCATCCAAATCATATTTCTAGAACTTTAGCTAGCTATATCTCAGTTCAGCCAAATATTTCTATGTATGTGGCAATTAGCATAATTTTGGGCTAGTGGATTGTAGAGTTAACACATGAACTTACACTAACCTTATAGAAAAGGAGAGTCTCTCAGTTATAGCAATTAAGCATAATCAACATGGGACAGTCCTGAAAGCACTGAGAACCACAGTGTGAGGGCCAGCACTGGTGACATGCAGTTGACAGTCATGACTGTATCAGCTTTTCTGTGGGGCAGAGAAGTAGTGAGATTTTAAAACAGCATACATGTATGATTAAAATATTTTGGTTTCCAAGCTCAGTTTATTCTCTTCACTGTCATTTGCACAGTGAAAGGGAGTCAGTACGGTTTAACAAGTTGTTAGTTATATCATTGGTCTTTTTGCTCCCACCCCCCCAGCTCCCCGACATGCTTTTTTATGTAGCTGATTTTCTTCATGTTGAATTTTTTTTTTAATAGTGTAAATATTTCAGTGCTATCTTTGTTAAGCAAGCAGATGTTTCCACTGTCATGAAGGAATGTGCCTGGAGGGCAGTTATCTTTTTGCTTCTCCTTAGGCCCTTAAGGGCTAGACAGCCAACGTAGTCATATCTATATAGTGAACATTTCAACATTTCTGGAAAGCATAAATAATAATACTTGAAGGCATGTTTTATTCCACCCACCTGCAACGCTGGAAATAGAGGGAAATACTATAAACGTACCAGATCTCAAAAGGCTGAAAGTTGCAGAATGAAAAGCTGTATCTGCCAAAGTAATAAAACAGTTTGTGAATTTGGGGGTTTTGAGAAAGTTAGAGTGAGATTTTAGTGTGTTTTCCTACCTGAATATGAGGTTTTACTGTCCTGTGTAACCTGAATGTATTATCTGGGCACCAGAAAACTGACCACAACGTTTTTCTCCTTCAGGCACTGTAGAGTGGCTAGAAGGGAAAGGTCAGTAGTTGATGAAACTCTGCTTGACAGTGTATGCAAACCCATTGGCTTAATTTTCTGGCAGTTCTCATGAGAATTTTTGAAAACTACATGCCCGTATTAACTTCCTGTCTTGCCTGAGCTATGGTCTCATTGGATGTTTTTGCAGAGATATAAAGATAAAATATTTGGAAATCTTTCTCCATATCACACATAAGACACCATTGCTTCAGGGGGAACTGCTGTTCTACCTCTGTCTTTCTCTACTTAGTGACAATAAATAAGAGTTTCGCTTCTTTACCAGTCAATGTTATACTTTCCATAAGCATTAAATTCACTTGAAAGTTCTGTTCTTTCATGGAAACACAAAGGATGATATTTATTATAGTATTTTAAATCTTAATTCAAACATGCTAATTTTAAGCCTTTCACAAATAATGCAGTCTATATTGAAAACTGTTCAGAAAGAATTTGCTGTTCTCAACTGTTTCTGATATTCATAAAGAGTGCTTAAAAGGAAATAATCCCTAAGAATTTAAGCCTATAGGAAAAAACCTAATTTGAACATGATCTGAAGAAAAACATATTGTTGTTTTATTCAATTTTCGTGCATGCACAACTCCTTGCTCCATAAATCATACCAAACTTTCTTTATTAGTTATAAAAACCCTGTATATATGGTCATTCTACTTTTTTTTAAAGCATAGTTCCTGCTTTATTAAAGTAGTTGTCAGTACATGGCACAAACACTTTTAGAAAAATAATGTTTTAAAATAAAGATGCTACAAAAATACCTATAATCAGCCAGTCAATAAATATGCATCTTACGTTTCCTTGCTATCTCTGTAAGAAAGAGAAACAAAGGACAAAGGCAACTGCAATCAATAGCTAATTTCGCTAAGAAGAATAAACAGTAGTCTGGTATTTGTAAGTCTACATGTTCTGCTCACTTTGGATGACTCATCACACTGGAAGTTATCATATAACAATTGGCCAAACAGAATAAGTTAGTAAAAAGAGAAATGTGTGAGAATTTAATTTATTTTTAAACTCAGAGTACATGATGAAAAGTGTAAATTTCACAATTTAAGGAAGCTTTAAAAGACAGCAAAATAATATGGATTCTTATGAAAAAGTTTCAAAAATATCTTTGGTACAAAGGCAACTACAAGATATGAATAAAAGAAGAATTTGAGGGCTACCATCTTTTTCTTCAGTAAGTTATGATGCAGCAAATTTATATAATTAATCATTTGTGGATTGAATTGATCAACAATGCTAACACCAGTACAATGAGAATTTCTTAAATATAAATATAATTTTAGTATGATTCTTGGGTCTTGTTAATTAGATCTTCATAAAACAACACTTTTATGTTATGGTACTGTAACTTCAAACCCTTTATACTGTCCTGCAGTTCTTAGGAGAACATTAAAGTAGGTGTCCTCAATTTATTAAAACAAAGTACCTTATTTCACTAAAGTACATTCTTGAGTTATATATATTTACAAAGTAAAGATAACTGTGTTAAAGAGGCATAGAGCTGAAGAACAAAAATTCATCAGCATTCCAAACGTAGTGATCGATTCTCTCCCCAACTCAATTACAGTGAATATAAATTGAGAAAAACACAGAGAAATAGGCCAGCAGGTGGTCTCAAAATGCAGGTGAAATTAAAAATAAATACTGTGGTTTTAAAAAGTCCATTTTCTCACTCTTGCTCTGAAATAGATTGGAAATACTGATAGGAATTGCAGTTTTCAATCAAAAATCTGCTCAGAGCTTTTTTTGATCATAAAGTGTATTCTTTCAAGGCTAAAAACACGTTGAAAAGTTGTACTCCAGCTAAAGTTAAGCAAGCTGATTTGTTTGTTTGTCATGTTTCTGAGTCACAACATTATCCACTTTGTAGGCAATTAAAAAAAATTAAATGAAATAGGTTTTCTTGGCCAGACGGCTATTCAGAAAGGCAAATGCACAAATAGAACCCAAATTATGGACAAGTTCTAAAAGAAATGAGCTAATGAAAAGTTCTAAAAGAAATGAGCTAATGACAATATTTATAAGAAACTAAGATAAGAAGAAAAGAGGCAGTTTCAAGGTTCTTGCCTGCCCCATGCACATTGCATACTCAGCCAGGAGTCAAGAGCTCATAAAGCAGCTTGATGTACTAAAGTTCCTATTGTGGAGATCAGCACACATTCAGATATCCTGCACATACAGGCCACTTCTATACCATCGAATTGAACATGCCTCAGAGTTCTGAAGGCACTGAGATAATTCACAGAATGGCTAGCATCTGCCCTAAAAACTGCCAAGACTGGATGGCTGTGGTGGTGCATTTGCAACAGCAGATGAAGGCAAACTGCCCATTGCCTATTCTCACGAGCTGCTCTGACTGACAGACCATGACAGGGAGTTGTTGGGGGACATAAATAGTTACAACAGGCTGATTTTTTTTTAGGGAGTGTGCTAAGAACTGCCTAGCAAGGACAATCACTTTCCCATGCCCTGAAGCATTCCAGAGCACACTAGAACTGACTAGTATAGATTCATCCAGACAGACTGACACTGACACTGCTACAGAGACACAGGAGCTTGAAGTCTTTAACTCTAAGACCTGAGCTGGAAGTCAGCATGAACTTCTAAAAGTGATTCTTAGGTCTAATTTAGGGCTGGCTGTCATTACACAAAATATTTAATTACAGTCAAGCTTAAAATTTTTTAGTGTGAGGGTAACTGAGCACTGTCAGTGTCACTAACGGACACTGTGGTGTCTCCATTCTTGGAGATATCAAAAATCTATCTGGGTGTGATCCTGAACAAACGACTCTAGGTGTCCCTGCTTAAAAAGGGGGATGGACCTCCAAACGACCTCTAGATACCTCTACCAGCCTCAGTCATCCTGTGATTCTGTAAAATGTTCCCACTCCACTGTCCCAGCAGTCTACCCTTCATGAAGTGTCAGCTCAACTGCATATGAGGTTTTGCTCTGAACTCAAACTAGTTAATGGAAATTATGGGTTAAAAACAATTCTGCAACACAAAGGAGCAAGGGGTGGAGACATAGAAATGCCATTGATGTTGGCAACGTTCAGTTATTGCCAAAGCATCTCCATGAAGATACTACGGACTTTCTGAGATTTCAAGTCCATTTCATGCAAGACAAAGATACTAAAATACTTTCTTCTTTGTACTGTCACCTGGCCTAGTTTGAAACAGACTCAGAGCCCTTGCACTTGCCCAACCATGTACAGCTGCTGACAGGCACTTCAGAAAGTTGTGTGGTCTGAACAATTTTGTTACTGCTTCATTTGAAGCACAGTGCCTCTCTGTAACAATGTAGATATCTGAAACTGATGCTGGCACGTTAAAAGTGAATGTAAACTGACATCATGAAACTCACTGTTTGAGAAGGGGGACAGATACTGATGGCCAGATGGAAATGCTGAATAATACTTGACGTTCAGGTCTGGAATCAGAGTCCAGAATCTGGCCTCCTCTGCATACATTGAGCAGAATTCAGTGTTTTAAAAGGCCACAAGAAGTGCTTCATTTTGTGAAGACATGAAGGAAACAGGAAAACATAAAGGAAACAGGAAAGAAAATAGAACAATGTTCTTGGTATTCTGCAGCTGAAGAAAATTTAATCTGTTCATCTTCCAGGAATCTCTGACTATACCCAGGATGATTTCCTCTTGGCAAACCCAGCTCACATTCATATTTTGGAGTTTTGTATATAGGCCAAATCAATAGTTAATTTTGCTATCTATGCAAATACAGCTGTCTAGACAGCAACCCAGTTCTAGCTAGTGAATTAGAACAGAAAACTAAGGAGAGAAAGAGACTAATGTATTTATGTTTTCACTAATTCTATACTAGATAAATAATCTTTCTCACTGAGTACATAATTGAAACCTTATAAGCATCTTGTACTTCACATGACAATTTGAAGGCAAGAAATGAAGAAAAATTAACAAGACAAGTGTTTCTTTCATATGAATATGTGTAAAAGAAAACGATAACATAAGCCTATGAATTACTAAATTTATTCTTATTTTAATGCTAGCTCAAAAGTGGAATTTGGGTGAAAATGTATGCAGAAAGAAATAGATTTGCAATTTCATTTGTGTAAGAAAATACTCATGAATAATATTTATTATTATTTCAAATGGAAATGGTTGCCTGCATGAATTGAAATAGTGCTATTGAAGTCAACAGTTAATTGTTTTATAGTGAAGATGTACATAGGCCAATAATGGTCAAGAAAAGACCATATAAGAAAAAAATGTTTTATTCCACAAATCTCCATTAACATTTTTATTGTTCTAATTTCTAATTTGTTAATACTCATTTCCTTATTTGTTTTACTTCTTTGCCTTTTTCATCTTCACCAAGTAATTGTTGCTCATGTTTCAGTTTTATGAAGTAACCTTGAATTGACAGTCATTTTCAATGGACTGAAAATGTACTTGCAGATTCATTGAATTACATTAGATTCTCTCAACAGCTCAAGTGTTTTTGACAAACTAAATAAGGCACACTAACTGTATGGATTTTCATCCTTTTTGTCATAACTGCTATTCCATGTCATTTCTCAAAATATTTCTGAAGTTATATATATATTTTCTAATTTTAAAAGTTATTAAATGATAAATAAAATCCTTATGTGTATAAAGGCAGCTTCAGACATGTGCCAATGAGCAGGTTCTCAGAGCTTCAAACTAAATCCTAAATCACATGTATATCAACTGACAAATCAAGTGCTATTAGAGGCTTTTAGAATCAGGAGCCAAGGAACTGCAGCATGCATAGACATGCTCTGGGACCTGCTTTTGCATCTTTAGATGAGATTCAAAAGAGAATATCTAACTGGGATGCAGAATGTGACACCTATAAATTCTACCATCTTTCTGTAAGGTATATTCAAGTGCATCTTTGTTTATTTCTATGTATATGTATATGTATACACTGTCTGTGAATATTTTTTGGGGGTGAGTCATAAGAGTACATGCAGAAGTTGATTGCTGGGGAGGATGTGTGTGCACCCACTCATAGTGAGAACACATACCAATCTCTCACTGCACAGGTCTGAACCAAATTCTACCCCCTCCACAATTTTGTGGCAGTGCTCCTGACAGTCACACAACCCTGACTCAATACTCCTACTTCTCATGCAACCTTCATGAAGGGCAGAGAAGATGGTCAATAGTTGTTACTTCTTCTCTTCTCCCTTCTCCATCATGCTCACATGCATAATCTGACAAATGGCGTAACTGCACAAAATGCAAAGGACATGCTTACATTTATAATTTTCATCCATACACATGCAGCAGGCTTCATAACTAAACCAAAGGGAAAAAAAAACCAGTATTTTTTAAAATGTGAACTTCATTAAAATTAATTGAATATATCAAACAGCAAAACTTTATCAGAGGTTCAAGCTGAAAGCTCTTTCACAACTGGAGAAAATGCAGGAAGCCATGACAAACTGTGAGAGCAAACTTCACATTCCTTTCTGGTGGTAAATCATATTTTGAGCCCCAACACATATGCAAAAAGCACATATAGACACAGACTATCACAGGTGTCTATGTCTGTATAGAGTCTTCCTGAAAAGCTGTATTCTGTAAAAATACTTTAAAGTCAGTCCCTCTTTGAGGAGGATCTTGACTAGATGACCTTCAGAAATCCCTTCCATCTTAAATTATTATATGACTCTAGGAGTCATATACTGTCATTGAGTTCAGCTAACACTAGGTTGGACTGGTGTTTCTTGCAAAAGATGACATTTATTCAAAATTTTGAATTTTAGGACCATTAAAAAATATGACTCTGGGAAAAGTAATTTCAGAAAAATCTCATTATGAATTGGGTGTATTTTTTAATTCAGAAGGAGGAACCAAACCTAGAAGAATAATTATTTGTGAAAATATGTATTTGCTTTAAACATTTTTTTTCAAAAAATTGCTTTTATGCCATTTATCAAAATCTTCAAAAAATATTTCCTTTTCCATTTTTCATAAAAAATTCAGACAATAACATTGATAATTTTTTTCTTAAAAATACATTTTGGATTAAAAGTCAGTTTTCCTTAAACCTATTTTTCAATTATGTAACACTTCAATATGTATCACTGCCTTTTTTGGTATGATTAAAATAGTTAACTAGATAGAGTAGCTGTTTTCAGAAGCTACAGCACTGGATATGAATCAGTTTTGTTATTTCACAGGAAAGCAGTTTTCCTCCAGATACAACATTCTATACCAGCATAAGCTGGTTAATTTCTGAAGCTGATTAAACGGCAAAGAATACCAATGATCAGATTTAAATAAGATAATTTGATTATCTACCATCAGGGCTATATACCATGCTGTTCTCATGTGTGCTGCTGTCAGAAACAGTTAGCTTTCCTCACGGATTTTAATATATTTCAGTCAGAGAAAATAGTTTTGTACAATAAACATCACAATTTCTTGTCTTAGTTTTATATTATAGTATATGCTATTAGGCTAATTAAAAAAAAGGTAATAACATAGACAAAGTTTCTAGAGGACAGATTTTCATTATGGAGTTAAGGAAACCAGTTCAATAACAAGTGACAGTGGCAAGCTGCTGACTGAGATTTTCTAATTTGACTAAGAAACAAACTGTTATCAAACTATTTTTAAGCTGCAACTGAATGGGTTCTTTCCCAGTTATTTTTCTCTAAGTTTGCAGTGACAGGAAAGCATGCTTCTAAAGCTGGAGCAGTCTGTTATTCTTTGTGACTTCCTCCAAGCAAGAGTATCAGACAGGATCACTTGCAATAATAAAATGCTAGGAATAAAAGGCAAATAATGAAGACTTCATGACAGCAGTTGATAGGTTTGCTGAATGCTGCAGATATGTAGACTTCAAAAGAGAACTAATAAGAGAAAAAATAGTCACATATATAAAAGAAGCCCACACATAAAAGGAGCCCACTTCTGGGAAGAGACACTGTCACTCAGATTCAAGAGCAGGTGATGTTACTTATCATTCCCAAAGCAGAAGTCCTGTATCCAGTGGCCTCAATACATGGAAGATGAGCTAAACAGAGCTGAAATAGCAATACGAGCATTCTCATAATACAAAAATAGTGCTCAAATATGGACAAGGAGAACAATATCTCTTCACAAGAGAGAACAGTAGAGCTGTAGAGCAAGGAGCACAATAACAAACAACATCTGGAAACTGTGAAGAGCATAGTGCAGGATTGATGGAACAATAATGTAATAGGTACTTTCCTAATAACATAGAGGCTGCCCAGAGAATCTGGAGATAATATTGCTGTCATCAGTGTACATCACATGAGAATTTCACAATCCAAGGGACAGAATATGTTGGAAAAACATAGAGTGGTATTGTGTTGAGTGGTATTCAGTGTTGAACTGAACAGACTATATCTTGCATTTAAAACTAACATAGGGCAACCACTGAAGTAATAACAAAAAAAAAAAAGAAAAAAACTCCAAAATTTGCAGCAGATATGCAAGGCCTAGTAAAACAAGGCCTTACTATCATGGATTCACTTTGGCTAAGCAGTGAAGAACTATGGGAATGATTCAGCAGAAACAGAAGCAGAAAAACAAGTTATATAACAGTCCAGTGCTCTTTGCGTGCTCTTCTCATGCTTACATAGTGGGTGATGGTGGTTGGTTGAATTATGTTCATTGTACTTCAAAGGTATCTAACTGATAATGGCCTAACTGCTTAAAAAGGCTTGGTTTTTGCTAATAAAAAAACTCCCTTTTGCACCTGCCTGGAGAATACGTGTCTTCTGTCCTGCAATAAAAATCAATTCAATCCAGTATTTATGCAAAGTAAACTGCTGTGAAGGTCAGGTAAAATACCAGAGAAACTATACTGGACATTTTCATTTAATTCCAAATGTAAGTAGATATTTTTCAGATAATTTCATTAAGAAACAAGGATTGATGGTATATCATTAGGTTCTAGGCATAGTGAAGAAGCCTGGTTCACCTTCATGGTAAAATATGACTTGGCAGAGGCTGTTTAAACAATTCACATGAGGACGAGCACTGCTTAGGCTAAGTACAAAAAAAGACTTGATCAGCAAGTCAAGGTGCACTCTGATATCTGCATCTGGGAAATTAAAAAAAATCAAAGAGATTGATAATATGAAATTAGATATCACTTAGTGAAGTGGGAGTAGATTTAATAAGTGCCATGAAAGCAACAGTCTTCACCCTCTCTTGTCCAAATCACATCTCCAGGGACGAGGGCTGACATGTGGCTGCACAGCTCCTGGATCCATATGCAGGCTGCACTGTGCCATCAAAACACAATGTTTATGGCAACAGCATAATGTTTCCTTTCTTATATGTACATAAAAATACTTACGCATGGGCAAAAACATATGCTTTCTACACCTAACTAAACTGTAATTCTGGTATCAGACATCAAGATCTCAAGACAAAAATTGACAATAGGCTTTGGAACACTCTCTTTTGTAACAGTCCTAACAAAGTTCAGAAGATACTGCTCCAATGAGGAAATATTTTCAAAAGTTAAATAGGTCTCATCATCACATTATTGACATTTTTTTCCTAATGCAGTCTAAGGTGTGAAGACAAATGGATTATTGAGTGTTACTTCTTATTTTTTTCCAAAGACTATACTTATTGTATGACTAGGCAAGGAGTAGGCAACTTAGTATGTATGTAATCAAAGATATAGCAAGAGCTATCAGAAGTATAATAATATCTGTTTTATTTTAGTGTTAACACGTTTGTGATATTAAAATAGCCATTTATTTGGGAAAGTGTTACCCATATAATGCTTCCATAATAAAACTATGAAGTAATCTTCCAATGGTTGTAACATAGGGGTGCTGAGGAATTCACATGGAAACAAATGGGAGAAGTATTATCCCTGCCTATATTGACAGTGTTAAATGGACTCTCCATCTACATTAGCAACAGATACATCTCTTAATGCTTTTAGAGCAATGCTCACACATAGCAGCTATCAATAAGCTAAAAACCTCCTTCCCTTTCATTCGTATTTTTTCACAGGTGATCACTCTACTCTTACTGCATTAATAAGGACTGAGAAGAGAGAAGCCATGCAGGATTTACATCCTAACAATGACATAATGCTAAAAACACATCTAAGCCAGCCATTTCTCAGAGGTCCTCTGTAGTATTGCGTTCTCCTCCCTCTACCCAAATAGCTCCTTTTCAGGTGAGATGCAATCAAATCCCTCATTGGGCAGATAAATCTGAGCTGAGATTTCTACCCACCCAAAAGAAACATGTATGCCTTTCTGGCCATGTGGAAAATGCTTCTTTTTCAATAAATTCTTAAAACATAGCCAGACAACAGATTGACTCTAGGTTTTAGAACTCAGACAGATGAAGATAATATTCCTGTCTCAGAGAAAACGTTTGTTAAGGAATTTGAGAGGGAGACTCAAAGAGACTCTCATAGTTAAATCAGTCCCTTGAAGAAGACGCATTCAAATGCCCTTACGGTAAGGGAAAGGATGAAAAAGGACTGGATTTATATAATCTGCATCCATAGTGAGTGCTGGATTTATATAATCTGCATCCATAGTGAGTGCTCTAACCAGCCTTTTTTGGCTACACTGTATGCAGGGCATACTCTGCTCAGTGTGCAGTAAATAACTGTTGAGTCAGACTGTACAGAAAAGGTAAAAAAGGTCCCTAGATTATGGCTACTGGTGGGTACCAGTGTAAGAGAAACATTGATCGACTCCCAACTATCAAAAATTGATTGCTTTTGGATGAATTCTGCAGAAATAGAACACTTTCAGCACCTCAGGAAACATTATGGCAATGTTAACTTAGGGTGGTTGTGTGCTCAGGATCCAAATTTGAGACTCCTCTGGCAGAGAACTTAGAAGACCCCTGACTTGGCCTACTGACTGCATTTTTCTACATAAATAAGTAAGTAAATAAATAAATATAAAGCCACAAGCCCTCAGGTGTGGCAGCGTGCACGGCTAGGGCCACTGCCAGCAGGCCTCAACAATGGTGGCGAGAAGCCTAGCACACTGTCCCCTGAAGATCATCGGTCTGGTTAGGGTAACCCAGTTGCCAGTTCCCCTTCGGTTCTCGTTTGTACAAGTCGTTTCCATTGGTTGGTTCATCGGTTATGTAATGTTCCTTTTATGGTTATGTTCTAGTAAGTTCTTGAATACTCGGCTGTCTATTGGTTGTATGCAAATTCCGGTATCCCTATTGGTTGTACCCCCCTCGCCTTCCCCTATAAAAAACCCCGTTTGGGGAGGAGCGAGGTCTTTAGCTCCAGAACCCTTGGCTCGTCCTGACCCTGTTCTACCCTGGACCCACCAATAAAGAGCTGAAATCACTGAGCAAAGACCCCTCCTTAGTCTTTGCTTTCGCCGCTGCGCCGAAGACCATCGGGCTTTGGGCACCCGCTCACCAGAGGAGCCGGCATTGTCCAGTTAGGCACGACTGAGACCCTGAGGGGGGAGAAGCGCTGCAGCTCGGCAGCCAGCCCCCAGCACCACCAGGGCGTATAGCCAGTGCCGGACGCCGTGCGCCCTCGGGCCTGTCCCCAGCCCTCGGCAGGAGCGCGTCCAGCAAGCGCGGCTACACTCAGGTGTCACAATTTCATTCATAACTAGTAGCTGACCTTCTGCTACAGATGTAAAAGGCCCAAATGGAACAGCTGCAATTTTCTTTAAAAAACTGAGCACATCTCAGTCGGGGTTAATAGACATTGTATGAAGAGCTCCAATTAAATATTTCTAATGGAAGTTGAAAGAACAGTGGGAGTCAAGCTCCATACTGACTTAATGAAAGCTAACAATCTCAGTATTAGCCAGCTAAGAGTGAAATTGCCAGCACCTTAGATCTATTCAGTTAAAGAAAAACAACAACAACAAGAAAATTAAGCAAGAAGAAAAAAAGCACTCATTTTTCCATAAATATTTGCATCAAAGGAAGTAAATTTCTGACAGACCTGCTGTTACATGGGTTGGATTGCAGTTACCTATATGCAGTTGATTGCACGACTGTGGAAGGACAACACATTTTATTACAGCACCACGTCCTAAAAGCAACTGTTCCCACATCAAGCAACTGTTTCAGAAAAATAGAATCTAGCAACTTGTTTAGTAGTCTGCCCTGAGCAGCTAACTTCAGACTCTTGTATGGAATGTGAAATGTTTGACATGAACAACTACTATACAGCATAACCTGACACTGTTTTTTCATTTGTTTACTTTCTGGATTGAAATGGGTACATTTGTTGTGGCTGATAATTTCTACTGATACATAATTTGCAGTGTTTATAGTAACTGCAGATATTCAGGTCTTATAGAAAGGGAAACTGACATTTGCATGACATACTAATTTTTTTTTATTTGATTTCTCACACTGGTTTTCAGTGTACAGCTCAAGGCTCACCGCTTTTGCACAGAATTTGGACTGTAATTTTTGCATTAGTTGAAGAGCTGCACTTTTACCATAATAGTGGGGACACATAGTGAGCAATAAAGACTTTAAGAAGACTTATAAACTCAGTCTGTGTAGTGCATGTAGGATCATCTTGATTTTCCAGAAAAAAATGTATCAAAAGACAATATAGAACTTATTTATCAAAGTCATTAATTTAATACAACTTTAACTAGCTCAATATTCAAAGCAGTTCAGTGCAAGAAACACCAAACTGTGGAACAATTCTAAAGTCAACAGGACACAGTTTGCACAAGTATCAATTTTAAGGCTAAAAAATCACTTTCCTAATTAAACTGAATTCGTACATACCAATGAAAGGCATCAGAACTAAAAGCAACTACTAAACAGGTCACAGACAGAAGTTCTTGTGTGCAGTCAGACATACTCTTGAATTCAGAGCGTAGTCCCTAAAAGAGCTTTGATCTGTACCAGCCAAGACTGTCCTACACAGTGCCCAAGCTGCCCTCATGGAAAAGTCTAGGCAAGGGATGGATGCATGAAGCCTCTGAGAGAAGGGAGAAAACTATGTGCAACTTGCCATCACAGATTGGTTCTTGGACCATTTTACTTAGTTATCAATACAGCTGCTACTAGAAAACATTGTGTTGAGAAAATCACTAGCTTTATCAGAAAACACTCCAGAGAAATTCTTCAAAACTGAAACACGCACAGAAAGATCACCAGCTCTCTGTGGAAAGTCTTGGGTCAGACACTCAACAGAAATGAGGAGAGTTATACTGATTTGGAATGAAGTCAGGAGTACTATGACAATTTCCATGTGAAAGAGATGTGGCCTTCTGCTTCACAGTACAAAACCGTCTTCATATAAGGTCTCGGTTTAAGCAATTCTGAGAGATTTGATGTTTCTGGAAAAATATCTTCTGAAACTTGGTTGGTTTGTTGGTCTGTGTCCCTAGATATAAAAGGGATTAGAGCTTTAAAAGCAGAGAGAAGTAGAGCTATGTTAAAACTATAAAGCACTTCATCCATTTGTTCCTATAGAGAATTCCTAAATGCCATAAATCAGATGCTATTGAAATCTTGGGGGAATTGGTTCATAATTGGTTCAGAATTTTACCAACAAAATCATGATGTCTGCTTCTTTCACAGAGTAATATAATAAGAAACAAAAGCAATGATGTAGGCCAGAGCTTTGAATAGAAGATCACAAATTTAAATTAATAGAAAGAAAAAATATTTTAAAGTAATTACTTTCCTCTGTATTTTTAGACACCTGTGATTTAAAATAGAGTTTTAACCTCTTTCAGGCTGCTAATGATGGGAGAGGTAAAATGACAAGCCCTTTCATGGGGTTTCATACCCAGTGTCTAGTCATTAGGCTGCCAGGAAATACACGACTTCAAAATTACTTTATTGCTTAACTAATACCATAAAATATTCTGACATTATAAACATTTCAGAAAACGGATGCATTCTGAGCTTTTTATGTCTGAGTATTGCCTTTCTATAACTATTACATAGCCTATAGCTGCTCTGTAGGTTTTCCTTTGCTATTGTTTCTCATTTTTCCTTTTACAAAATGAGAATAGCCTCATCTGTAAACTTTCAGTTGCAGTCTGTTGCTTTTCATGTAAACCTACATTATTCCAAATGCAGATTGATACCTCTTTCAAAGATGACTTTGAAAGGAAAAATAACTTCCAAACTGACCCTCGAGAAGAGGTAATCTAGGCTAAGAAGGGGGAGTGTTTTCTCCTGCATTGGTAATAATCAAATTCTCTCTGGAGCTCTGTGTAATAAAGTGTAATAGAAGAATGCACGAATGTTGCAAAGAAAATACGCGAAGATAGTAGTTTTGTGGTCAAAAGTAGCTCAAGTGAGAAATTCATGTGGCCTTCACTTGGGATCTCTTCAAAAGAAGGCAGGACTCAAACAGCTTAGGTATCATGACTTGACAAGTCTTTCCGTTTGAGCATCACATTTTTGGTAATTCATTTGGCAAGGATGACTAGAGACTGACTTCAGAAGTTTCTGCTAATGGTGCTCAGGGAAAAGGAGGATTCAAAAGACTACCTCAGGGAACAGTTGATTTTGCAATTAACAACTGTAGCAGCCTCTTGTTGTCAGAGCATTCAGATTCAAATTTCTGACTTGAGTCAGAACTGAGGATCAGATTCTTCCTCATGCAAAGAATGACTTGACTGTGGGTATATAACATGGGCAGAACAAGGCAGGAGGATTAAGCTTGCAAATATCAAAAAAATTCCTTTACAAGTTGCTGCAAGATAATATTTTTATTTTATGGCTTCATTTCCCAAAAAAATTTAACTATACTTTGTGGGTAGGAAAACTTATTTTCACTCAGACCTATTTGGGAGAGAGAATGCTGGCATTTGCTAACATTGAGCACAGAAAGCAGAGCTACACCTTCAAGAAACTGCTCCGTTTGCAGTAGTTTCTACAGATCTGCTTTACAACATGCAGTGGTGGTGTTTACTCTGTTTCATCAGAAATTCATTAACACACTTTCTAGACTAGTTAGTCAGATTATGGTCAAACTTGCATTTGCTGACTATCCATAACCCTCTCCATTGCTAGTCAAAGGCCTTATCTTAACTATACTACAGCACTACCAAAAAAAATCCTGCATAGTCACACACTCACCAACAGGGATATATTCATACTGATATAAAAGCCAATTCTAGTCTCAGTTATTGGTCTCAATTTGAATCTCCTAAGGTCAGTTTATCCTGGAATATCTAGGAAGAGAATTGATCCACAAATAATGTTTTTACAAATAAAGAAACTAACATATTCTCTTTCACATTATGCAACTGTACTCTTTTGGTTATTTCAGAACTTTTATCTAAACCTTCAGGTAGTATTTAATCCACAGCTACTGAAGATGTCTTTGGTAACCTTCAGATCATGACACATACTTCCAGTGAACAACTTCAGGAGTTTCTTTCTCAGAGAGGATATAGAAACACCTCAGGAAGGCATTGATTACCTGGGAACTAAATGAGGCAACTAAGCCCATTTGGACCCTTCACTTATAAAGGATATTAAACTCACAAAGAAGAGAAACAAAGAGGATTTTGCTGGCCAAAAAGTCATTAACAAAGCAGGGCTCTGGGAAAAGAGAAGCAACCTCAAATATCTGGGTTTTTTTTTTAGGGGAGGATTTCTGTTTGTCACACGAAACAAAAGAAATAGGGCTAAAGACATTTATGTGTGTCAAGCTGGATAAATTCAAAACCCTTGCTATAAATCCCTAACTGCAAAATGAGTTCAAGCCTGAGCCTTGAGTGAATTTTCTTCTTGTTCTGGTCCTGGCTTGCTTAAAATGACATTAAAAAAAAAAAAAAAAAGTCAGCAAAATCCAGATACAGAGAAATAGGATAATAGCAGAAGAATGAATACACAAAAATCATAAAAGGGCCTTAAAGAAGTATAGTGATGCTTGGCTATGCAGTGGTAATTTTTCCCTGAGAATTTAATAATGCATTCGCCACAGGCCAAGTTTAAGCCTTTTTTGCATCTAGTGTAATGAAGAGCATTTAGTTTGAATGACCTTCCTTCCAAATTGACTGTAGGATGACCATATGAGCCAGTAGGAAGGACATAAGGTGATCAGTATGAAGGCTACATCTGGGTATGTACTGACTTTTAGTAGTTTAAATATCTATTATGTCATATTTAAATTGGTTGTTCTCCATGTTGATTCACTGAGGAAGTTTCAGACAATGAGAAATTTCTGCTTTTCTACCATTTCCTGTCTCCTGGCCTTCAGCAGAAAGGCATCTGATCAGACTTGCACAGACTGCACCAAGGGAACAGAATCACTCAGCACATGATGTAACTCATATCTCCATCTGCTTTGCAACGGAAGTGGAAGACGTTAGTATGTGGAAGGCTAATTTGGAACCATTTCCCTCGCCTTCTGAATTCCTCAGGAAGCATTTGGAGCCAAGACCCTTGGACAGATGACTGTTTCTCTCAGGGCTAATATCAGTGGTATAATATGTATCTCTGCACAGAACAAACATTGACCAGCTGAATAAGGATGCTCTTTCAGCTAGACCATCCCATTTTTACTTCTCTAGTCAAACAGAACCACGATTATATTTAACCATAAGCATCTTGCAGTCTTTCAAAACCTATCTAAAAATGTAAATTGCAAGTTTATATTTAATATTACACTGTTTTATAAAATTACATTAAATATTTATGTTACTATCTAAATTTATAGAGAAGAGAAATAATCATTGGAAGTTAATTGCAATTATTGCAATTCTAGACTAAGATTTTATGTTCATAGAAACATGAAAGGAATTCCCAAAGTAAAATGCTCTTTTTCTTTAGTAATTACTGAATAAAAAGGCTCACACACAAATATATCCAGCCAAAACATCTTACTCCATAACTGTATACATTTACACAGTGGATGGATTTCTAACTACACTAATAGACTGACATTTCATTACATTTTCAGCCAACACTTTTTGTTAATAAAGCGAGGTTTTCTCATGTTACACTGAAAAACTTCAATACGAAATTAATTTATCCAGGCAGATATATGTGTTTGCATAGTCAGACAGCTTTTCCTCCAAAATATTTAATTCCTCTACTTTATTCTCTGGTTCTCTGTCCTTCTAATCACTAACAAGCAATGTAAATAATGTTCTCAAAAATATAATATTACTGAATTTACATAGCTCCTCAGATATCTTAATGATCATTTGAAAAAGCACCTGGTTTACTTCTAAAAATAGTTATATATAGAGGTAGCTATTCAGGGATATAAATGTACAGATACAGATATACAAGCAGACACTCTGCAAACTGATTTGGGACTCAGAAGATACTGAGTTAAATCTAACTTCTCAACATGCTTTTCTGTCTTATTTTCAGAAGATCATATTCCTTTTTTTTTCCCTTCCCATTCATTTCTCTTTATTTGGAAGACAGAGATAAGGATCTTTATTGTTGAACAAATACAAAATAGAAAAGTAAGTATTTTTTGCCCAGACACTTTTCTTCAATTTTCTACTATGAATGATCTGAGAAAACTGATGAGTCAACACACTAGAAAGTTTAATTTATCCTGAAAACATCTGGGTTACTTTGCATAACTCCTCTTTGTTCAGTAAAAATACGTACTTATGTATGTAAGGTTCAGTATCATCAGCCAGTAAAATCTCTGCATTGGCTGACGTAGGTGACTTACAGGTTCCTGTTCAGTCCTTTGACGTTTGTGAAAAGTCACACACCAGAGCCATATCAAACTCCTTTAAGGAAGCTGCAGAAAGGACTAGAAGTTTATGTTGAGACCACAGTGACATGTATATTCCAAATGTGAAGGTTTTGCTGTTGATGGATACATCTAAGTAGATCCTTTCATGTCAGAGAAACTGCAGGGCCATCCTTCCCCACCTTTATTTCATTGGTGTGACTCCTTTTCAATTCAAGGACAGAAAAAGATCTTAAAAACATAAAATTGTAAAATTATATATTCTTTGCAAAAGATGTTACCTCATTTTCCCCAATTCTGACTTCAGCCATCTCACTGATTTCTATAAGAAAAGGCTTTGAAGACAGGAATAATATTTTATGCTTCACATGTAAGACAAAAAACTGGGACAGCAATGACTGTGCTGTAGAGCTGAGGGAATCATTCAGAGTTAATAATTTATTTGCTGAATATAGCTTCCTTTCTTCTTTTTTTAACAGTTGTGAAAGAGCATCTTCCTGTCAGCTGCAAGAGAGACAATGGCACACTTGAGTGTGTCACTCAAGGTGAGCAAAAGGCCATCATACACCTTGCACAGATGTAGCCTGCCTCCCTGCTGAAGCCCTTTGAGCACAAATCTTTACATGGTGACCTACCCTTTGGTGTATGGCCACTTGTATTTGCTGATTTGTGACCCATCCAGGCTGACACACAGGCTATAGAGCACCAGAAGAACCTGTGGTTCTCTGCTCCACACATCTGAGAGCCACAGGCCTGGGTCTGGCATCCCCAAGGCAAGAATCAACAGTGTGAGACTCATACATGCTAAAAGATAAAGCTCTGAACAGAAATCTGAGATTAGTTTAAAGATTCATAATATAACAACGACATTTATTCATTTATTTCTTAACATTAGCCAAATTCTCTCTGCAAATATATTTGGTAATAGCGTAGTAAGCAATTTACTACAAGTATGGAATAAAAGTGAAGACTAACGTGATTTTGGCCCCTTATTATTTATCTGTAGCAACAAACAGAAACAGAGTTTTTGTTTGATGCACTTTATCATCTATGTGAATACTAGTCTTGCCACAAAAAATCTGGCTTCATAAACTTTCTGTTCTACAAATATTTCTGCCTGTACTTGGTCATATTATAAGACAAGTTTGACTATGCATTAAGTTACAAATATACAAAATGTTTGTAGGAAGATGATGTAGTTGATGATAATGTCGTTGATGATGATGATGATGATGATGATGTGTGACTACAGTTCAAAAGAACAGCAGGAAATTTTAGGCAATTCATTGCAGTTAGCATGTAGGCAGCAGCCACAGTTTCTTCTTTATTCTCTGCAAAGCAGACCAGAGCTTAGAACTAATAGCTTATTGTTCATTTTCAATAACTGCATATTAGAACTCCAAGTATGACTTTCTTTGGTATATCCACTATTCAGTAAAAATACATATTTTAAACAGCTTCTCAGTAAATTAGATTCCTAGAATATGCTTGGAAAATGAGCATAAAATGAGTTAGAATATTGCCATAGAAAATTCAAGGTTACATTTAAATAAATATTTGCAGATTTCACCCCTTACTATCTGTACAGCTTTAATAATCTATAGAAAGGAAACTTATAAATATTCCTTTTTTGTGCATCAAAACTGAAAAATCAGTTAAAATTTTTTTTAAGGAGTAAAAGCCTTCCTGAAAAACAAATGGGAGGAAGAAAAACACAAACCCCCGACTTTTCTGAAACTCTTTCCTGCATACAAATGTAAATGTGTATTCAAACCACAGAAATACACAGATATACATATCTGTGTGTGTGTGTGTGTGTGTGTGTGTGTGTGTGTGTGTGTATAGGTACACCATGTGTAAAAATGTACACCAACTGAAGCAATAATAGAATTTCCTCAAAAAAACCTATATAAACTGTTCCAAACTATAAGTGTGGAAATTCTTTTGGAGACATACTTTTGAAATGGCTGCTGTGAAGACAAAACTATTGTTCAAGTCAGGTATTACTCTTGAAAACCGGAGTGCCTTCTGCCCTTTCCTCCTTTTCAGGTCCTTCAGCTTGTGATGGTCACTTTACATCACCAGCAGCAGCCTTCACCAGAGAAATGAACTACTAATGTGTGGACTGCCTGACTGAGACACAGAATAGTGTGTCTTTTGTCCACAATGCTATCTTGCCAGGATCTACTGCAGGAATCATCTGCAGGTGCATACAGGAGGAACCTCCAGAAAGCCCCTTGGCTGCTTCATCGTTGTTATTCTAATCTGAATGCCACAAACCACTAGATAGCCATGGGATCTGAAAGCTGAGTAGAAAATAAATCACGGCCACATTGTACAGATTTTGGCCAAAAGTCTGGGGGTAACTGCACTATATCATCTTTAGAATAATTTTTATCTGTTGCTGTAATAAATCAGAACATTTTTTTTATTTCTTGTTGCAATAAATTTACCCTACCTTTGACCCACTACCACCTGAAGTATGATTATTTTAGATTTTGATACATTTTAAATTCAACTAATCACCAACTATTCCTGTTTGGCAAATGTTCTGTTTTGTCATTTATTTTCAATGAAGCTTAAAATAAAAAAACCCTTTTTTTTTCTTTCTGTCATTGTTTTTGCACCATTGATGGTTTCATTCATGTCAGCACAACTCATAAATGAGTTTTAGATGAGTTGAGCTGCTTTTGCTGACTAAATTTGCAACAGCAAAGCATAAAGCATTTTAGGCTCTACAAAAGCAGTCTTTTTATTATTTCTTATTGAGAGATTGGTGTTTTAAAAAGAAAATAGATAAATATATTTCAATATGTTCCTTTTTTTTTGTAATCTTCACACAATAGGGATTTCTCTGCACTAGAAAATTATCAGACTCTGTACAGATTTTATAGAATGTATATAAATTTTGCCATTTGCCACCTGCAAAACATGCACAGGAGGATATAGCTAAGGTGTAGAGCTGTTAGTCACACAAGACTGTCTCTACAATAAAGAAATACAATATCCAAGCAAGCAATTTCTATGTATATAGAATTCATGTATATATATGAATATATATGTGTGTATACACATATGCATACATACATTCCATCACATAAAATAGTTGTTTTGCAATAGGTATTGATGTGTTCTGTGGCATGTGACAGTTCTCTTGGTGAAGCTAAATGCACATCATGCTTAGTCTTCTCAGCTGTTGCATGCTGTCTAGTTTTCAGTTTGGCATTGTGTAGGTATGCTGTCACAGATGGAAAGTCAGTATGTGTGGCATGCTTTTCACCTGCCATAAAATGCTGAACTCCCACCATCATTTTGTGTAAACAATTTGCAATTCACTTAGTTCTCTCACAGGGAATTCCAAAATAACTCAGTAAAATGTTTACTATTAACAGTACTGGATTTTAAAGCAATGAGAAAGCAATCCAGTTTTAGAAGCTTTTACAGGCTATAATTTCCAGATCTGTAACCTACAGCACAGGAGGAGGGATTAAAATTATGTATTAGGTTCTGCATTTGAGTATCTGATATTACTTTTATGTATTGACATCTGGAACAAAAAGGATTAGTTGTATAATTTAATCCTATCAAAGCCAGTTGTAGTTTCCCTTTTCTACATCGTGTTACATGCACAGAACTTCATGCAAGAGCATACAACTGTGATTACATGACATGGAAGGAATGGTGACTTAGGACATATGATATAAACAGCTTTGCAGCACATCAGTTGATTTTTCAATTTGAGGCCATGAGTCACTTTTCAGTACATGACCTTTTGTTTGTTTTAATGAGTAAGGAGTATTTTAAGGCTGTCATCTTGCTCTCACCAACAACTTTTGATGCAAAAGGGCTTTACAGATAACTCATGGAATCTATTTTCTTATTTTTCTTTTATATAGTGGTATAACAGATATTAAGAGTCAAGAGGAATATACTGAATGATACTACAAATAAAGATAATACAGAATTACTTGCATTTTTCAGCAATATGAGAAGCTCAGAATACTATCTTGAAATAAATTCTTAATTTTAAGGTGGTAAAATATATCCCACCTTGTAATGTGCTTTTAAAGAGCCTCTGCATCTTCAGGTTCCTCCATGGGGCTGATTCTTTAGCACCGAGTAACATTTCATCTTCCTAACAATCTTCATTATAACCTTGCAATGCCATCAAATATTCATATGCCATCCCAAAAATTACCTTTTGCATCCTTACCTCATTAAATTTTTAATATTTGCACATATCAAATACCTAAAGATTAACTGGACAATAAGTCAGTAGTTCATGCACAACATACAGTAGTAATATCAGGATTTTCTATCAGCACTAGCAAAAAAAAGCTGTTCTTTACAGCTGACATTCTTAAACCCTCTGAGTTATAGGTTTGCGGGTTTTTTTGTTTTATTTGCGTTTACCTGAACGATAAATAAGGTGATCATTCAATCTTTTCTCTTAGGTACAGGCATATGATAAATGGAAGAAATAGCATGTGGACAAGAGTGTTTAATTTTAATAATTTAGGCCTAAGTTTTATTCAAGACTTTACATATTTAGCCTACATTGAACACTGTGGGAGATGTAAGTAAGCATATAAGATTACAAATTAATCTTACTTACACAGTATGAGAAAGATTTTATGTCAAGAATTAAGAGTTACAGAAGTATAATCAGAACACTTATTGGCTTATTATATATATTAGTCACACTGTAAAATATGAAACGCTCAGCCAGCACAAAAATAGAGGTAAACAGTGTCCAAGACACAAGCAAGTTTTCACATAACCATTCTGAAACTAATGCAGATATTCTGGATGACTCTTCAGGGTCAAAATACCTATCAATGAGTGCAACATTAATCATGTATGCAATTACACTAAAAAACGTTTGCTTTCACAATTATAGATTTAACTGAACAGCATAGCAAAAAACTGTAAGGGAAGCACGCACATTTTGCTTTAAATAACAATGGATTCTCCAAGTGGCTACCATACCCTGTATGTTCCTGCAACATTCACTGTGGAGAAGTTCTCATTTACAGATGGGTCCTTACACAAGGAATCACACATTTTAAAACTGGGCCTTGATCCTTCAGTAAGATTTCTGCACTGAGTATCCCTACGCCCACACCAAATCCTCCTAAAGCTCATGGTACTTACAAGGACAGCAAATTTTTTATTAGTTATTTACTACAGACCAGAACCAAATTCCACTTTAGCAGAGAAATCTCTATCACAGACTAAATTCATTAAAAAGTTTTGAAAATTCTACAGCAAATAGGAAATCTGTGTTTTATGAACTTCTTTTTTCTCTGAAAAAAACCTTTAGGTTGAAATAATTTTAATAGATTTGTATTAATGGGGAAATCTGAAAACTTGGGTTTTAAACTTTTCTTTGTCTTTGTTTTGAAATTACTTTTTGCTTTGTTAAATACCAAAATTGGGGAAAATTTAAAAATTAGGTAAAAAATCCAAATGAAATGTTTCAAACAAAATTTTATGAATATGGTAATTTCTTTTCATTCTTTTCTTTCAGTGGCACAATGAACTTTAGTTCTTGGTCAACATACAACAGTGTTTTCGGGATTTGTAATTATTCTGTTCAGACAATGAACTGGAAAAAAAATGAAATAAAAGCAATTATTTGCAATTCTACTACTCTACTGCCAAAGATAAAATCTTTTATATGAAAAGATACCAGCTTGTCAACTACATACCAATACAAAACAAGGAAAACCAGAAAGGAATAACAGAAATTTATCTACCTTTCCAGTTTTACCATGAAAAATGTACTTCTCTATACAAAACTTTTTAGATCAAACTTGAAATGACACAAATGCACATTTCTTACTTTTCTATGAGAGTGTATGCATGTACAGCTTTCTCCATATGTCACTTCTATTTTACATAAAGTCATGATATTTACATTTCAACAAACCAAATGGCAAAATATCTATTATTCGAACATAACATTGGATTTTGTAATTTCCTAAAAGGTTGAGTGCATTTAACCAGATAACTTAATACATAATGAAACACAATAGGAGATAATTAATTCAGTAGAAAGGCAGGCACACTTATGATGTGACATTATAACTCAGAAAAAAAGACATATAAATTCCTTATTGCACTTTGTTCCTATTAGTCAAAGAAAAGAGATCAGGATAATATTTATGATAGAAAAAGTGTTTCTTTCATAGCAGAAGGATTTCTTCAGCAATATGAATGATATTAACCACCAATTCTACCTTTGAAATAAGCATTTTTCATAATAAACCAACAAATTATTATGATAATGAACAACCTATACTGTACTTGGTTTTTATAATGTTCTCTTAAACATACACACAAATGCACACGAGTCTATTACAGAATGCTTTCCTGAGATCCCCAAAAGCTACAAAGTGCGTGAACTGACTTGGATTGGGTTTTAAAAAGGGGATATGCCACTAAAGAACTGGTGTCTGAAAAGAGCTGCTGATCTACATGCACCTCTGGCTAGTAGTCACTATTATTTATATTAGCAGCTGTGGAAAAGCTGCACAGGGATTCAAACTTCTCAGTTGTAATTCTTGGATACAGTTCAGGGTTATGGCAACTAGACAAAAGCAACCTTCATGCTATATCTTCTAACTGCTCAAAGTAACCAGAGTTTCACCTAAAGGGAGAGAAATGTGGAAGTCCACTACAAAGAGAATGGAAAAGAATGTGTCCAGATCTGTCTTTTCTTGAGTAAGCAGGCCAGAAATTCTCAGAATTAACACATCAAAATAAGAAGAAATGTCAATTTGTAGCTTGGTTTTCTAGATAATTAAGTAAATTTCAAAATAGAGTGAATACAGTAATTTCCCATGTCACTCTGTCTGTCAAGCTCACACTAATTCTTGAATGTCTTTTTAGAGGGGTAAAAAGACTAAAGATAAGCAATTTTTACAATTTCATGAAAACTGGTAAGTGGCTGAAGAAGAAACACCCTACTATAATTCATTGTGAAAGAAACTAGTGAGATCACCCTTCCTTAGACATCAGACAGGTGGGAAATCAGACATCAATAGTTATACTGCATAGTGCTAGTCCTTTTTATAAAGCTTTCCATGTTACATTGTCTTCTGCCCTAATTGCTGTAGCTGAAGGATGAAACAGAAGAGTACCGTAAGGGATTTGGAATGGCTGATGTCCCATCTAAACAACATTACCATTCAATATAACAGATAAAATTAGATGACAACACTCATTGTTAATTATATGACTGGTTTGCAGAGACTGAGAGCAGAGCAGAAGTATTACCGCGATGCCCCGTTATTACGGCTTATCCCGGTAATCAGTTGAAGACGCAGAAATAATGAGAGCTGGACTTCAGGCTGTGTTCAGAGCAAGGGCGGAAAGGGGGGAAACCCCTTTCGTTTAATTCTTATATACACTTTTTGAAATCACAGATCATTGGAGAAAGTTAACACTTCCGTCTCTAACTATATTGGTTACAAGAAGTGTCCGTCAAAGGGGATCTGTGTCCATGGGAAAGGAATGTAAAAAGATAATTTTTACAACAACATAGCTATGTTTACAGAAATCGTCCTTGAGACTGTCTAACAGAGAAAACTAGCTATTTTACAGTGAAAAATGGGCAACACAGAAGCTGCAAATGGACTGTCACTGATTTTGGGATCTTTAGCTAAACAAGTGGATTTAAATGGTTTCTTCTAACAGAGCTATACTTATAAAAATGTGTCTACTGCCTGGTATTTCACCCTTCTGATTTCTATTGCTTAAACATGAATTATACTGAACAGATTTTTCTTTTTAATTCACACAGTGTATATCAAATATCTACACTGTAACTGCTGTATTCTTGAAGCTGTTTTATGTTATAGCACATAGCAATCTTTTTGAGTGGCTGAGCAATGCTACATATACAACTGGAAGGAAACTAAAGACCTGACTATGTGATTATTTGGTTTCTTATGATCTTGCTTTAAAAATGTTACAATTCAAATCAGATATTTTGTTGCTATTTGATTTATGAACAATGAAACTATAGCAAAATAATGTTTTTAATTGGTAAACAAAGCTATTGCCTCCTATGAAGCAACTATGATTTCATTGAAACATACTTAACTTGGACAGCAACAATTTTGTGCCAGCTGTCAGACTGTTTTAGCAGCATAACTTATAACTGAATATCCTGTGCTGAAAACAGTCCTTGAGGTGAGGTATTGCTAATCAATCAATAGTTGAGGTATTGCTAATCAATCAATAAAATATTTGCTTCATTTTGTGATGAAGCTAAGCAATTAATAAATCTAACATCTCCCTGAGACCCGTATCTTTTGGGAGTTTGTAGAGCATAATGACACTAAGATTAGGACAGTTTTCAATTGTAACATCTCGATTTTATGACTGCTAGGACCAGATGACACCCAGTAATACCATGACGTTGAGTCTAACAAAATGTTTCTCAGGACTTGCAAACTGTCCACTCTGCTCCAGGGTAATAAAATTGTTATGAAAAAAAATGTTAGCATTTCTGATTTGCATTTTTAAAATATTTTTTCAATTTTATTTTAAAATTAATTTCCTGCAAAAAAAACCCATGAGTAATGTTTCACCTTTTTTAAAAGACTACAAGACATTTTATTTCATCCCTTCTCCCTACTGGAAGCTTGGACACAACATTCACCACAGCAATTCCACCAGGAACACCACAAAAAAATTTATTTCCTCCCTAAGCTGGAGGAGTAGCTTGCTATAAATGACTGCTTTCTCATTGCTGTTTATGCAATTAGAAAGCAATGATTAACATGAAAGAAGGTTTCTATTTCCTGTTCTGAACTGTGGTACAGGGGCTATTAGCAATTACTGGCATAAAAGGTGCCCCTACAGGCAGCTTTCCAGATGTTCTCAGTTTTGAAGAGTTACCAGCTTCATGCCAGTCTGCTTGACCTCAGGCTTCTTTCTTTGCTAAGAGCTGGCTGGACTAAGGAAGTGATTTGCAATGCAAGATAATAACTTTATTCAATCTACTAACTTCTGAAAAATGTTCTATATTCATCTGTGCCAGTGAATGGCACATTGTTTCTATTAACTATATTTTTGCACATATTCATCTCTTTCATATAGGATTCCAATAAAGCTGCTGAAACTTGAAACGATGAAAGTTTTGCTGGAACAGAAACCAGTTATTAAAAATGGGTAGGATACAATTCCAGTCGCTCTCAGTCAGAGCTGCATTACTCCACTTTGGGCACCCTCCACATAAGGTATTGAAGAGCAGAGCCAATCTAGTAACAAAATAGTTTAGAAAGGATTGGCAGTATAAGAGAGATGGGACTAATTAGGCAAGAAGCCATTGATTGTTGTGAGGTTTTTGCAGGAGCAGAGGAAGGTGGCTGGCATCCAAACCCTACATTTCCTGGAATACAAAGAAAAAAGGAGTATCTAAAATGGTAATGTTTGGATGCAAATTGAAAGATCACCATTCTGCGAGTATGTTATAGAGAAAAAAAAATAAAAAAGACAGTTAAGTCAAAAACTGTGAAGTAAAAAAAAAGAATTGACTACATTTTTTATTTTATTTGTGGAGTAAAGCAGGAGTGTTTGATGACACTGAAGATTCTGCATGTGCTTAGGAATGTGGCTACGGCAACACAGAGTAAGTCTGGAAAGAGGCATCCTTGTCGAAGGCTTCCCACAGTGTTTCAGTGCAACCAGGAGTAGGAACTGTAGTTGTTAATCAGTTTTCTGCATTAATTCACTCTTAGTTTCTCTTTCTGAGGATGTGACCTTAAAGACACTTGAAGCCCAGGGTAGTTTCCTTTTGACTTAGCAGACTGGATCAGGCTTTAACTCTCAGGAACATTCTGCCTAACACAAAGTATCCTAATGCAAAGACTCCAAACTTAAGGACCATGGTCACCCCAGACTTTAACTTTATAGTTAAAGGATACCTGCCTATATACACTGAGATTGTAGGTAGGATAGATTGCTTACTGGAGCGATTTCTCCCTCTGTTGACTCCAAGAACTCAGGGAGAGCAGGCTCTCAATTAGGTAGCACAGGTGTTTAAAACTACATTAGTTGAAATTTGGTCTCATTATGTAGACAAAAGAGTTATTTGTTTGAAGACACTATATGACACAAAACATGAACTCAAAATTATAAATATGTATTTATCTAAAGAAAAATTTAGAAGTTATTTACCATTTCATTGATGGGTAAAATATCACTAATCTGAAGAGGAATTCCCAGAACTTATATGATTAATGCATAGTTTAACAGAATCTTTTCTATAATATCCTGTACATCAAGAAAAACATATATAAATCAGTATTTGTAGCTTTAGAGCCGACAGAGTGCAAATATTTGAGATCAAATCAGTCCCTTCTTTGGAAGAATATAAGGTTTTCTTGAGATGATTCCAAGTACTGACTTAGCCTCACCTTAAGAAGAAAAGAAACCACTGTGCTGACAGCTCTGCCTTCATGTTCCATCTCCTAAATCTGTAATAAATACATAAAAAATCTTTCCCACAGAAATAAGTGTCTCTTTTTAAGGCTAATGATAGCTATACTAACCCTCACGTTCACTTCAGAATTTTAAAGAAATAGTATATATGGTGCACTTCCCCCCCCACAGTATGTCTTAATCCTTGACCACCGAGAGGTCATTTTTTAATGTCCAGAGCAATCCATTTCTCCACATAGAAAGGATGCCAAGCACTTGCACTGCAGAGTGACCTGAGCCTATTTTAGCAAACTCCCAGAAAGGTGGGTTTTTGTCTTGAGAAAATTATCAAAAGCCTCCCGTTTGTCTGGCCCATAGCACAAAAAGCAGCTAGATTAAAGGGGAAAAAAAATCTATGAAGGCAAGGAAACTGAAGACTATGACTATAAATATTTGGACTGATTGTATGTTTGAACAAGAATTATTTTTTTATATTTGCAAGGTGGAATCAGAGCTTTTCCTTTGTGAGACACATTCTTAATCTCATGACCTAGTTCTTTAGTGGGGCTGCATTCTAGAAATCCCTATATTGGACTTTTGCTACTTATAAGGTCTCAGGAATGTTCCCTTCATTAAAAAAAAACTAAAAACAAACCTCAAAACAAAACACCATCTGCAGTGTTCTTTTCTCAGTAGGAAAGACAACTGAATTAATAGTGGAGGGATTAAAAAGATGGAATTGCACATGTATATTCCATCCATAAAGAAAACTTTTAGCTTCAAACATTTAAAGTATTTCTAAAAATTAAGAAAAATTTAAATTCATTAATATGAACTGCATCATAGCTGTTATCTTATTTAATCCTCAGAGAGTTCTTTGTGCCTCGTGACTTTGGAAAGAATTAAGAAACAGCTCATCTTAGAGCCCATTGTGCATTCCCCTTAGTACCATTTTCTTCTTTTCCTACAATTACTAGGATTTATTTTCTTCGCTTGAAAATAGGATTTTTGTCTCATTTGAGTCCCTGCTATTTAATTCCTACTTGAAGTCATAATCCTCCCTGTCACATCACACCAATCTCTTTGTAGCCAATTCTGATTTCACAAGCAGGATTTTGATTTAGGAAAACCTGATTATTTAGGTACACCTTACGTACAAGGATTTAGTCTTTTTGAAACATACAAAGTAAGGAATACTGCAGCCAGACAATTTCAATGAACTAAACATAAGGTACAAGCTGTGACAGTTTGAGTTCCTCGCTATCACTTCTCAGTAATATATTAATTAAGAAGTTAATAGCGTGTACTCTTTTCCTTCTAAGATACTGCTTTGAAGAGACGCCTCTCTGAGATGCAGGTTGTCTACAAAAATTTAAGGTGAGGTGATCATTTTGCCAGTCAACAATGTCAGAAAAGTCTTTGAACCTTGACTGGTTTCTAACCTTTGACTAAAAACAGACTAAATGTTATGTTTAATGTTATATTTAAAAACAGACTAAATGTTTATTTAATGTTAAATGTGGCCACATGGTACCAATTTGTACAAACGTATAGGGTTTGTTTGTTTTATTTTCATTTTCTGTAAATCTCTGAAAAAACTTTAAGATTGCAACAGGAATCCAGGCGATTCCTCAATGGAACCCATTCTCATGAGTTCTCTATCTAGATGGAAAATCCTTTGTTTTAAGACTTCTATTCAGGAAAAACTACAAAGAAAAAAAAGCAACTTAAAGCATTAATTGCTTTTTGTAAAGATAGGCATGTCAAAAAATAAGAGCAGTTATTCATTAGAAAAAGAATCTATAGCTGAAAAGGAAGCCGCTTGATTTTCAGGAAAGGAAGTCCTATATTACTGTTTCAGTGCTCAGCTGACAGGATCATAAATTGGGATTTATTAATTCTACAGGACTGTCTTTCTGTAGCACCAAATAAAACCTACCATTTCATATGCGAGAAGAATATCCAAATGACTGAAAGCTCAATACCTATAGTTGACCAACTAATTTCAATGTAATGGATTAATTTATAGGATATAATCTACTGAACATTTGAACTAGAAAAAAATAACTAAGCAACAAACCAACAAACAACTTCAGTAAATATACAGAAATTATCCTTTATTTAATGTGATATTTTATTTCAAATTACTTCATATTTCAATCAGTCATCATCACAAGTTTTCCTACGTTAGAAGTTGCACTCAAATGTTTTTAAACCTTTTCTCTCTGTACTTTCAGGTATTTCTTGTAGGAACAGCTTAGAGGCTACATTACTGAGAGTGTTCATCTTTCTCATGGGAACATAGTCAGGAGTGAATATATACTGAAGCCGAACATATTATTAAAATATAGAGAAGAGTTAACTCTCAAGCTTCAGTGTGTATTTTTTTATGCTTTGGGTTTCTTTGGCATATACCTCAAAAAGCTTATCAGAGTGGGAGGTATGGTCCTAAGATCTTCACATATAAAGGAACCTATTTATTTCATTATTCTTTTCGAAACCTCTTACTACCAAATGGAAACACACGCAAATTAGAAGGAGGAATACCTTCTCGTATCTTCTTGCAAGGTCTATGAAGAAGACACAGAACGGTTTCAGAATCTTGACTGAAAAATATAGACCATTCCCGCTATTTATCGGCACTATCGGAGCGGCACGCAGAGCTCGGAAAATTACGTGCCCGTCTACCCCGGAGATGCAGCGGTCCCACGAGCTGGGCAGCGGCTGGAGGCGGCGGCGGGGCCCGGGCGCGCAGTGCTGGCGCTGGGAACGCGGGGCGGGGGGCTCGCCCGGCCCCGCAGCGGCACCCGGCGGGAGCTCACTTCCCGTCATCCACGCGCCATCTAGCGTCGGGAAAAGGGAGGCGGCTCGGCACGGGAGAGGAACGGAGAGGAGGAGGAAAAGGCTCCCAGCCCTCGCCGTTCCCAAAGCTGGTAAGAGCCATTTGGATATTGCAACCAGAACTCCGGAGTGGCTCGGGGCGGGTTGTGAGGAGCATCACTACACTTCACTCCCAGGCGTCTCATCACCCTTTTTTTCAGTGAACGGTTCCCTTCCTTGAAAGCAGCTAGCGCTCCCCAGAAATCCCCTCGGTACCTCACCTGAGCCATCGCCGCCGCCCGATCCCTACCAAAACACCGCGAACTCCAGAGGGTCTGTGCGGCGCTGCCGGCGGAGGGGTTGGACCGGTACACACCGACACACAGACCGGCACACACCGACACAGACACCGACACCCACACCGGCACACGCCCCGGCACACCCCGGCACACACGCACACGCAGGCACAGCCGCGATCCCCGCCTGCCCT
>VZRZ01004757.1:578125-621678 GCA_013398175.1 Climacteris rufus | reverse complement strand
CCACGCCGGCTCCCCTAGCCCCTAGCCGGGGTCTGGAGGAGTCCCCGGGCGGTGATTAAAGGTCAGGGAGAGGATTCGTCCCACCGCTGCTCCAGGGCTGCAGCCGGGAAGGGGGCGGCCCGTCCGGCCCATCCCCTCCGCCCCGCCACGGCGAGCGGCGACGGCGCTGGCGGCCCCGCTGCAGCCGCCCGGGAAGGGCTCCGGTGGCTGCCGCGGCCCGGCTCCGGCGGCGGGCGGGGAGCGAGTGGAGGAGGGGCGGGAGGACCGGCTGCATCGCGCGTGGAAGAAAATCTCCTTCCAGGTGGCTGCACAGCTGCAGCAGAGCTACTAGCCGGCTCCAGGGGCTAGTGCTTTGAGGACTATTGCTTCCATCCAGGGGCCTCGCATGGTGACCTTATATCCAAAGGATCTGGCTGTTAGAGTAGCTGCTTGGAATACAGGGATTTCCAAGTGGCCTCGTTTATTGTCCTAACTGTCTAACCAGCGCCTGGAAAGCATAATCTGGGGTGAAAAAGTGGAGGGAACAAAAAGGAAGCAAAAAGCTTTTTGGTTAATACTGAATATCAGAACAATGTTCAGAAATTCTGCTGCCTCAAAAAATGTGTGAGAATTTGTATTTTTCTTTTCCCTCTTTATTATAGTGTCTGGACCAGAACTATCTTTAGATTGACTCCCTTAGCTGTAATAGGTGTTTGGAACCATGGCAGCAGGAGTAGCAGCTTGGTTACCCTTTGCCAGGGCAGCGGCCATAGGATGGATGCCAGTGGCTACTGGTCCCATGCCAGCTGCTCCACGGCAGGAGAGAAAGCGAAGCCAGGACTCTCTGATTGTGCTGAATGTGAGTGGCATCCAGTTCCAGACGTGGCTGGACACCTTAGAGCGCTACCCTGATACTCTGTTGGGCAGTTCGGAGCGGGACTTCTTCTACCACCCTGAGACCCAGCAGTACTTTTTTGATCGGGACCCTGACATTTTCCGCCACATTCTCAACTTCTACCGTACCGGGAAACTTCATTATCCCCGCCAGGAGTGCATCTCAGCTTATGATGAGGAGCTGGCCTTCTTTGGCATCATCCCTGAGATTATTGGTGACTGCTGTTATGAGGAGTACAAAGATCGCCGGCGTGAGAATGCTGAGCGCCTGCAGGACGATGCTGATCAGGATCACGCAGCTGAGAGCTCCCTACCCTCCATGACAGCTCGTCAGAGGATGTGGCGGGCCTTTGAAAACCCACATACCAGTACCCTGGCTCTGGTCTTCTACTATGTCACTGGTTTCTTCATTGCCGTCTCTGTTATTGCCAATGTGGTGGAGACAGTGCCCTGTGGAGTAAGCCCAGGTCGCATCAAAGAGCTGCCCTGTGGAGAGCGGTATGCAGTGGCTTTTTTCTGTCTGGATACCGCCTGTGTCATGATCTTCACAGTTGAATATCTCCTACGTCTGCTGGCAGCTCCCAGTCGCTACAAATTTGTACGCAGTGTCATGAGTATCATTGATGTGGTGGCCATTATGCCATATTACATTGGCCTGGTGATGACGGATAACGAGGATGTCAGTGGGGCTTTTGTGACATTAAGAGTCTTCCGTGTCTTCAGGATCTTTAAGTTTTCCCGCCACTCACAGGGTCTGCGCATCCTGGGCTATACGCTGAAAAGTTGTGCCTCGGAGTTAGGCTTCCTCCTCTTCTCACTCACTATGGCCATCATCATCTTTGCCACAGTCATGTACTATGCAGAGAAAGGTTCATCAGCCAGCAAGTTCACCAGCATCCCTGCAGCCTTCTGGTACACCATCGTCACCATGACAACACTGGGGTAAGTGCAGCTGGTGTTTGGTTACACTTAACATTTCAACAAGTGTATTGGCATGAACGAAAAATACTCAATTAAAAAAAATGGTGATAGAAAAAAATGCAAGGGTAAGTTTTTGTTACAGAACTTTATGAATACAACTCGTCACTTCTTTCTAAATGTTTTACACATGTGAGTTTTGCATTGCTGAAATTAAAATAGCCCAAGTCTAAAAACTGCAAAAAAACCTGAAAAAACAAACAACAAAACAAAGCAAAAAACATCTTGAAACTGTTTGGGTTTGGAAATACTGGCGAAACTGGAATATTTTATGAATATCTGTGAGTTATAAGTGGATTTTTAATGGAGTATTGTCTTTGCTGGCAGGACTTGTTACAGTGTTGCTAAAGTAGCAATATTTATAAGGAGAACTGAAGTGCAAGCTTTTAATTTGATCAGTGTGTGGATTTGCCATTTTTTTTGAAGTAATGTATTGATGGAAATTTGGATATTGAGTTTGGTATTACAAAGTGATTTGTTTTCATGAAAATCATACCTTATCTTAACAAAAAAATATCTCTTTTGTGTTTCTGATTGTATTTAAGACACTGAACACATTTTCTTTGATTTTCATGGACATGTAACTTTTACGTGATAAGTGTCAAGCTACGCTGATTGGTGACACACTGTGGAAAATGATCTGAGGAAGTGTGAGACATGACAGATCAAGCATGTGTCTTTAAACATGATTCTATTGGCAATATAATTTCTTTCAGAGAATTAGGGGTTAAAAAGTGTCATTGTTGACATTAGAATTCAATGCAGTTTAATGGAAAGAGAAGAGATAGTATTATTTTATAAAGTCTGATACCAGAGTCTGATTGTATCAGCTGATTGTGTGCTCCAAGTTAGAAAATACATTTGTCTGTAATTATAACAGGGATTTAGAAGGTTGACTGATTTGAGATGACAATTTTCCCCTATTCTTAATTTTGACCTGTATAGTACCATCTATGAAACTGAAAGTGTGTTGAATCCTTAGAAACGGACTAGTTATTTAATAATTACAGATACTAATTGACAAACTTTGCACTGTCATTAAGGCAAAGCCCATCATTTTATTAGCATTTTGCCACATCTTGTTGGGATTGTTGAGGTTTATGAAACATGTATAACTTTTAAATTTAACAAAATGAAAGTGCATTATTAAACTATCATGAAAAACTTGATTTATTAAGTGCAGTTGTAATTTAGCTGGGAAATGCACATACAAAATATTGAAAAAGATAAAGGGAATGTCTTATGCCACCATTTTTTATATAAGGCTTTTATCTTCAGTGTGATATAACAAATGAAGATAAATATAGTGCATTGTAAATATTTCATACTTCTTGTAAAGGCAAGTTATGCTAAAAAGGAGTGACAAGAGCTTTGGGGATTTTAATCCACTTTTTAGGTTCCTGGGGTTTTTTTTTGGTTTTCATTTTCTTCTGCTGGTGACAAATGGAAGGGACCAGTTAGCGGAAGAAACAAGTTCCACATGATAACTAGTTCCACAGTCCTGTATTTTCTGCACTGATACTTTTTACCATTTATTTTTAATTAGAACTGTGATGATTTTGAGAAAGAATTAACTGATATTTAGAATGTATAGTCTTAATATAAAAAACAGAAGCTGGTCTATGTTTTATTTGTAATAAAAGGTACTAAGTTGTTTCTGCTTTCATGCACAATGGGAAAGTACTTGTCCATGGTACTGAACAGAATCTTCTTGTTTTATGCCCAAATTGCAACTGATTATGACATAGGTATGGTATCTGTCTGGTGTTAATATGATTTGTTTGTTTTTTTGACATACACACACATACACACACACGCGAGTATTATTCTGTAGTTCCAGGTTTTGAAGTATTACTCTGAGTAAAGTCTTCAAAAGTACCGATGACATTTGAACTTAATTTCAAATATCTTTGAATAGAGCCCAAGAACCTTACACAGCCACACAGTATTTTGGTCCTGAGGGGAACAAAAAGGGTTAAAAAGAATCTACTAATGCTTGACTCCTTTTTCAAGGTAGTTTGCACAGAGAAAGTTTTGAGCAGTTTGTACAGAGATCCAGTCTCACCCTCAGGAGGGAGCATGATACAGGTTCAAATATGACAGACATCACCAATTTCTATGAAATCTTTAATCAGTGCATTAGATAGATGATGTCCTTTTAATAACATCATGGTAACTATATAAGGATTATGTGAAAATGTTAAATATATATGTGAATAATTGAAATAAAATTAGCATAATAAAAACTTTGAAATCCTTTTAGCTGACGGAATAATTACACAAAAGGAGAGGGAAATTACAAGGAAAAGCATCAAGGGTCAGTGAAAGCTGATTGTAATTAGTACTGATACCTTTTCTATGTACTAAAGCTTTTCACCTCTTTACTAATACAGAACTTCTGTTCATTTTAACTTCAGGTTTAGATGAATCAGGGGTATATAAATGGACTCAATAGGAACAACTTTTCTGTTTTAGGAACAAAGCTTGATGACATCTTTATGTTTTAAATGACAGTAGCACATAGCAGGTTATGTGAAGTACTACAAAAATACATGAAAGCTAATAGCGAATAATAGATTAATATAAAATTGAGTTTTTGAGTCTTGGTGTCATTGTCATATTTTTCTAGATAGCAAGGGTATTGAGTGAGCGACCTTTGCAATTTGGGGAGTTATTACCTTGGAAGCAGAGCTATATTTCTCAGTTCTGCATGATTGCTGAGCAATTAAAGTGTCTTTAAAAAACATAGATTACATTTTCCTCTGCAGAGTGCTAGTGACTTCAAATATTACTACATTTTTGCCTCCAAGGATATCCCTGCTATTAACTGCTCTTGACTGCTCAGCTCAAGTAGTACATGTGCATGGATATGTTACATGAAATAAACGAAAAAGAAATTAAAGAAAAGGAAGAAAGGAAGAAAGAGAACATGAGAAAAAGATAAAGAGAGAGAGACAGAGACAGACAGAGAAGAGAAAGTTTACTCTAGAATAACAGCTTGCACACTTCCAGAAACTGAAGTGTTTGATTTTAAAATTCAAACTAGTGTTTTATCAGGATTAACTGTAGCAAAAGTAAAGTAGACACAAGAGGAAAAAAACAAAATAAGATTGAAAGAGGAAACAAAACATTTTATGAAGATTCAAGATAACAATGGAAAGCATAGAAGGAACATCAAGGTCAAGAATCAGGTTAGTTTAAAGCTTGGCAGAGGAAAAAGATCAAGTTTATTGAACTGGGACTGGTAGACCTTCATGGGGGCTTGTGAACGTCTACACCCATAATGACAGTTATGTCACTTTCTGCTGTCACCTTATAACATGACAATCTAATAATTTTCCTTCAGTCCTGTCAGTAGCCAGCAAATGAACTGAAATAGCTGGTAAGGTTTTGAATGGTGTAAGGATAATGTTTGTTCTCAAGTCAGTCAGAGCTGCAGTGTAGTTTGTGTTTTATGAAGATATTATACTTTAAATGAGGAACATAGTGCCCTTCTGTGACTAGTTCTAAAACAATCTCACTGCTATATTAAAATTCGGTTTTTATAGCCTTTACATTGGGTAGCTTTGTCTAGTCACACAATGCTTCTGTAGATGAGCACAATACTTTGTGAAGGGAAGCCTAAACACTAGCCTACTCATTTATTTGCTTTGATTATATAAACTAGAGTATAAACTAGAGGTGTGTCTTCCAGAAAAGATAAAGCAACAGTTTGTTTTCATTATTTGTTAATATAGCCCATAATGTTTGAGGAATCCCATTTAAGAGATACCAAATTCCCTAAAAACCTAATAATAAACAAATGATTAGATGTGATAACGGAAAGCCTCAAACAGTGAACAAGGGAATAGGGCAATGGATTTCCTTTTCCTGAATGTTCAGGTCTTTTCCGATCTTCACTCCTTTTTCCATTATTTTTTCATCACTGTGGCTATATTCTATCTATTTCTTTTCTCCATTTTTTATTCAAATTACTGCTTTCCATAATTTTCATGGTTCAAGTTGGTCTGCTTGTTGGCACTTTTCCTCTCTTCTTCAAGACAAGGTTAACATGCGTAATACGACTCCTCTGGTTTATTTTTTCTTCTTCTGTTCCTTTGTTCCAGATTCCTAATTCGTCCTTCACGACTAGATCAAATCTTTGTCATCATTGTCATTCATTTGACCGGAACTTTCCTCAGAACAGATTTTTTGTTCTGACCTTTGTTTGAAAGATTTTTCCTTATGAGCATAATAAAATTTCCACATTATCACTTTTTTTTTCTCAAATGGCACACATATCATCTTGTTTTCCTTTTCTCACCACTGTGCTGTTTTCAGTGCCTTTAGTTCCTTATAGTCTCTGCATTTTAGTTTTAAATAATCCATCTCTTTACTGAAAATTGAGTTTAATAAAATCTGAAAAGAGAACAAAATTCAAAAACTTTGTTTTGTGAAAAATTTCATTAAAAGTGTTTATATATTCTTATGATGAATGTTACAAATGTAAAGATTCACAAAGCTAGAGTATTATGCCTGTAACTTGTACCTAGATATTGGCTCATTCATTCATTTTTTGTTTGATATTTTAAACCCTGTTTCAAACAGAATTTTTCTATTTTTGTCTTCTTATATACAACATGGTGAATTTTTGTATTTTGCACGTGTGTTTGATGCCCCAATCTATTTTCTCTTCACAGCAGAGACATTTAGCCTGTATAACAGAGGAGGGACAAAGTGTAGTTGTGATCACCTTTAAAGTACATTACTAGATATTCAAAAAGGGCTCCAGGGAGAGTTTGTAATACTAAGGGTCATTTTGATGGCAGTAAAAAAAATTATTTGTTCTGTAACAAAAGGATTACTCAACCATTTTGGGCTGTTGTTGCTTGACAGATAACAGAGTAATTGTATTCTTATTTAATTGCACTGGGGACCAGCTTTCGTCTTCAAAAACATCCTGAAGATCTCTTAGAGGAAAAGGAGTTAGCTTGTTTCTCTCATTTTCCTTGAGCATGAATTTCCTTAGTTCAATTATGAAGAGCATGAAGGTGATGCTTAACAAAATGATCTTTCTTCTCAGAATCTAATATATTTCCTCCTTTGTTAGAAACAGATGGAATTTTGTTTCCTTGTTGTTACTGTAAGACAAGAATAAGAACAATTGGATTAGTGTGGACCTGGATGTAGCACAGAAATATGCTTAGTACAGCAGAACAAATAATCTCAGAGAGTAATTATGACTAGTGCCTGATCTATTAATTAGGGCCTATCATTCAACTAATCATCAGTGAATACTGTCATTTTAGTAAAATCTTAAAGTGATCAAACCCAAGAAGTTCAAACTGAGTGATGACAATCCATACATGACTCACATCATTGTGCCTCTGTCTAAGATGAAAAATTTGCAATATAAAAGCCATATAAATCTATGAATACAGTATTAGAAATAGTGCTACTGTGCAAAAAAGAATCTGGAAATGGAAACTGTATTTCTGAACAGGCGAACATAAATACTGCAGAAATAAAATGATTACTCAAAAAACGTTGAGAATTTCTTGCAATGTCAGGGTGACAATTAAGTTTTCAGACATTTGAAAGAAAATGTAATGAATGACTCCTTTTACTTGATTTTTATGATTTTATAGTCTGTTGACAGAAGTTCATAATTTGCACCATGGTAAGCTAACGAGAGAAGAATCCTGTTCATCAGGGGTTAGGATTATAGATTGTTCCAAAGAGGGAAACAAAGTTTAGAATCAGCCTTCACAGGTTAGTCAGTTACCTGACAACAGAGCTGACAAAGTGATGGAAAAGATTCTGTGTATTTCTGTACCTATCATTTAATGAGCAATAGATAGGAACACAGGCTTTTCTGGAAGACATAGCCTTTAAGATATTTTTTTTTCCGAATTGTTTATATAGTGGAGAAAAAGTTTTTGAATTTATAGACAGTGCTTTAAAATGATAGCCCCATGCTACACTTCCTGAAACAATAATAGTCACCATGCTTGGACTTCAACCCCTATTACCGTAGCCTAATTTCTAACATTATTTCTTAAATATTTTTATGAAGCATATATTTTTGATCTTCCTGTGTCTCTGGTAGCATTTTATAATCCTTTTGTTGAGTAAAAGAGCTGTGGGGCTTGTTTTGACAAAAAAATACATTTTCATCAAAGTACACAATGAAATTTGCATTATTTCCGCAGCATAGGCTTAAATACATGTGAATTGAAATGAAATAAAAAATACTGCTTTTGACTAGAGCACCTGATGTGCAACAGGTGTAAGTGTCCTGTAGAAAAATACTGGATACAAAAATTTACTCAGGTATCTGGTGTATGAAGGCCCAGATTTAAATATGAACACCTACAAAGATCATATAATCAATGTGTAAAAAGAATAAAATCCAATAGGATTAATCTCTGTTATAATTCAAATGAGACTACACTCCTTTTCTCATAGCAGCATAGACACAGCTTATGCATTATTAGAACATACATCTTAATGTACCTAGTTATCAGTACAGAGTTCCTACTACCATCAGTTCTAGCAGTTAAGTGCATTGACAAAAGCTAACAAAACAATAAAAGACTGCTAGCTGTCTGATTATTAAAGATATCGTTCATATAAGCAATTGTATTTTTTTGTGTATTTAGAAAAGCAGTTTCCTTTCCTATATTCCACTGTGCAGTATTGTTCCCTGCTTATCTGCAGGTCTGCATCCTGAAGGTGAAAGCATTAGGAGCTACTGTGTAAATGTACTTAATTAGAGCTTGATTCTTCACAGTTACAGAATATGTGAGATTGCCAAAAACCCTACAAAAGTGTTATTACTATGAACAAAGTAAAATTTTGCATATTTAAAGTATTTAGGAATAGTATTTTGCATTTCATCCCTGTTTTTTCAGTTTCATCTGTGTTACTGGTTTCTTTGATCTGGTTGGCTTAACTGAAAAGTCTTACAGACACAGAGATCTCCTGAGTTTATTCATTTATAGGAGCCAAACTCTGCAAGGAAGAATTTAAAGGCATTTATGTGTCTGGAGATGCAGATAGGCACTCAACTTGAATTCTCAAAGGAGGCTTAGGCGTTGGAAACACAAAGGAGAACAGAGGAAAGGAAGTCAGCTGTGAGACTAGGTACTCAGTCACCTTAGAAATCATAGTCATATGTGCACAGGAGTAACTTCTAGGATAGGTATAGAATACTGTATTCAGACTTTGGGTATGTCCCAGAATCAGGATCAAATGCCCCTATCAGAATCAAATGGATCCTGCTAGGGTTCAGGACTTGTTAAAATAGAATATGCCCTATTTTCACATAATGCAGGAGAAAGCATATAAGTGTTGTGTGTATTGTAGTCTTAGGAAAGAGGAATGAGTAATTGAAGTAAAAAAAGAAAGGTAACTGAAAGAGTAATGTAAAGCATCCAAGGGTTGTATTTTCTGATCCTAATTTTCAGTCCATGGTTTTCAAACCAAGAGTTCAGCATGAAAAGATATGTATGAAGTGGAAGCTATGATATATAGATACTATTAAATTAGCGAAAATGTTTTTAGAAACTCTGAAAAATTGTAAAACTGTCAGGTGATTCCATTTTTCAATGAAACATGCAATCTGAGGATTTATTGGTTTCAATAGGTCTCTTATTTAGCTTATATACAGTAAATTTGTTAAAATGCTGATGTGTGGTAAGAAAAGGTAAAAGGTAATTTGCCACGGGTATAGAGCGTGAGTAAATCGGAATCTTTTACGTCGGTCCCGTTTGCATAGATAACGCGACTCAGGCCTTATCTAGTCTCTGATCAGAGGCGAGCTGAGCATCAGAACTCCCGCAGATCTAGACCTAGCTCACGCACAGCGGTTTAATTTATGCTGGGAAGTGAAGAGACGAGAAAGGGTTCTTTTCCACTTATCGCCAGCAGATTTTATTCCTGGAACATGGTGCGGAGAAGACGGCCAAAATGGCACTCAGGGCGTGTTATAAGATGGGGGGCGAGGGGAGGGCAGTCGGGAGAGCCAATCACTGCGGAGGACCACAATGATTGACAGTGACGCCGGCCAGTGAGTCGCCTGTCTGCACCCAGCATGGGAACCAATGAGCTGTTCCCCTGGGCCGGGACGGCCCCTGCCAGCCGGGTGTGCCATCCCAGCTGCCGCGCGGGGGCGGGGAAAGGACCAACACCGCGCTGAGGGGGAAAAAAGGAACCGACGGTCCCAGCCCAGCAGGGCCGGGCCCGGTTGCAAGCCACGCCCAGAGGCACCACAACAGTAATTCTCAATTTTGACCACTGCAAATTCATCCCCTTCTCTGGTGTGCTGGAAAGCATTCTTATTTTGTGTCTGTTTGATTTTTTAATGTATTATGTTTGTAGACTTAAGTAGTAGATTTGAGAAGTACTTTTTGTGCATTTGGGTTTTCTTCTTGTGCAGTAATATGAGCTTTGTAAGCACAGTCTATAGCCCTGCTAATTGATTTTTAACTTAATCCCTGTTCCTAAATGAAGCATATTTAAAGCACATTTTCCTGTTTTTTTTCCTGATTCTTTGTAATCAAGTTTATTTCCTGAGGTAAGTGTCTTGTATCACCATTCTTTCTCTTTGAGGAGGCATTGTGATTTGTGAGCCGATTTTTAACCAGATAGTGTCTAGCTCAGCTTTGTACTTACTACCACTTGTACTAAAGCTTCATATAAAAAAAAATGAAGCAAAAATCCCAATATTGAGAACACTTGTATAATTTTAAAAAATATGATCTAATATAATATCAGTATTAAACAAAAAATGTTATAAAATATGTATCTGTATAAATAATTTTAGCTGTTTGATTATTGAAGACTCAGTATCCTTAACTAAAACTTCTTGTAGTATAAACGGCACTATAAATTTCTAGGATTTTATTTAATTACGCTGAGTACTTTGGTGAATTAAAATAAAGTAAGTACATTTCACTACAGTTTTAAATCTCTTGAATTAAGATAATTAATCTTGGATTAAGAGCTGTGAACCTCCTTAAAGGTACCTATAAGGATCTAATTTTATGATACTATATTAACAAGATTTGATTCATTATTATTTTGGAAAAAAAAAATATTTTAGGCCAAACCCCGACTTTTTTCAAATGTGTATCCAGAGATACGGGGGTTTTTTAAATGAATTGTACTGGCATATTCTCAAAATATTTTGGCTGATACACAAGGAACAGTCTCAAGTTATCACTTGAAAGCTTGGCCATCCAGGCATTCCCTGTAAATGGCTGAGAGTCAGGCTGTGAGGTTGTGAATGAATTAATTTAAGATTGTGTAAGAGCCTACAGTCTGAATGGGTCTTTTGCATCCTAACTCACTGCTTCTTTCAGTAAGATGAACCAAGATAGTTTTCTGTGTGAGAGCACATGTAATGTGAGTGGGATTCTTAACTTCTCCTCGTTGTTACTGTTTATATCCCCCTTTTTCATAGACCAAAAGAGGAGTTTTATTATTGTGTTAGTGGCCTTACTTTCAGTTTTTGCAACTTTTATCTCTTCCACTTGCAGCCACTTAACAATTCCCTGAGCATCCTTATCAGCTATGGGCAGCAACTACTGCACTGTGCAGAGTTGCTTAGGAACAAAATTGATGCCCTTTGACATGGTGGATTTCAACTGCAACATGCTGCTCCCCAACTGTCCTTCTTCCCACAGAGGAATAAAAAGCAATGAGGTTGAAGATGTTTTCAAAATCTGACTGTGAAGGGCCTATATACTATTTTGGTTTAGGCTATCTAATCATTTCATTGGTGGTATACAGCAAGTTAAGAATTGTGGTCTTTCTGTTGAAGACACAGCAGTATAAAAAAATCTTTAGTAAAAACTCTTTTTAACAGCAACTTTGTAACATGAATACCACAGTGTCTTGTACCACTTCTAGAATTCAGCATTTTTAGTTTTTCTAAGCTTTGTAGTGGAGTTTATTATTGATGCATTTGTTTATATCAGTTGATGAAATACAAGTTGAGACATGGATATCATGAACCAGAGAGAGGAGAACTGGACAGAGTATATATACCTATTCTCACACACCTAGCGAGACCTATGGCTGCAGCTGTCTCGTGTTTATTTGATATGTATTTGTATAAAAAGAAACTTTCAAAATCGTAAACTCTTCAGTGTTTGAGAATTTAGGTAGAATTTACCATTTTAGCATCTGGATGGAAGCTTGAAAGAGTACAAATAAAAGCTTTCTCACAGAGAGGGAGTTTAGAGTAAATCTATCTATAGACTGGCTTAATGGTTTGACATGCTCAGTATTAGTTATTTTCCAAGTTAAAGGGAAGCTCAAGTTTTATCTGATTTGCATGTAAACAAAGTAATCAACCTATAGTAAGTTAATCTGTGTCAAAAGGTGCTGAGTTTTAGAGGTAAATATTATAAAGGAAGCTCCTTACAAAAAAAGCCCTAGGTAATATGTGATATCTATGCTGTCTTCCTCAGACCGCGTGCTACTTCTGGCACCTCTTTCCTTTCATCCCATCACAGTCAGATCATTGCAGAAATTGTAGCTACTGAGCGGGTGCAGTCATCGTAATTCCTTTAGCCTACACTTTCTTTCAGGTGAAGGCCCAAGGTTTTGAAATTTAGTGCATTAAATAATTCATGGGCTAAGCAATGTTGCTAGTCGTGCTGGTGAGCCTCTGGCCTCTTGCCACACTCGCAGAGCCATGACAGTCTTTCTCCTCCTCTGGGGACAGGCACAGCTGCAAAGCAGAGATGATGCTGAGTAGTGTCTCTGGTACACATGACCAACTATTTTAACATATAGACACCTTTGTGCAGTATTGCACGCATACAAGATAAAATCTTAGTTGTGGGAGGGGGAGGTAGGAACGATTTTTGTTTCAGCTCTCTAGAAGACAAAAAAGAATGCCTGGAGTGAACTGCCCATTTGGATGAAACTGCCTTTTGGCAACTTTCTACCCTGAACCCTCTTCACACCATGAGTACAGCACAATGTCTATCAGGCAGTCATCCATGGAGTGGATTTACAGTGGGTTAGGCCATGCAATAGGAAAGTGATTTTGGGTCTTACGACACTTTTCCAGACAGTATGTCAGCTTTCCCTATTCCTCAGTGTAATCACCACATTTAGTATACACTGCTTGCTACATCTTTGCAAACAAATTAAGTAAATACAGAGCAAAGTGATGGATGATTTGGAATACTGGACATAAAAATGGATGGAAATACAGATTTATATCAACATAAGTGGTTTTGAAAGATACCCATATCGAAAGGCTAAAAACAGGTTGCTTTATCTCTTTAGTATCAGTGGTGTATCTTCTGCTTTAATATACTTTCTGATACCTGTTTTCTAGCTCACTAGCTATTTTCAGAGGTTCCTATGTTTTCAAAGCAAACAAATCCAAATGCAGCAGAAAGGTTTCCTTAAATAAACTTTTAATGTTGTCTGTACATAGTTCATTTCCCAGTCCCTATGTTTGTGTGGAAGGATATGGCTATAGAATTTAGAGATGATGTGATTTTAGGTGTGTGGTTTTTAAAGAAGACAATCAGGACATACAACTATTTTAAAGGAGACAAGTAGGACATTACTGTAGAATTGTTATGGAAGAATCTGGAGGTGGAATTCCAACTTATTTCTCTGCCAGTTGCTTACTATCTCTGGGATATATTTATAGATCTTAACTTACTCCTCCAAAAGTTAAATAGTTCTGAACTAGTCATCCTTGTCTCACTTAGGAGGTAATGAAGAGAAGCAGGCATCTGGATGTGCTCATTCCTCTGCACTGAGTATAAATGAAATTTATTATAATTAGGGGAGACTTTAAATACCAAGTGGAAATGGATGAGATAAATCCCAACCTCTGTGGGTAGTTGGTTGGATCTACTCTCCTTGTGCCCAGTTACATAACTGCGAAAGGCCCATATCATATCCCTTTCAAAGATCATAGCAGAGTACATGCTTTGCATTTGAGGGCAATTCCCACTGTCAAAAAAGCAATGTGTCTGCTACATTTAAAGTCAAAATATTCTTCTTTTGTGTAACCCTGAAGGTCATTACAATGCTTTTGCCAATTTTTTGTCCTTTTCCAAACAACACAACAAAAATTTTAAATTTGAAAACAGGCAGTTTTAATCTTTCTGCTTGTTTAGAAAAGCCTCTAGAAATTTGAGAGAACATTTAAGTATTCACTGTAATTTTCTGCAGGAAATATGTTGTTCTTCAAATAGCAATGCTTTTGAATTAAGATATGGAGAACTTGATTACCTTTACTTCAAAGGGTTGTAAACTATTTCTGTTCTTCTGAATGGGAAACCTAAAGACCAAGTCACATGGTGGTCTTGCTAGCTGTTTCACCACTGCTCATTTCTAGAGTGTTCCAATAGAGACATATCAGACATGGCCCTCCATGCCGCTGTTCTAATGCCTTCCAGGAGGTCTCAGAGCTCTAGACTGCAGTTAGGCATTGCCAATATATAGCTGTGAAGCAGACTGAAAATTTTAGAGACACACTAATATAAATTTCAGCAGGGACACTCTACTCATTGCAGTAGTCATTTTCATATTTAATTCCATTAAAAAAATACCATTTTCTCAAAAGCTGCCTCCAGACTTAAGCACTACAGAAGCCTGAAGGCCATGACATGGTATTATGGCCAAAACTGCTTCAAAGTTTATGCCTTTCTCATTTTCCTTCTGAACTTTGTTCACTTCTATGCAAATCATACCAATCTCTCTTGTGAGGGAATTCTGTAATTTGGTATGAAATTCTGTTATCAACAAAAGATTTGGTTTAACTGATTTTAGTTTGTCTTTATGATCTGCTTTGCCAGAACAGCAAATCTCAAATTTGCCACCTAGTACAGTTCTATACAAGTGTGAAATAACATTTCCTTCAGTCTGTTTCTTTTTTTGTGTGTAAGGGTTCATGAAATTATGCTCTTTTATGCATTAAGTGGCATATTACAGGTTTTTTTTTTTTGTGCCGGTGGAAAGAGATGAACGAACTACAGTAGAAATAATATTTCCTCTTTTTATTTCCCCTCAACTGGCCAGCTTTATCATAATCTTTCAAACAAGTTTTAAAGCAAAGGTACTATACTTGCTCAGTTTCACTGTTACATGTATGCATAACTCTCCAATGTACTCTGGTCTTTCAGTCAGGTTCACATGTGGTTTTCAATCAAGTTCACTGCAAAGGGTTTGTGGTGTGAGGTAAAGAAAAATACACCTCTTCACAAGCTTTCCTTACTGTAGTATAAGAATTGGTAACTAATTTACTGATTCTGGTTACCAACTTCGATCAGAGAATTATAAAAGAGCCAAGAACTTTTGCAGTCAGATGTAGGGAAACTTAATTTCTCTTTTCAAAAAGTGAAGGAGGATCTGGGGAACCACATACTGGTGATCTTTACATCTGTGCCTGGGAAGATCATGGAGCAGATCCTCATGGAAGTAATGTTAAAGCGCATACAACACAAGGAGGTGTTTTGAGACAGCCAGCAGGGCTTTCCTAAGGCAAATTGTGCCTGACCAATGGTGGCCTTCTATGATGGAGTGATTGCAATGGTCAACAAGGGAAGACAGACCAATGTCATCTACCTAGACTTCTGTAAGGCCTTTGACATGGTTCCTGCCAGGTTGGCCAGATACATTCTTGAAGGGTGGGCTTGAGAGTTCTTGTAGATGGAAAGCTGAACATGAGCCAGCAGTGCACACTCACAGCCCAGAAAGCCAACTGCATCGTGGGCTGCCTGAAAAGCAGTGTGGGCAGCAGGCTGAGGAAGGGGATTCTGCCATCTACTCTGCCCTTGTGAGCCGCCACCTGGAGTGTTGCATCCAGCTCTGGTGTCCTCAGCATGAGAAAGATGTGAACCTGTTGGAGAGGGTTCAGAGGAGGGCCACAAAGATGATCTGAGGGCTGGAGCACCTCCCCTATGAAGACAGGCCAGAGAGAGATGGAGTTGTTCAGCCTGGAGAAGAGAAGGCTCCAGGGAGACCTTTTTGTGGCCTTCCAGTACCTAAAAGACCTTATAAAAATGAGGGAGAGTTAATTTTTGCACGGACAGATAGTGATAGGTCAAGGAGAAATGGTTTTAAACTAAAAGAGGAGATATTTGGATTAGATGGTAGGAAAAAAGTATTTATTACTGTAAGGATGGTGAGGCACAGGAAAAGGTAGCCCAGAGTTGTGGATTTCATCTGATAGTGAAAGGCTGTGATCCAGACATTACTGGTCCATTATTTTTTGACTGAAAAAACAGTGAGAAAAATTAATGGTAGGATATCCACCTGTCCATATCAAATAAAAAAAATACAACTTCTGCCCTGAGAAGTCCTTACGCTGCAGGTTGCTGAAAGTATAACAGGTGTAGTATCACTGTATTCTTGCCTTTGCTTATGTCCTACCAATGTCATTTACTTTCAGCCACTGATAGGGATTTAGTTTAACACTAATTCATCTCCTACATCTGCCCCTCTCATGTTCTCCGTTAATGCAAATGACTTAAATGTGGGTTGGATCCAGCTTAGATTAGGGACATACATTTTTTCCTAAATACTTTTTAAAGAACTGTGGACTATGGGTACATTATAGCTATTCTTAAGTACCAAAGGTTCTGAGGCTCCAGGAATATCATAGAGCTTGAATTTTGTGCAAATAGGAAAACAGATGCTTTAAACTCACAAATAGTCCTTATGACTCTTATTTTTTTCAGCTATTTATATAATCAAAGGTCATAATCTGCAAGGTGATGAGAACTTTAGTCAGCTGCAGAACACTAAAACACTAAACACTAAAACACTAAAACTTAAAAATCTCAATGTAAAATGCATAAATGCTGAAGCACCTGCGAGTCCCTGAATGCCTTGCAGGATTTAGCGCTATTCACTTGATCCAAAGCCCATGGAAATCAAATGGAGACTTGGATTTGACCTGAGAGGGCTTTGCATCAAGCTTTTGTATAAAAAACTGTAGCAAGATATTGACCAGAACAACAATTACTTTCTTAAATTATCTCAAACTCTAAAGATTTTATCCCAAATCTGTGGGAGTGTTAACAGGCATTCCTGCAATACATGTATTGCTCTCAGTACCTTATGCAGACATAGGGTGGAAAAAGCAAAAGATAGTGTTTAATTATATGTATTGAAGCATATTTTCATCAACAGGAAAACAGTAAGATAGTACATTCCCACTTCTGATGTAACAAGTTTATCTGTCTGCAGTTTATCAATAAGAAAATCTTAATGGGAAATAAATTATACAGCATCTCCACTGCTAACATGGATGTTGAGTCATACATGGGATCCCTCCTTGTGTACTTCACTCAAATGGTCATAATCAACACTGGTGAATAGAGTTTGCTCAGAGTTTCTTTTAGCTAAAAGGGGAACAAGTTGACATTTTTTTCGTTAGCTTATCAAAGTCTTGCTAACTCACAGAAACTTTCAGGCAACCTTGAAAGTGTATCGTGCACTAATATCACAGAACATGACAGACAGAGCCTGATGTATCTAATTTTGGGCTGGTATAACAGTGCTATTTAGAGCAATAAAGATTTTATCTCTTGGTTGATCTGTTTACTGCAATAAATGTGCCATATATTACATCTCCTTGTTATTCTTTTGGCATAAAGGACATTTGAATGGATAGTTCTGCCTGTATTTTGGGATTGTCCTGCTAACTGTGTTAGGATACTCAGCACTGATGAGGCAGCACTGTGTCCAGTTTTGACCCCTCAGTACAAGAAAGATACTGAGGTGCTGGGGTGTGTCCAGAGAAGGGCAATGGAGCTGGTGAAGGGTCTAGAGAGTGAGTTGTATCAGAAGCTTCTGAGGGACCTGGGGGTGTTTAGCCTGAAAAACAGGATGTGGAGGCTCAGTGGAGACTTCACTCTCTACAGCTACCTAAAAGGAGGTTGTAGCCAGGTGGGGTTGGCCTCTTATCCCGAGTAACAAATGATAGCACAAGAGGAAACAGCCTCAATTTGTTCCAGGGGAGGTTTAGATTGGATGTTAAAAGAAAAATATTTACTGGAAGGGCTCAAGCACTGGAATGGACTGCCCAGGGAAGTGGTTGAGTTACCATCCTGAGTTGGCTAAAGAGTTGTAGATGTGGTTGTTGGTGACATGGTTTAATGGTGAACACAGAAGTGTGGCTTAACAGTTGGACTCAATTATCTTAGTGGTCTTTTCTAACCTAAACAATTCTATGATTCTATATAAAAAATGGCCATAAAGAAGAAAACTAATTGCCCTAACAAGAATCTGTCAAACAATCAGTTAAAATGAATGACTGGCTAAGATTTATTAACAGCACAATGGTTATTATATGGACTTCTATGCTTGCTTGCCTTTCCACATGGAAATCCATCACTCCTAGTGATCATTACACCTCCTCAGGTTCCTCCAATAAATGATAAAAATTAGCCAAATAATTTGTTTAATGAAAAACACAAAAACTTGCAGTTAATTTCTTTGTGATGTGAGACATGAATTCCAATAGTCTGAAAATCCTGTAAGGACTGAGAGAAACTAGATTTTATTCTTGGATTTTATTCCATTTCAGAGAACATTGCAGCTTTGTTGGCATGGATGCACTGCATGAATGATTTTATGCATATTCACAACTGTTTCCTGGAAGGAAATGGCTTATTAAACAGTAATCATATAGCATGTGTAAATGAGTTCTGTGGATAAACACATATCTTTGTCCTTATTGCCTGAGATGGGCTGTTGAGTAAAAAAGTTTTTTGGATGACATTTACTCTTCCAGGAATTTTACCTATCATCTTATCTCTGATTTCCTTTTCTGCCTGAGAAATTTCTTTTTCCTTGTCTTGTACATAAATAATGCTGATTTTTCTGTTTCTCTTCAATCACCTGCTTGAGGAAAAAAGCAACTGAATTTAGGAGTGTCTAAGTATTAGCCCAGGTAAGATGTTCAAATATATATGTCTACTTTCAGGAGAGGTAAATCCCTCTCTAGCCTCAATGACTGCAATGGGAGCTTCAATATTAACTCACATACAAAAACCTACATACATATACCAAAAGTGTCTTCACTTTCTACTTGAATCCCATTCCAGGAGAATAAAATGAAATAGTTGATGAAATAGTGATGTCAGAGCTGAGAATTATTTTTCTTTATTCCTTTTCTCTTCCCCCTTCAGATTTGGGGGTCTTGCTCTGTTTAATGATCTCATGCAATTTAACTGTTCCTTATTCCATTTTCAAGCTTCTTTCCCCAAGGTGCTTTTCCCTAATGATAATGTTCACTCAAACAGAGTGACAGCAACTTGCTCAGGAGAAAGGACTCAGAATACGTTGGATAGGTCACCTCAGGAAAAACCCATATTCTCTCGAGTCATTATGGTTATATTACAGTAGCCTCTGTACATGTATTTAAAGAGTCTCAGATAAATATTTTTCTGCTAATATAATAACAGACAAAACCCATAAAAATCTCACAGCATTTAAATCTTCTGTCCTTGATACTGCATTTAATAAAGAGTGGAAAACACACCAGAATTTTTTGTTCCAATATACAAAGTATTGCTAGAAGAAAAGAGATGTATTATGTAACTGTACTACAAACTAGTGAAATTAAGTGAGAGAACCTACAGTGAATAAAACAAAGAAATATGCATTATGAATACTCTGTCTTATGAAAAAAAAAGACCAGTAGAAACTACAGGGTACACTGTACTTGCTGTATTTGAAACATATTGGTAAATATTTTGGTTTTTTACATGTAGAAGTTGTTTCATAGTAGTTTCTTTCAAATTTTGACAATCTTATTGATCTAATAAAAGAAGAGAAACATTTTTTACCTGTGCATTTTTTTATTAAGCAGCAATATAGGTAAATGGGTGGAAAAGTTAATGATCTCTACCAACATTTGGGGTTGAAGGCAAAACTAATGGAGCTAATGGAAAGGCTTTAGTTTTCTTCAGCAGGCTTTAGATCAGGATTTTAGTTATGTCTTACGGTACATAATGTAACATTTCAATGTCATTAGTTCATTCCAGTGGGAACTGGAGTGTCAGATTTTTCCCACATGAAATCCAAGGTAAAAGTTTTGACCTGCTTTTCTTATCAGAAAAGAAGGCAATGTTCTTATGACAGACTGGTGGAAATGTTAATGAAAGCTGAAAACACTTGTAGAACCTTTGGTTTTTTAAATGTTAAATGTGTCATGGAAAGGTTTACTTACTGTATGTATTCCACTCTAAAATGTGTGTCTCAGCCGTCATGTTGGAACATATCAATATGTAAAAAATGCAATTACTCTTTGGGGATGAGGTGAACTCTAATAGTTAGATGCTGTGCAAGCTTCTGAGACTAGACACCGTGACGATTTTGTAGGCATCTCATTAACGGATTGTAGCACTGCAGCATGCTCTGCTTTACTTATTTATTGAAGAGATAATGGGAAATAACTGGTTTCTTTGTGAAGTCATAAATAATATGACAGAAGGATATTAAATGCACTGAGATGTGACAGAGAAGCTAAAAACTTGTGGGGTTTTACTATTTTATGGTGCCAGCTCTCCTTTACCGGTACATGTAAAACCAATAGATATGTTTTAGCTGGTTTTGTGAACAATTACCAATTTACTGTGCTAGCTACTGACAAGTGGGTGTCTTAAATCATAAACAGCCTCTCAGTTTTGCTATTTTGCAGTAACATTCAGAAGTTACTAAAGAATAAATCTTCCTCCTCCTTTTTTCTTTTTTTTTTTTTCCTTGAAGTCTTTTTTTTTTTCTAATACAGAGGTAGTCTTTCTCTATTTTTAAATTCCCAATGTGAAATCTTGGTTTCACAAAGCATTTCTGACATTCACTCTTTGCATATTTTGTTCTCAGTGGTAGTCTTGTCCTGATACTGCACACAAACTACATACAAGGTCCACTGTGACTTCTCAGTGGTTTGGAATCTTGATTAAAATAACAGCTACCATTCTTTCCCCATATGTGCGTGTGTGTGTCTGAATTAGAGAGAAAAATGTGTTTTATTCTGCAGCTCAGACATAGCACTGAGATCCAGATTGAAGCAGCACTGTCCTCTTCTGTCTTCATTCCTGTTCTTTTCACTAAGAGATTTATCATGCAGTATATTGAAAATTTCCTCAGAGACTGTGGTGATTAAAGAAGTAGCAATCTCATTGTCTGGTCTTGGGAATATTTCTCAGTATCATGACCCCACAATTCTTTACCTTATGTTTGCCTCTACATTTAGCCTGAAGCTAGGATAGAAGACAGAGCTCCACAATGATGCAGCCGATTTTATTTATGTTCCCATATCCTGTCATGGTACCCAACCACCTATATTGTAAACATCCTTCTACAATTTGAACAAGTTATTTTTCCTGGAGCAATAAGAGTTTTTTCTGGGCTGGTAGTTTACACATTGTTGCAGCAGGCAAATGTTGAGGTCACAAATGTGTGGATCTCAGCCACTATGCCAGCATGAGTATTTTATGGCTTTATAGCATCCATTACCACTTCATCTAAAGATTAAGCTCATCTTCTGAAACATGACCTTTTTATTGGAGGAGTTCCAAGCATTTCCATATGGGGTGCTGACGCTTGTTGTTGTTGCTTGCTTATCCCACTTACATCATTTTATAGCAGTGTAAATCTATTGTTTCACAAGCTGCTTCTACTTTGCAGTAATGTGAAAATAGAGTGAGGCCTGATCTGCCATGCTCAGCCTTTGCACTTCCAGGAAAATACATTTTCAGTTCATTTGAAGTAGGAAATTGTGGGAAATAAACAGGAGAAGCAATTTTATTGCAACTCAAGTGTATATAAAAATTTAAGGTTAGAAACAATTTCCATCAGCTCTTCCAACTATTATGTGATAATTATTATTGTAACTTAGAATTTCTCTTCAGGACCAGCAGTGCCATAATGACTTAAAAAAATGAAGTGTTCATTTTTCATTGAGCGGTGGAGTGGTAACTTGGAAAAAGTACAGTTTCATCTACAACAGCTCTAGTAACTGAGAAAGCACTGAATAACATATTATTGAGTTCTGCAAAAAGTTAGTCTTTCTCATAAATTTTAGGAAACTACAGAATACTTGATCTTGAAATAAAGCAGATGAAAGTCATGTTGTGATCATATCTGACCATTTCTGCTAGCTGTTTCATAGGGACTAGTCTTATAACTAACCTTTCCTTGTTTGCACATTTTGGATAATCCATGAGAGGAAAACATCCTCAAATTATTGGTTTTTCTGAACTTGGGAGTCTAATTTTGATACTATATGTAACTCATTGTAATTCTCTTTTTTTCAACTTTTTGAGAGGTCTCTGAGATACAAAGGCTTTAGCAGATTATTTCTATCAGCAATCCATTCATCTAAGCAGCCCCCCAAGGACAATCATGGATAATAAATGGAGAACCTTGCTTGGCGTTTCAAGCAAAAGAGGTAAAAGATTGTATTACTGTCATATTTTACCACAAGTGGCTTGTGGTAGAATAATTTTGCATTAATTTCTTTCCATGTTACAAGCTATTTTGGCAAACAATTTTATGTTTTAGAAAGAATGCACTTAACATAGTTTGGTAAATATCTAGGTCAGTTTTTATTGAGAATAATACTGCATATACATTAAAATGCCATGAAACAGTTCTGTTAATCAAAAGTAGTAGATGGTCATTAATCATATCAAGTATTAGGTGTATTTTTAAAATACATTTTGCCTTTTTTGTCTGCTGAAAGGTAGTTTTAGGCACAGATAGCCCATATTGATGTTGTGTAGCTTAATCTAATTTCCTCTGAGCAGTTATAAGTCTTGAAAAAGATGCTTGAAAAAAAAGAGAATAAAAACATTATTTTGCATGGCAGATTTTACTGTTGCTTAAAAGACAAGTACAAAGCATGTGTCAAGCCTTTCTTGTTCAAGTGCATTGGAGGATTTTTTGGTTTCCTTCAATATATATTGTGTAGTAAATGTGCAGTAAACACTTATCATACATGAATCACTTTGTCAGGAGAATTTTTAAATACAAATACTAATTTTGTCAATAAAAAGGTCAATAAAAAACTGTTGCATTAGTATTTTCTCAGTTAGTTATGGAATACAAACAAAAAGTGTCTAAGATTGTTATGCTTTTCAGCTGACTAGTGGGATCATTCTGTTTTGTTTCCAGTCCAGGAAAAGGTCTGATTATCAGGCAATATATCCTTGTGAGTGTCCATTTTTGCCTACTGCAACTTTGTCCAATTGTATAAATATTTAATAGAAAAGGGCTCTAATTAAAAAGACTTCCTCCTTCGCTTTCTAGTGTGGAGTTGTTCTGTCGGAGGAGCCTGACACCCTCTGCTCTGATGAGAGAACATGGATTGCAAGGATCCACAGGACATTAATCTAAAGAGTGTTCTCAATTTATGTTCCCAAGTGGTGATGTATCTTCCTACCTTTAATAGATATTTATTCTCTCCAAAACAATTAAGATTCTTGCCACTTTTTTTCCTGAAAAGTTTGTGGTTCCCCATGCAACGTATTTCAGAAGACTATGTTATTATTTTCCTGGCCCTTTCTTAAAAAAAAAAAAAAAAATTAAACCCAAAATGAAAAACCCCAAAGAAACGAACAACCCTTGCTTGAGGTGTCTCAAAGCTAATTTAGTGCCTATATTGTATTATATATTTTAGCATTATACCTTACATACACTTCTGTATGTACAAGAGTATTCTGATCTTAAAAAATGCTGCTGCTCATTTCTGTCTGTCTGCATCTTACTTTTATCTGCTACAGAAACTTTTTTTTGAGTGCTTTATTTTTTCTCTATTTGATTTCAGTAAGTCTTCTTGCATATGTAAGGACTCAAAATGTAAGGGTCTCTGTTTCCATATTCTGGCTGAGACACTAGCTAGACAGCAACATCTTTACCTTGAAAGTCTCTCTTTTCTTTTGAAATTGGCAGGGAGCCCAGAAGTTTTCTTGATCAAAGGCATTTCTTGATTTTTTAACCTACTTTCATGCCAATTTGTTCTTGCAATCATAAAATTAATCAAAATTTTTGCCGTTGTTTAAAACTAAAGTTAACATTTTTACAAAATAATTTTAGAGGATTTGAATATAAATTACGTTGAATATTAATGACAGAAAAATATACAGTTAACATTGTGTCCTTTAGGCAAATAGCAAGTAAATTAGTGGCTGATGCAAAAACCAGTAAGGACTCTGTTGTTTCAATAAAGAATCTTTACTAGAAAAAGACCTTAGAAAAGAGGAAAAAAAATAGGTATCCTTAGAAATATAAATTGCAACACAGTCCAGTCTTCAGCCACAGCAATTATCAGACTTGAGCAAAATCTGTGAAAAAAAGATCTTGAAAATTCTTGATAAAGGAGTATTTTATGATTTAAATTTCTCTTTAAAGTTGTCCTGAATCTTTTAGTCTAAAACATGCATTTCCAGAAATGCTTTTTTTCATAGGTAGTCTGCATGTAATGCCTTCCTCCTTTTATACCCAGATTATTGCTTTCTGAAATTCTGTGCAAAATCAAAAGGAAGCTAGTCATGAAAAATCAGTTCTGGAAAACTGAAAAGAGGAAACCCTTGCCAGATGGTGTAATGTGGAGGAAAAAGAACTGAGTAATTTCAGAACAAGAATCCAAGACACAAGATTGTAGCTGAAAGTTGAGGTACCTGAAGAAGAATTTGTTATGAGAACAATTTTGAAAATTGCTGATTTTGTTCCCTCGGAACAGAGGAGGAGATCAGACTCGGTGCAGGGCAGTAGGGCAAGTCAGCAAAAGGGCACGTGTCAGCAGGTGGTGCCCTTGTCCACTGTGGGTCAAGTTTCTGTTTCTTTGGTGTGAGCATATATTGAGTCTTGGGAAGACATGAAGAGCTGTTTCAGTTTGGTGCTATGCATGAAGAAAGTTCCCATTTTCAACTGGTTTCTGATCAGCGAACAGTCCTGAAAAGAATTTGCTTTCTAGGAGCCATTCAGCATGGTTGAGGTTCACAGGGGAAAAATGATTTTTTGCAGAGTATATAATTTCTTTTTTTTTACTCTGGTTAAATGAGAGGAGAAAGATAAAAAATAACACTGACCTGGGTAGAAGAAACCCTGGGATCCCTAGGTATCTGTCTGTTTTTAGCAGACTGATGCCATTTAATACTTGCAAGGGTTGTTTCAATGCTCAGTCTTTCAAAGCCCTGTAATTAAGGTATGAAAAAATAACAATGCCTCCCATATAGAATGTTCTGCAAGAAGCTGGAGAATTTGTCCATGGAATTTTTTAGTTGTTAACTTACTCATCAATCATATAACATCAACAGAATTCATAAGACATAGTCATGACTAGGAAGAGCCTAGAAATGTAATTGAGGGAATAGATATGATGAAGAATTTGTTTACTGAAATTGTGTTAATACAGAAGGGCAAGAACATACCTATATCAAATTGACATATACATCAAATGACATGTCAGCTGAATGGTAGGCCAAGCTACAATATCTAAGCTTAAAAATGTAAGGGTCATTTTTTATTATTTTATTTCAATCTAGCAACTTTGAACATTTTGCATGATTGTAAAATTTTCAGCTCTGCTATTGTAAAATCTATGGAAAAGACTTGCATCCAAAAAAAGTCTTCTGACAGTGTTAGATTTTTTGATTATGAATGCTTTAGCATTTTACTAACTCTTACTTTCATCCTGTATCAAGGGGGTTCATAGTTCTTAGGAATTCAACGTTTTTCTTAAGATTTTTGACAAACCAGAAACTCACTGAACTCTGCAGAATCTCATATAATAGATGTTTAAAAGCTTACTTTTACTCAAGGGCATACCTAGGCAAATTCATTGAGCAGAAATTCACTGATGTTTGTAAGTACATAGAAAAGCAATCTACTACATAAAATCCCGGAACTGAAAATAGATAGAAGATGAGACACTATTAAGGTAAAGCATCAAATATGTTTGCTCTGTTTTTACTTTTTTCTATGCAGTCAGTAATGGCCACAAGATCCTGGCCTAGATGTATCTTTGATCTGACACAATGTATGAATTCTTAAGTCTTTATGTCACATCAAAAGCAATGGAACATGAAATTGTTATGTTTTGGGTAGGTGCATCAAGCCTATGAGCCATAGGAATGGAGATTCTAAAATTTAAAAAATGTCCCTAGTTTTACTTTTTAAGAGTCGCCAGGAGTCCTAATATTTTCTAACAAAATATTTTACATTCAACACATAGTTATCACATTGCCTCATCATAAATATCATATCAACATGGAACTTTTGCCATGAAGTTTCCAGTTAGCAATATATATCTGTTACTTATTGCATACTTAATCTGAGGAATTGGTTTTGGTTTTAATTTTAAATTATTATCTGTGGCATTTCTATTTTTAGCAAGAAGTTAAGAGGTGTATTGGATAAAGAAATGGGTTAGATGGATGTTACAATGACAAATGTTTCTAGTGTTCTCAGCCATTACTTCTAGTGATTTCTTGGAAAATCTTACTACTGAAGAAAGTTACAAAAAATGTCGTCTAGTGACAGGACAAGGGGCAGTGACTTTAAAGTGAAACAAAGTAGGTTTACATTAGATATTCAGAAGAAATTCATTACTCAGAGGGTGGTAAGGCACTCAAACAGGTTGCCCAGAGAAGCTGTGGATGTTCCATCCCTGGAAATGTTCAAGGCCAGGCTGGATGGGGCCCTGAGCAACCTGGTCTAGTGGAAGGTGTCACTGCCGATGGCAAGAGGTTGGAATGACATGGTCTTTTGTCCCTTCCAAACCAAAGCATTCTATTATTTTATGAGATTGGAACTTACTAAAACTTCTCAGCTGATTCTTTTATCCCTATTAGTAATTTTTCTATTTGCCATGAAAATAACTTCTAAAAAATATGTTTGCCCTTAGTAAGTGCAAGTTATACAGTATCACTTGGTGGTTTGCAGATGCTATATATTGTATTTATTGTGCTTTGGAACAAGTGTAACAGAACAAGTAGTTCCTTAATTCTTTATCCAAAATAGCTCAAGAACAAAGGCAATTCTACTTCAAAAGAATGTCTGATCCCTGTTCTGTATTGATAACTCATAGAACCTTCAGAATACTTTTTAAGTAATGTCATTTCAGAGAATGACACAACTTAATGACATCATCTCCGTATTTTTTAAAAAAGAGGCTAAAAAGGACTATTCACCTTCCTTGTTTGTTGTTTTTTTTTTAAATTTATTTTGTTTATTATCATCTTGAGAAAGAGGCAAAGATGTTTTTGAAAAAAATCTATCCTTAAAAATCCAGTACTGCACTTCAAACCAAGCAAGGTAATTGAATAACTTGGCATCAAATGGTAAAAATTTCCTTTTTATCCTCTCCTAGTCACATTAAAGTCAGTGTCGTAACTTCCACTGATCCTTGGTTTTATTCAGTGCATGAAGATAAGGACATGCAAAAGTCATTGCAAGGCTAAGCATATAGAAAATCTTAGGAACTAATTATCTGATTTTAAAATAAAGTGAATACATAATTTTAGTGAAATAAAAGTCAGAATATGAAACCAATACTTTTCAGTATTAGTTTAAGTGAAATATCAGGAATGGAAAAAAATCTTAAGTGATATGTGATATATTAATGACAGCTGTGAATATACATTTTAGTGACTGATAAAAATTAAGGTTCAAAGTTAAATAATTTTGAGAGAGAACAGTACAGGAAGATTAAACGATAAATCTATTTTATATTTATTTACTAATTTCTTCAATCACACCTTGAACTGGAAAGTTGAAATTCACATTAAGAGAAATATAGTTCTTCAAGCAATGTGGTGATTGGATAGTCTTACTAAACATTGATAACTTTGCATGTTGTGGAGAGAGTTTAAAAGAAATTTTAAATGTAATCATAGGCAAAACAATGTTGCTAATCTTTGTGAATTCACACATTTGCAAATCCCAAAGATTTGGTTTGCCAAAAAAACTTCCAAACTGTAAAACAAATAAATTGGTTTGGGTAAAATCCTGACTTGAGTTTGAACATATGTAAGTCAACACAGTGACATTTATTTTCACTAAGACATCTCCCATGACATAACTCATTATGCAAGTAAATTATAGTGTCTAATTATTGCAGTGTTGGGAACCAAAGTAATTTTTTCCCCAATTTTTGTCTCTGTTTTTTAAAACAAACAAAAAAATACAAAAAAAAAAAAAAAAGCTCTGTTCAAATTTCTGTGTAAACATGTACAAAAGGTTGTAAAAGTTAGCCTGCAGAGACAAAATTTATTCTTGTTTACAGAGCATTACATAGGTGAAACAGTGCAACTCGCCAGGTTCTGTACTACCTGCTGGATACATCTGAATTCTAGAGTAGCCATATCTCTGCCATCATACCAGAAAACTGTTTTACACTAAGCAGTGGTTGATCTGCCTGTGCCCCTTCAGGTGCTCCAGAATTATTTGATTTCTCTGTCTTAGTGGGCAGAATCAAAGCTCATCACATACAAATGTTAAAGGGGCCAACAATACAGAAGAGTGGTGAAAACACTGAACACCCTCCTCTCTGTCTTCAAAACTTAGCAAAAGGGCAGAAAATTACTTAGAAGTCAGAACGACAGATTCCCAATACAGAAACAAGAGAATAAGAGATAAGCAAAGTAATTTTTTCAATCAAACTTCTTCCATTTTAAAACTGGGTTTTAAACTATTTTATGTGATTCTTATTACTCATAGGAATTTAAACTCTTTCTATAAGGGGAAAATAGGTTATGGAAAGAAGTAGATCTTTCTCATTGGCCATATATAGGTTACATAGTGATATATGCCCAGAGCTAAACATGTCCCACATGGTTGAAAGCAAAAGCTTATATTGCTACTTTGAAGTTGAGTGTGAGTATCTAAAGCACCTCTGGACCTGCTTCATGCTTCTGAGTTTAACTAAAATACTCCCACATAACTACAAAAAAAAAAAAGGAGAAGGAAAAAAAAAGGTAAGTTGAACCTTCAATTTATCGTGGAGAATTTAAAATGGCGATTTAAGGCATAAAAAGTTGCACCTACAGTATGTTAAAGAGTTTATAATACACCTTCTAAACTGCAAACTCAATTAAAAAACTGAGAAAGACGAAATTTGAGAATGCTGAAGGTTCCAACCAGAGCCAAAAATATTTTCAACTAATAAACTAATTAAGGACTTTGATGTTAAATATGCAATGGACTCTGTCACATTTATAATTTAGTGTGCTTACAAGCTTGAAAACTTACTCACATTTTAATTTTTAGACAGGACAGAGCATTTTTATATTCTGTGTTAGAAATCCTTTGGCACGAGCACAACTTGTACTGAAGTCTTACATATAGTGAATTCTTTCAGCACTAAGTAGCAAATTCTGTAGTCATATAATAAAGACTGTGAAACAGAAGAACACACTGAGTAGTTAGTATTTGAATCAAGGTTAATACGAAAAGCAGGCAACAAAGTTCTTGGATTTGATTACGTTACACCTCTTTTATCTCCTACAATTTGATTTCTAAGACAGAAGTGAATACTTGTGTTTTGGATGGGTGAAGAAATAGTGTTGCCCAACCTAGGAGGAAAAACATTGCTATCAGGAAAGGATAGAAGAGTAATTCATCTGTGAAATGCAATTACAATTCTGTAAGAACATCAAGACCATAGAATTAGAGGTGTGGTGACATAAAGTTATTTTTGCGTCTCTTTCTTTTTTTAAGTCCATTCATGCAGTCTTAAGGGAATTAAATATTAATTATTTTATTTCAGATAGAACTCAAAATTGAATTTGAAGAGCTGAAGCAGAAATAAAAGATCTAGGTTTGGTTATATACATCATGAGACTTGTTTCATGGCATGATTTTAAAGTAACAAAGTTGAGCTAATGAGGAAATGTTTCTGCAAATTCTTTTTTGGATTAACTGCAATAATTTTTAAGGTCATTGTGATTATTGCATCAGACCTCATATCTGACAAAAGGTAAAGGAGTATTCTGAATTAGTTCTGCTTTAAGTTTGGGAGCATAAGAAGTGCTTCCTATTCTATTTGAAGAGCCATCAGTGAAGAGTCCATCACAGTCTTTTAGTATCTGTTGAAAGGTATGTGACATTTCTAATATGAATGAAGGAGCTCTTCTCACCAAACTTTAATTTAGATGTCTATCTACAACTGAGCAAGTTTCCCAGTGGGAAGTGATAGGCTCTTTAGAGCACAGTTCATTTACCTAACGTGAAAGAAAATAGTGTGATAGAAATGTTCACAGCTGTCTGTAGACTGTATAGAGTCAGGGCAAGTTTCCTGAGACACAAAAACTATGGAAGCATGCTATAAGTGGCATTGAATTGGCATTGTGCCTTAACAATATCTGCTGTAGGTTTAGTTGAGCTTTACAGAGGTTTCAGGTAAGACAACTGGAGAACTTCTATATTTCGCTAAGCTGTCGAATTTGAGATAAAGGAAATAAAGGAATATCATGTGCACTGAGAAACATATCTTTGTTAATCCAACAGGTCATGTACATTGCATATTGTCTACAAGAATGGGCAAACCAGATAGTCATCATGTAACTCTTTATCTTAATCTGATACACTGTGGAGGAACGGCTTAGTAAAGGCCTTGACAGGCGTGCGAGATGAGCCTCTGTGAACCTCATGAAGTTCAACGAGGTGAAATGCAGGGTCCTGCCCCTGAGTTAGGAGAGTCGCAAGCACAGACACAAGCTGGGCAGAGAATGGATCTACAGCAGCCCTGGGAAGAAGAACTTCAGGTGTTTGTGGACAAAAAGCTCGACATGACTGGATTTCCCCCATCTTCTCATATGCCTTACTCCCTGCCTTTCTGAGCAATTCTATGCAGCTTTCATTTGAGCTTTTGCTTTCAGTGTTCATTAGTTTTCGTCTTCTAAGCTTTTCAAGGTTTTTCTAAGCTAAATAGATAGTCTGATGCAGTTGCTCTTTTCCCAGTTAAGGAATTTCAGGTTTTGGAATGGATTTCATGCCTGGGAAGTTGGTTTTCATTGGTTTAAGTGCTTGTTATGATGAGCTCGTATTCAGAACTCTGTCACCTGCAGAGACCCCTCAGAAATCACCTCAGCTGAAGCTCCTAAATACAAGTTAGTTCCTAGCAGGTATTTTTGTTCTGAATGAGCTGTGTTTCTTACTCTGAAGTAAATTGTTATGAAAAATCTCTTTTTGAGGAATAAGTGTTAGCTGAAAATTAATCTCTATTAGTGTGATAACTGTAAATATAATAATAGGTATACATATGTTTGCTTCTGTAGAGCTGTATGACAGGATGACTGTCTTGGCTGACCTTACTCATCATGTACTGAAAAATGTAAGAGCTGCACATGTCAGAAAATTGAAGGAAGGGCATGCTTTAGATTTGGTTCATAAGTGAGAGCTGAAAGCTCATCCTCACCATCCCCTACTCTTCCAGAAATTTGGGCTAGATTTGTCTTTGAGCACCACAGCAAATGATCATGTCACCTCATCAACCTGTTGCCTCACATCTTCAGAGGGTTTAAATGGTCCCAAATACCCACACCTACACAGATCCACTGTCAGTTCTGAGACTCAGCTCTTGTTTGAAAGACTATCCATAAGCCGTCTGTAATGCACGATCCGTGATTGATACCAGACAACAGAATTATTGTGGGGCACCACTACTGTATCTCACCCTTCAGGTAGGACTTGTAGTGAAATATCTTTATGAATCAGCAGCAATATTCTGTCTGAGTACAAAGAAAGGGTGTTGTGTACAGCCCTGTTTGAAAGATTGAGTATCAGTCTTGAAGATATCATTTGCATTTAACCTGAGTTTGTTATTGTTAACTAGATAAAGTTTTAGCATGTAAGCATGAGATAACCTTAAAGATGCTCATCCAGCTCAGCTCTACTCTTTCCATTATTGCACCTACAGGCAAGCTCTTTCCTGTCCTTGACAAAGAATTGTTTTCAAGCACCAAACTAGGGCAATTACAAAGTTATGATATATCTAGCACAATGATCCAGTCTCACTTGCTATTTTTCCTCAGGCAGACTCTATTGAAAGGAAACAATTCAGTAACAACTGTTTTCTGAAGAAGTAGCGGTAATCAGCTCAAGGCCATCCAGAGTATATTGTCAGAAATATTATCCATTGTACATAATGTGTGACTCCATTCTGGATGTCAGGCTACAGGAAGATCTTTAACAGAAATGACATTGACACGATGCAGAGCTTTGCCTCTAGTCATATGGCATCCCTCCACTCCACTTCATAGCAGAGAGTAGCTGTTCATATCCAGCTGTCATGCAACAACAGAGCGAAGTAGTGACTGTTACTCTTTGGTGAAATTAGGCAGTTCATGCTTTGCAATGGCTTAAAGTTACAGGTCTGAAGAGACAGCATTTTGTGCCTGTTTTATGGTGCATGTAATTAAAGATTTCACTGGATAAATGGCTTTCCCAAACAAATGTGCATTTCCCAGCTTTTTAAATAAGTGAAAGTGAGACATTTTTTGGCATGGGGAACACCTGCTCATAGATGTCAATTACTCCTTTTCTGCCTTTAAAAAATGAACTATTTTAAATTGAATAGCCATTTGAAAGTAGTATTAATTAATATTTCATTGCTTTACACTGGAGAACAGATCAGGAAAAGGGTCTTTTTGTTCCTTAACATCTGGTTAGACAAAGCTAAGTGGAACCTTCTGACATTATCAATGGAAAGATCTGAAAGGAAAGCTGTTCTGTACAATGGCCTTCATGCATTTCTGCAACTGTTCTGTTCTGGTTTGTTACAAAATAAAACAGTTTGTGCTAGTTATTTTTTATCTTTAAAAGAAAGCTGTAGTTAGTGTGCATGAGCTATTTTTATTGGTTTTAGAGCCAACTATAATGCATTTGCTTATGTTTACATGATTTCTGAAGCCCGTTTTGGACTAAACTGATCTTGCCTCATTGAACTGTTAGTTTGGCCACTGAGTAGATCAATCTTATAATTTTTTATGAACTCAACTGCAGTAAGTCATCATTTATTTCCATGAAAATCCAGTTACCACCACCACCTACTGCAGCTCAAACAAAAATGTGTCTGTGCCTTTCAGATGAACAACAGAAGTTTTTAATTTTTTTCTGTAGGTTGTTCTCCTTACGAAAAAAGCTACTACTCAGTAGTACTCAGTAAACCTGATCGCTGCATAGTATAGCATGAGCCTGAGAATGTGTTTTTCCTCAACTAGTCTGTTCTTTGTAGGAATTGCTGCTCTCTCTTACACCCTAGTTTATGCCTAATCATTCAGGTACTGTGACCTTCTCTGATGGCAGGCACATCCAAGAAGGTAGTCAAGGTCAAGGGCCCAAGCTTAGCTCAAGTTAAAGCTCCTGTTCATAATGCTATCTCCTTCTCACACACAGAGACACATGCACTCATTGCATTATGCAAAACAGCATCGTGTGCTTACTTTTGATTTCATATTCTGAAATCTTAAAAAGCATGAATGTATTTTAAGCAGTTAAACATCTAACACCAGTACTAATCCTAATAATTAGAATAAACTCAATATAAGATAGAAAAAGCTATTTACAATGAAGTATTTCTTGCAGAGTTTAAATGTGTCATTATATATGATAGTGGAGGAATAAAACATGCAAATATTTGAACCAGTAAAACAGAAGAAAAGTGTAGCAAATTGAAAACCTGTCTGTTAATAAATCTATCATACCAAATAAAAATTTGACTAAATTGAATTATACTTTGCAAATAATGAAAAGTTTCTGATCAGGAAGAGTTTTGTGCTGCTAGTAGAGTTGACAAATGTAATGAAATCTGATAAATTTCACTGAAGTTTTCTATCCTCATCTAAGTGGAAGATAGGTGACATGAAACAAGACAGTATGTTTTGGTCTTGTGAAACACAGGACCTCCCCATCTTTGGCCATGCACTGCTTATATAGCAGGAATACTGCACTTCCCTTAATTAATTTTCAATGGTTTTAAAAATTTGATTATTTCTTTAAATACTTTTAATACTGTTATAATTTGTATGTTTGAGCATGAAAATTCAATAGTCTTTACCTACATGATATTTTCATCACAGAGTTGGTAAATTTATATCACAGTAATTCCTACAGCAAGTTAAATATTTGAGTGTATTTAATTTGATTCCATTTATCTGTCAATATGTCCACTAATTAATAAACATAGAGCTGTTGTAGCATAATGAAAAAAACAAAATCAAATATTAAGAAAACAGCGTGACTGAACTTACATTTGTTAAGTCCTTTCATAAACTGGTCCCTAAAAGATTAAAATCCCTGGACACTGTTAATGTCTGTAATGACAAATATGCAAATAATGTTATCATTTTTGAATAATGTAAATCCTCTCTATAAACCAGGTTGTCAACTGATATTTTTCTGTCTTCAGCAGTGAAATGAATCCGATTTTGTATTTACCTTGCACCAAGTACAGAACTGAGTAAAACAACTGCAATGGATTATGCTCCGTAGTAACAATGAATGTTACATGCAGCATCTGCTTTATATTCAGAGCCTGTAAAGAACCACCAGCCTCTCCTGCTGTAAGATGGAAGCTGTGGCGTTCATACATTGTCACATTGCTCATGATCAGGATTTACACTGCTGTCACTTATCTGCTTTGGTCATACACCACAGTCCTGCTCTGCTAAGGCCTGCACAGCAGCACAGATAAAAATAAACTGGTTACAAACCATGCCTTTCCTGGTGCATTTTTCACACTTATCTGTCCTTTAGTTTTCAAATGTAGCAAATGTATGAATTTAGAACCTTGCCAGAATTATTTTTCCGTTACTGCAACAGAAGGTCAAAAGCCTTGCTGATACTGCCCATAGAGCCAAACGATGAAAATTCACTTTTAGGGCAGCAAAGAACTTTGAGGAAAATGGACATTCAAATCCTATCCTGCAATGCCTGCCCTCTAGGCATAACAGCAACACTCGTCACGTTCATCAAATAAAAGCCCCAGCTTGGTAGCCCCTTCTTTCAACTCATCTGTGTGTTTGCCTCATTGAATATGGAATATAGACATCACATTTGGCTCAGGGAATATACCTAAAGAATGAGTTTTCATTTGACTGCAAACATACTTATCCGTATACATTTACTAATGTTAAATTTCCCCTTTTTTGAGAGAAGCTGAATGTGAGTGATCTGTCAAGTCACATATCTGTGTTTAGCTGTAATTCTAGGAAGAAATATCATTTACAACATGATCAGTAGCTATTTAAAATATCATGAGCTTGTCCTTGTGCCATACATTGAACAATAGTAATTATATGTTGAATCAAGGATTTTAAGATTTTCAGACAGTTCTCTCCCAATATGTGTTTGTCTTGATAAGTTTGCAAAAAGGATAGCTAGATAGATAGATAGATACATAGATTTACTAAAATACCTGAGGAACAGTAAAGTCACAACAGTTAAGCAATTCAGCATAAAATAAACAATTAATTACAGATATTTTATGGTTTAGAATATTTTTGCTGAAAGAATCTGTCAAGTTTGGGATAAATAGCAAGGATTCATGACTCCCTTAGGTCACCTTTCCTTATTCCTTGAATTCTGTTTGAAAGGTTGGAAGTACTGCTTTTTTACTATAGCACTCTGGAATATTGTTGTCTAATCCTGCTACAGAATCTCCCATATCACAACTTTGCACCAATATAAACTGGGAAGTGTACTTTTATCCCCTTCCTAGTTTGCATCAAAGAAGATACGAAAAAGCACCCCATTTGTGTGCACTGCCCAAAGCATTTTTGTCATAATTAACAAGACATGAGGAGGACAGAGAACTCATTTCAGTTCTCTGAAAGCAGGTGTTTACTGACTGCTGTGTGTGACACCCTAGAATTTCCAAGGCTTCCACACAGGTGTAACAGACAGACATCTGTGACCTACAGGAGGCCTTGTTTTGGAAGAGCAGATGGACAGGTCAGATGCCCTAGGCCATCTTACACAGAACTACTTGCCTATATTTAGACAACTGAATCAGAGAGTCCATAAAGAAAAGTACAGTGCCAGCTGAACTGGGGAATAACCCCAAAGGAAAATGCAGAATGTGTGAAGTTTGCACTAAGCCTAATACGAAGAAAAGGGCATTAAGTCTGTATTGAAAATGCAGGGGTTAGACCTGGAAATGCAATTTCCATCTAAAGCTGTTAATACTTGATATGAATATGGCTTTTTTTGCTTAACATGCTGTTTGTACCTGTTTCTATGTCTTGTGTTTCAAAGTCAAATTTAAGTGTACCAGCCTACTCCACAGTATGTGGCATAACATAATACCTAGTTAGTTAAGAGCAATTAGGTTTAACTTAAACTATATTCAACCTTGAACAGTGTGCTAACACACTGATGAAAACATTGTATGTCATTGCCTGTAAACTACCAGTTATTAAAACTGGAGATTTACTTTATCTTCTTTAGTGTTTTTTTTAAAGTTGCCATCTTCAATTTGATTAGAAGAAGCCTATGCATAAATATTCCTTTATAGCCTTTATGAATCCTTTGTTGAAAACACTGCTCTTGAAATTTAGCTGGAATTATTGGAAGATGAAGGTTCTGGAACATGTAAATAAAGATTTTATTTGTTCTGTGGATATTTAACCTGTAATATTACAGTCATAGTATTTTGTTCTCTTTTAATAAACAATTTTGGGAAACAAATGTTTTTACACAGGCATACATCCAACAACAAAAAAACATGGATAACTTAACAGTTCACTGGTGAATCCGTGGAATTAGCTATAAAAACACCTGATTTTTTCTTTTTATCTCAGTTGGAACCACCGTCACAAATCTGTTAAACCCTCATAATTCTATAAAGGTATCTTCTTTTAGAAATGGAAACTTAAACTAGTGCATGTTCAACAGAGTCATTGTTTCTCAGACATCAAAGTTTTTAATTTTAATAGCTTTTCTCCTTCATGGTAATTATCTAGTTTTGTCTGTTAAGTCCCAATTCAGAAAAATCTTTGTTTTAGCAGTTCAAACTTCTCAAATACTTCCTAGAAACTAAAGATTTATATTTTGAAAAAAAATCAGTTTCCAACTGTGGCCAGTATTCCCCACATATTGTATATATTGAAAAATAAACTAGTGAACTAGCATCTTTGAAAACAAATAGTGTTACCCTGAAAAGGTTTAGCTGAGAATACATAAAGCAATAATGAAAAAGCTAGTCTCATTAATAGAAGAAAACGAAATACGTCTTCATGATTTATTACAAATAAAAAACAAACCATCTGAAGCCAAGACAGTAAGCAAAACACAGGAAAACAAGATTATGCAATAAAGAATTTAAAAAAATTAAATTCCCATTAATAGTTAACAATGGCTGAAATTGTGGACAAGCTTTTTAAATGTAGTTTGTTGGTATAATTCCCTTAGTAACATTATATTTTTGTAGGAAGAACTATAGAATAATTTTTTGTCATGAGATTCTTAAATTAGGAGTATCTCTTTGCAAGAAACATTTATTTTCTTCTCTTACAGAAGCTTTTTTTGAAAAAAGTGTCTTGCCACATGATGAACTCACTAATTTTATCTAGCTGTCACCATGAGTTCCCATAAATCTACCTGTTCTGAAGTTTCCTTGCAGTGTACAGCAGTGTAAGCATTATGTTTGGGACTTTCTAAATGAAAGTTCTGACAAGGAACAGTGTCATTTGCGATGCCCTGTAATGGTCTAATCTGCAACACACCAGAAATATTCTTACTGACATGACCAGGCATTGTTTGAGGCCTGACGGGGACTCCGTTAGCAGCATCCTTGTTAACAACACACAGAGAATTAAGTCTGATTCGGCTTGTATTTTTCCTTAGAAAACAAGTAAAATTTTAGCTTTTACTTCAGCTGAATCAGTTCACCAGACTCAGGGAGAAATAGCACAGTGACTTTAACCTGAGGAGAATTGAAATTAACTAGTGAACTAATGTTGCCCATTTTTCACTGTAAAAATAGCTAGTTTTCTCTGTTAGACAGTTTCAAGGACGATTTCTGTAAACATAGCTATGTTGTTGTAAAAATTATCTTTTTACATTCCTTTCCCATGGACACAGATCCTTTTGGCGGACACTTCTTTTAACCAATATAGTTAGAGACGGAAGTGTTAACTTTCTCCAATGATCTGTGATTTCTAAAAGTGTATATAAGAATTAAACGAAGGTGGGTTTCCCCCCTTCCGCCCTTTGCTCTGAACAGCTCGGACTCCGGCTCTCATTAATTCTGCGTCTTCGGCTGATAAGCCGGGATAAGCCGTAATAACAGGCATCCCGGTAATAAACTAACAGTGAGCTTGTGTGTGCTGTATTTGTTTTTAAATCTTCAATGCTTAAAATTTTCAAATCTGTAAGTCCTTAGACACCAATTTTCACATTCAATATTTTATTTTGAAGTAATGATTCTATTTGAATTTCCTATCTTAAGGTATATTCACTCTGTCTCCAGTGGAATAAACCTCTAAATTGGCTTGATTTCTACTTTCAAAGTTCAACAGTAGAAGCAATACTACTTGTATTTCAGCACTTCATAAGCTTATTTTCCATGGTGACATCCCCTCTGAAACTGACATTTCCTGACATTATTTATTGCTTTTTTGTAGTGGGATTTCTGTACTGACAGCAATGATAGCACATTTCTTCCCTTTGGCTAACTAGAAATTTGCATTTTATTCTAGTTGATCAGCATTGGAAAATAAGTACATACTCATGCTACAATTTTGTTATATGGAGAGTGGTATGAATCAATTTTTATGCAGATATTAATTCTTGCATATGAAGGTATTTGCATTTGTTTTTCAAAGCTGTTTTGGAAACTCGAATCAAAATAGAAATATTCAGAGAAGAAATTTTCACGCTGGTTAAAGACTTAGCAGCATGGAAGTCAGTGGGAGTTCTGCTTCAGTGGGGCTAGGGCTAAATCTTATTAGCATATAATATAATATTTCTCCTATCCTTTTCCATAAAGCTGAGTGAAAAAGAAACAACAGCCCTCTGGCTTTGGCATGCAAACCAATAGTATACTTGCAATCGATAGCTTATGTTTATAGTAAATTAGCACTGTTAATTTAGTAAAAATGTGATTCAGCCATGAGTTTTCTCTGCGAGGTTTTTCCTATTGTACATGAACTTATTAGGCACACACTAATGGTTTGCTTAAGAACCATTCAATTTCACAGCCTCTTCTTTGAAAAGCTTGCGACCACACTAAGCAAGAGAGGTAGACTGTAGGGGGAAAGATGCAGTATCTCCCATTTTGTGGAGAAGAATCCAAGACCTGGAGAGTAAGTTGCTTGCTGGAATTTGCAGAATTTGTGACAAGCCTGGAAACTGAACACAGGGCTCTGCTAATGTGCTTTGGAGGTTACCATCTTCTTGTCTGCCTGCACACAGGTGCAACTCTGGGTTCTGCGTGTTCGGTTGTCTCAATTGACCTTATCGCTCTCTACAACTTCCTGAAAGAAGGTTGCAGCAAGATGGTGTATTAGTCTCTTCTCCCAGGTAGCAAGTGCCAGGACAAGAGGAAGCAGCCTTAAGTTGTGATAGAGGAGGCTTGGATTGGATATTAGGAAACATTTCTTTACCAAAAGAGTTACTAACTTTGGAACAGGCTGCCCAGGGAAGTGGTTGGCTCACCATCCCTAGAGTATTTAAAGACATGTAGATGTGGCACTTAGGGACATGGTTTAGTGGAAGACTTGGCAGCATTACTTAGTGATTGGACTTAATGATCTTAGAGGTGTTTTCCAACCTAAATGATTCTATGATTCTATAAAAATAGGAATGTAAAGTTCATATTCTTTTGAATGTTTACATCAGACTGAAACATTCCTTTGTTAATTAGAAAAAAACCACAACTTGAGAAACCTGAAAAAAAAAAATTAGAAAACTGTGAATTATAAATATTCCTGTCGGTGACAAAACAGACTAGCAGTACTTTTCTCAAGATTTTACTTTTGCTACAAAAACCAGACATTGCCATTGCCCTATTTGGCACTATTTGTTCTGTTACACTCATTACTTTTTAATGAAGTCCTTCGCCCCTACATTCCCTGAAATGCAGAAGAGTGGAAAAAACCTGACATACAATGGCCATATTTTATATTATATTTATGGTTAATTTTTAAGCTTTAACACTTGTTGACCACACTAGACATCAGTGGTAATCAGCTCTTTGTATACTGATTCTAGTATTCTTACATGAATACTTTGTGTAATACACATAATCTCAGTGAACCCATTTCACGCAAAAGAAATGAAGAAAAACATTCCTGAGAAAACATTCCTGAGGTTTTGACAACAATGATCTTTTCATGTGTGTAAATTTTAATGATGTGGAAGATGGAAGTCGGATTTTTCTTCTGTTTTATTTATGAAATAGGCCCAGCTACTTGTTTCTACAAGTTATGAGCACAATTCTTATTTTCTACAATGCTTAAGAAGTATCACTTCTCCATGCTGCTGTATATATAACATCAGTGCTTCTGGAGCAAGTCACTTAAGGGCTACTCAATATGACCAAACACTGCAAATAAGGCATGTTTTTATGAACATTTCTTTAACTGCTTTTTTGTACTCTATTTCTGTGCAAATGCATAAAGAGATCTTTCCTCTTTCTGTATGCACAAATGAGGTTTATGTTTTCATGCTGATGATACCAAAGTTTGAGCAATCACAGGACTGATTGAGGCTAAGAAAAATATGAAAGATTTGAGATAAATGTCATTCTACAAGGCTGTTCACAAAGAACAGGTAAATTAATTATTTTGTCAAAATTTTTACATATCTTATCAACAAAAGAATTTAATATGTCCAGAGCTTCACTAAAAGTATTTCTAAAGAATAAGAACAGTTGTCTCCCAGAGGAAGAATCATGTATTTTTTCATGTCTGTTGTTTGCAGATTAGTTTCAATGTGTGTCTTCTCTCTTCTGAGCCCTAAATATCTGTCCCCTCTGTGCAAGAATATCTAGTTTTACCCATTTTATCATGTCTGTTGCAGCTTTGAGTGGGAGGTGCAGTCTATTTTTCCTGGTTTGTTTTGAAATGCACATCTTGTTTTTGTGTTTTTAAAATTCCCATGCCCACTTATCTTTAGATGAAAAAAGGCTGTTCATTTTTGCAATAAGATATGATATAGCATGTATTTGGGAAGATAATTGCACTTTTTTTAAAGTCTACATAGGCATAAGACTGAAGATCATTTTTATCAATAAAGATTTTCTGGCTGCTCCAAAGTGATTAAAATAATTTTCTTGAATCTTGAATAGATGTTTTCTTTCTTTCATGAACTGAATTGATATGGTAAAAAGTCATATCAAGTTTGTCTGATGAGTTCCCACTTTTGTGTATGTCTGCATATCCAAGGTAAATCAAGCCTCTTTTGTTTTCTAAAGTGTAAGATACCTTTCTCAGAAACACCCAATGGGGCAAGTCTAGAAAGAACTACATTTCCCAGACTCAAAACTGCTGGAAATGACAATTTATCAGAAAACATTTCCCTGAAACTCTAATTTTTTGTGGGGTCCTGAGAGTCTAAGGATGTTCTCTGGAGGCACTAACTTTTTTTCATAAGTCTCTCCTATAGCGTCCAACTCTCCCACAAGAATACTTGGCCCAAGCACCTTCTAACAGAAATTGAGGTGTAAATCACCTGACTGTCTTGCTTTGGCGTAGACAAAAAAAAAAATGTCAAATTGAGATATCTCCAGTGAAACAACTCAAACTCAGTATCACTGTTTCATTAGTGAAAATGTTTTGTTTTTTCACACTCATTTTTTTTAACTGCCATACTTCAGATGTGGTAATCCCCCCGCTTTGTACTATTTTTTATTCTGTGATGTTCTTTTTCCTGGAGTCTGCAGCTGCTGACTCCACCTGTGCTCATGCAAATCACCAGTGAAGCTGAAGAAACCTTTTGAAGATGTGGTTTACTCTGCTTCCAACCCAAAAAGAGGGTTAAATTACACTAACACCAGTTTTAGACTATACTCTAACCACCTTGATCCATGCATACTATAAAACAACCCTTACATGGATTGGGAATCCAATTCTGAAATCCATGGTGAAAATCCTAACCCCAAACAAAGGCACTGGAAAGCCATCCTTATTGAAGTTGCAAAGGTGTAAACAGCTGCAGCTGTCACTGAAGCTAACAGGAGTTGCCTCCACTTACAGGAGTGGATTAGTTTCCCAAAGATAAAGCAGTATTACTCCCCCCATTGCCCAGCTTGTTTTTGTTTTTTTCTCCTAGCTGAAAGAACAATAAAATAGACTTCTAAAAAATGGTAAAAGTAAAGGCAATGATGTCCAGATGTAAATATGGAGTAAGATGAAAATATTTTTTTATTATATGAAGAGATGGGTGAATCACACAAATTAATGCAATTCATATCACATGCATGCCCTGATTTTATAAATTAATTAATCCAAGAAAAATCTACAAACTTGAAAGAAACTTCATTATGAGAAATCCGGCATTTTAGTTGACCAATGGCTCTTTGGTTTCTAAATGTTACCAAATGCATCGAAGGACCCACTTAGATTGTGTCTCATTTACCTCACTGCCACTGTTTGATGTTTCATGTCTGATGCAGAGGAGTCTTATTTTTTTTATATAGCCAAAAAGTCATACATATACACTGAAGGTAGAAAGAACCTTTTTTAGGACTAAGTGTAAAAATTAAAACGGAGTTAGGATGACATCATAAAACACTTTTGCTTGTTTTAGGGTAAAATAAGGATCTGAGGAATTATATTTCCCTGTGTTAACATACCATTCATTTTGAGTTCTGTAGTTAACAGATCATCTGCAGGCATCATACTGCATCACCTGTTACTAAGAAAGCGTTAACATTGACAAGGCACTAAAATAATTTGACTGTCCATCATTGGGTCCATTTACATTTTATTATCTCTGCTTTCTGAACCAATACTTGTTAGTTATTAACTGCCATAACTGGCTGTCAAGTTATATACTGGATTCATTCCTCGCTGTTAAAAATTCTACCTGTAGCTTCACTGCCACAAGTATTCCTTTTAAAGCTAAATTAATTTATCCTTTGATTTTTTTTCCAGTACAAAAGCCAAATTATTGTGGATGATTTGTCATCCATAAACATATTTAATTTACTTAGGTTTAAAACTTGGTATTCTAGAAAGTGAAGTTTTTTTGAAACACAGAAGTATGAATTTAGAATGATCAAGATCTACTATGCTATATCCTTCAGGAAACTTCTGGTAGGATACAAGATTCACATACAATGCATTAGTAGACAAAACCAAATTTAAATATATTACAGCATGTTCATGTACACCTATATAAACAGAAAGTATAATCTAGATTAGAATATTTCTTACTTAAAATATGTCACTGAATATGCTAGTGGGGTTCTTAAACTATTATATTATTATTATGATTCTTTATTATTATAGTCCTTAGGCTACTATTTTATATAGTAACAAAATTAAATATATTGCATTGTCATATTTGCTAGTTGTTCACATTCAATCCTCTTCTTTCAAAAAACCAAAATAGATATATGTCAAATTAAATTATTTTTGTAAGCGTTTAAGCCAACATTCCTCTTTGCCTACTCTACAACATTGAAGCAATTTGATTTTGGAAGAATGCACATGTGCATATCTATTTCCCGTTTGCTCGTGTGTCTAAATGCATGCACAGAAATTATATATATATATATA
>VZRZ01004757.1:555339-578099 GCA_013398175.1 Climacteris rufus | reverse complement strand
TATATATATATGTTTATATTTATATCTGAAATAAATATTCATTTGTTAACATGATTTTCACTTTGACCCTACCCTACTCATCATGTTGATGAATCTTTTCATTAAAGAGTCCACTGAGCTTACATGGCAAGAGGAAGATCTCAGGATTAGAATTATAAGATGAAAATGTTGTAGTTCAGGAAGAACATCAATATATATGTGGATGTCTTTATTACAGAATTCTAATACTTGATTTAACAACAAGAATATATCTCCCTGTTCCATTTTTTAAATGTATGAATGCCTTTATCATTTCTGAACGTTATTTTCTTCTTTTTCTAGTGCATCTGAATTTTTATCAGGTGTAAAAATATCTTCCTCCTCCTTACTACTTCCCCTAAATCTGATGAGAAATATTTTCAGTCTCCATAAATCAAAGTCCTTGTTGAGAATCAGGCTACTCTCCTAGTCAAGGGAAAAGGGGATGTAGCATTATTGTTTTATTTATCACTTGGAGACTTAGCTCTCTGTCCTACCAGCTCAGATGTTAAAACAGATTTGCAAGACTGACAAAAGTTGTAAGGCATGTTATTAAGGGAAAGACATTATTTTATGGCCATGGACTCTAGAGAAGCTTTGTATTCATAGTATAGACTGGAAGAGACTAAAATTTTAATTTTAGTTAAAAAATTAATTTTATTTAAAATTAATTTTAGTTTTTATATTGCTACAAAGGTTATTCATCTCTCAGTTGAAACTGCACACCAAACCTTTTACTGTAATTTTTACTAATTACTTGGCATTAAAAAGCACGTTTTAATGACAATAATGATGAGCAAAGAGTCATAACCCTCAAGAGGAACACTGATTAAGAAACAAGGTGACAAATTGTGCAAAAGTTCAGATTAAAATTTACCTTAGATAAATATGCAAGGTGCTGTCAATGCAGAGAGCCCCTAAAGTACTGAAGGTGCGCATTAATTAGCCTCTTCACACATTTGATTTAGATTACTACTTTGCATTTTTAAATCAACATTTTTATGCTTAAATAAGAATCTCCCATATAAGTAGGCCCAGGAGACCCTTTTGTAAATGTGTAACATTTTGAAAGAATAGTTTGTTTAAATATTAATGCAATTAACACAATTTGAGAGGGCTTTTTTTTTTTTTTCTCTCATCTTTGTCTTGTTATGTTGTTAAATGTCTTCATTTGTTCTGTTGTCAGGACATATTTTGTTGTCAAGTAGGCATTTATTTGCATTGTCAATAGCATGTCAAATCAACTCTATACTAACAAAATTTAGCAACGTCCTGCTTCTGTCATGTACTGCAGGAAGATACTGATCAGACTGGGGGGCTTAAGTGGCTATGGCCTGTGGCTTTCCAAAATCACAAGAAAAAGAAAAATCTGTTCATTATGCATCTCACTAGGACTATAACAAAGCTCAGGTAATGAATGTAAAGTATTCTGACAAACATTACTAATGTATACTTTCGTGCATCATATTTTTAGGACTGCATTTTAAGTACACTAACAGTTTGTTCCTGATCTATAAACCCAGAAGAGGTTTTTGCCATATTTTGTCAAAATGTGCTTTGATTAGAGTATATATTTTCCATGTGAAATATCCCTTCCAGACTGAAAAGACATTGTTTAGTAATAATTTAGAGAGATGTATGGTGAAAGCACTATACCAACCTGCTTGAGATATTGCTCATTTGCTTTGATTGTTTGCCTTTGATCATTTGCAAATTTAGGCCCTGTTACTGGTAAGGCCCATGGGTTTAATTCTCCTTTAGATAATGGCTTGTAGCGGTAAGGTCTGGAAGGCTTTTTCCTCTTTCCATCCACAACTGAAGGCTCTGATATTCTTGAATGAAAAATGCTAGATAAATGCTAAAGATTCAGGACTTTTCCCCCTATGAATTCCACTAGAAATTTCCTTCCCTCTACTGTTCCTCTTCCTTCCTCTTAACACTATTAGGCAACATTCCCAGGCTCTTTGCTACCACCACACACAGTCTGAGTACATACTTCTCTTGCAATCAGGTATAGCTGTAGGTTTCCATTCACATAATCCAAAATGTGATTTTTGTAAGCCTGGAATTAGGAAAGACATATAGGAGGAGGTTTCTTAGTGCCAGTTTGGCACTTCCAATAAACTATTGCTCAGATAGGCACTTTCAATTTCTGCTGAAACTATGATTAAAACCACAGATTATTGTCTAATAGAAATAAACAAGAGATTATAATACTTTACACAGCTGAGAAGAAGCTGTATCTGCCACATATCTCTCAAAAAAAAAAAAAAAAGGAGGAAAAAAAAACCCATAAAGCATTATTTTCTCATTTCAAGGTGGTAACATGCAAGTACCAAAAGCCCAGGAAGAACTGGAGACATCCTGATCTGATATTCTGTCCTAGGTGCATAAAAGAAAAATAGGAGCACGTACTACCACAAATCCTGTGCAAAATAAAGCAGTATGCATACCTCTCAGATTCATCAGAGATCGTACTGAGGCTTTAAGTCAATTCATTGGAGTTATTTTTGGGTAATTCAGAGGAATACACCCTTGCAAAATTAAGTTGAGAAAACTACATGAAACTTACCACTTTTGTTCCCACTCTACCAGCTGAACAGACACTTGAGTAAAAAAACAGCTCATATTTCTTTGCCTTGCTAAGGAGAAACAAAGTAAAACCAGCTGCAGAAATGACATGTGCTTCTGACACTTCCTGGCAATTCTTTTGAAGCTTTATAGTTGGAAGCTTAAATATATTTTGTCTGTTGTGTTGCTGTTTGAAAGGCAGCCACCACAAGAGAAGCCTGACTGGAAAGCAGGTAGTGACTGTTCTTGTTCAAAGTGATTCCTGCTGCTTGTGCCTGGAGAGCCCTGCTACAGGTAGGAGGGTTGTCTGCTGATTTCTTTCCTTAACCAAAGCAGAAAATCCAATCTGACATTCCAAGAAAGTGGAAGTAGCAATTAGCTCAGAGCGTCTAGTCAAAGGTCTTTCAGTTTGCAACCTGTGCTGCTTCCGAAGTCAGAGGAATACAACTGGTGAAGCAGTTTGCGTATTTTGTCAGTCACATTCAAACCAATAGGGATGTTTCGGAAGGAGAAGAATATCAACTTGAAAGGTGGTAGTTACATTCATTATCTTAAACAAAATTAGGCTTTTGCAAATTTACTAATCAAAGATCAAATTCAAAATTTTCATTTTAAGATATGGATGGGAAGGATGTAAATACATTAAAGGTATAGACTCAATCTCATTTCTTCCCAAAGCAAACACCTTTGGAAAATGCTGGATATTACCTTGAATCCATATGTAAGAAATGCTAGTAAGACTGGTGTTCAACAATTTTTTAATCCAAATATATCCAGAAAGATGATGGAAATACATGGGAACTGTGGTGAGAATAAAGCTAGAGATCTGTCATGGTTAGTAGGCCATTGGACACCAGAAGAATCATGTGTGTACAAAGCACAAAGACTCATTCTGACCAATGTTATTGAGAAAAAAGAAGACTTCTGAGACTGAAAACCACCCTAATGTAATGAGTGATTTCTGACTTGTGGCTTTATTCGCACAGCAAGCATGATTTAACAGCTCAGGAAAGACTCAGCTTCAGGTGTTAGCCAAAGTTCCAATTCATGTCCCTAATAAGAGTCTTTAAGTGCTATGAAGGTTGACAACATATGTTTGAATAAAATAGGACAACTTAAAAGCTTGATAAACAATTTTAGAGTTCTGTTGTAAAATGTTAGCTCATTCAGTTCGTATTGAGTAACTCTGCTGCATTTAACATTTTTACAAGATATTTCACATCCTTGTATTTTGAATATTAAAGTTTGGCAAATGTAAATGTGCATGACTTCTGAGAATATCTAAAAATAAAGGAATAAAATTATTTTTCTCTAGTAAATACCTTGCTTATAGTGGATGTTAAATTTATATATTTATACTAAATATTTTTGTGTTTGATACCACTTGAAATATACAAACTTTTAATTTTGTTACAGATTAGCTGTTTCTTGTTTTATCTTAGTGTCTTAGTCTCTCCTTTTGTTACAAAACATATTATGTCCATGTTCCTCTTGACACACCGGATAAGAATTTTATTCATCATTTGCAGTCCCAAATTCTCTTTTGTGTAAGTTTGAACCATCTAAACTTTCATAAAGTAAAAATGATTACTGTAACTAGAAAACTGAATATTGATTTATAGATAAATATAGCTACATTTCCTCTCTAAACTTTTTGGATAGATTAATTGGCATACTGGGAACGATCAATATTATACCTCTTAAATAAGATAGATAGGATTAAATGTTGTTTGAAAAGTTTGTTAGAAGGAGGAAAAAATGACTGTAAAAGCTATATTTCAGGAGGGACTATTTGGTTATCCTGTGTGTTGATTTTGATGTGTTCTTCCATTAGACTTTTCAGGAGAAAACCTTTGATAATCATAATTTTAAAGGAAATTCTCTTACTATGGACTTATACTTTATTCATCCTGAACTTATCCTTTGTTTAATAAGTATGTATCTGTAGCTGATGGCATCATGGAAAAGAAATTCATTTTTCTATCCTGTTGATCAGTTTTGCTAAATAGAGTTAGTGGGAGTTACTATTTAGTAAGAATGATGATTTGGAGTTGTGTGAGGTATTTTGGGTGTTATTTCCATTTCTTTCTCAATTGAAGCAAATTAAGGTCTCAGAGAAGCAAGTGGCATGCAACACTTTGTTGTAACTGAATAGTCTGTAAGCATTCAAAATTTACAGTCATAGAAACAGTTCAATGTCAATACAGAACATCAGGAAAAAATCTGGGTGCTATTGACATTAGTAGAGGATTGAAACTTGGGAAATAACCAAGGCAGGGCACTGACTGTTCAGTTCAGAAGTTGTAATACTTACAGAGCAGCAGAAATCTTCTTGGCACCTGTTTTGAATAATTTTGGCACTGTTTAGCTGGAACACTGAATCAGAAATAGCCATGATGAAGAAAACCATGGAGCATCCTTGCAGGATCTCTGTAAAAATATTCCTGAAAATTAATGGCGCTGGAAACAGCAATCTTGGTGCCTGCTGTTATCCTCAAGCATCAGAATGCTAATGAAGGCCACCTCATTTATTGAGTGTATCTTCGTGTGAGTTAAGCAGAGACCAAATTCCACCTTCATGTGAGTTAAACAGAGACCAAATTCCACCTCTTTACATGATTTCTAAAGTCCCACTTAAATTTCTTCAGACTCTGAATTGTGTAAAATAAATATGTATGCAGTGGCAGCAAGAGACAGTAATCTCTATTTTCTGGGAAATGAGCCTGTTTACTTGCTGAGTAAAGCAGGACATGTGGAAAAGAGTTCGCTTCTTCTTCTGTCTCATCTGTTGTCCTCTTAACCCTGAAGAAAGTAGGAATATATAGGCGAGAAGGGGTAGCAAACAGTTTTGCCAGTAGCCCAACCATCAGGGAATCTATGACACTGTGAGTATCACCTTCTGGTGAGATGTTTTTCACTCCTCTGTGCCACCTGGTAGGTTCAGACAGAGAGAAGTAAATGAGAAGCCAGACCCCTAAGTGCCAAACTGTAAAATGTTGTTCTCATTTCAGACATGTGCTAAGCATCAGAGAATTAGGCTTTATTTTAAGAAACTGAAGGAATACTGTGTGAAAGGACTGTGTCATTAAATCTGGTTATAATTATGCACTGGAAATGTAAACTGTATTTCTCAGGCATTTTTTTTCATTTCCCTTCCATTGTAAATACTTCAAACAATGAAGCCTAATTTGCTGCAGAGAATATGTGAAATGACATGCAGTGTGCTGTGCAACATCTGTCTGCACACACCACATTTTCTTCACTAGCAGTAAAATAAATAATGCTTTTTAAATTATATTGGCTGACCACAGCCTTCCCCTTCTGTTTAAAAGCATGGCACTCTGAAATGCCCAGCTGCAAGTTTCAGTTTTTAGTTTATTTTACTACTGTGCTGATGGAAATTATGTTCAGTTATACTGAAAAAAATTATTCAAGCCACATACTCAGATAACAGAGTAGATCACGTTAATAATTGCATTATATGCTTCTCTATACACTTGTGAGTAGGAATATTTTTCGAGAGAGTAAAGGTCATTTGCTTAACAATATTTGCTTTTATAGTAGATTGAACAGCTTATTCTTTCCATTGTATTCTGAAAGCATTTGCATGGGGCAGAGAGCCTCTTATACTTAACACAGTGTCAAGATTTGCTATTGCAGATGTGGACTAACAGTTATTGCCCAGAAATGGCTCTTTGAGGCTGGTGGCTAAGCTTTCAGTGCACATCCTCATGCATTCTATCCTCATATGAATATACAAACACAACCAACATGACTGTGAGCAGTCTTGGCAGGACATGAGATACACACTTGAGATATGATGAAAACATGACAAATTTTTCTTGAACATCACAATGACAGAGCAACTTGTGTTGTTCTATGCAGAATCAGCTAGATTCTCAAAGACAGGTTCTCACCACTGTCTCTCTCTCCATTTTCTGCACCGTTCTCTGTCCAGTCAGCATTATCTCTTAACAAGTTCATTAACTATGAATGCTGGGTTGAAGACCCAAATAAGGATTCTCCTATTGCTTAAATCTTCTTGTTTCTCAAAATACATTTGGGATATATCTCAGGTCTGGCAAAGTATTGCTGAAGCCAAAAGCCTTTCCTATGTAGGAGTGAACCCTTTCAAAAAGATTTCAAGGACCTCAAAAGAATCCAGAGTATATGTCTCAATATGCAAACTGAAGAATTAAAAAATATAATTTCCTGCCTGCTCTTTGGTTCCAGTTAAGCTTTATATGACACATGGCACTAAATTCAATAGGAGAAAAGTCTGAACTTTGATCCATATCAGACTCAACATCAAATAACATTGGTTGCTGAACGGTCTAAAACATAATTGCAAAGTACTCTTCTAATTAGTTATCTTTAAAATTTTGCCTTTAGCATGTTACATTCGACAGCTTTGTGAAGTGTAAAAAATGTAAAATAAGTGGATAGTGTCTGGGGAAACAGCTACTTTTTTCCAATCCTAAAAAACAACAGCTTGGAAGGGTCAATCTTTTAAAGTGTATGCTTCACTGAATGCAATTATTAATCATTTCCCTTCAGGAAAAATATTAAATTAAGTGTTAAAGTACAGATCTAAACAGTGTTAAGTGCCCAGAGCTACTGAGTTCATAGTTTCAGCTATATTTCAGTGTGAGATAATTGACCTTCCTCAATGCAAATGTGGAGCTGGCACTGACGGATGCAAAATGACTCATGCTGTCTCAGTGTTTTATCTCCTTTTATTTATTTATTTATTTCTGTGTCCATCCTCAGTTGCCATGAAGGTCCCTGTGGGTGTGCTTCAGATTAAGTCCTTAGCTTTCCACATTTTTAGTAAGCACACAGTTTTCAGGATGATTTCCTCTGATATGACAGCAAATAATATGGTCAAGGCTTTTTTTTTTTTTCCCTAGTGTCTTTACTACCTCCTAAGTCAGCTGAATTTACTGAGAATTTACTGTATTTGTAAGCTATGGTTAGGATTATTTTCATAGGTAAACAAACTAAATCCTCCAACCGTATCAATCAGGCACAAAACCAAAAGATGGTAACAATAGATCTTTCTCACTGTGCTTGTGGCACTGAAAAAGAGCCATAATATTAATTTTAGTGTTTTATTATTAAAGTGCTTTCTGTAATTACATTTTAATAAGTTGACTGACGTCACTAATTACAGATTATGGCTTTTGCAAAGCAATATCCAATTGCAGATGACTTCTCAAAGTATCATACTGATAACATCTAAACCAGAAAAAATACTGCTGGTTTACTGATCAGAACCAGCAGATATGAAAAGCATTTACAGTCGAATGGAGACAAGGCTGGGGCAATGCGTAGGATCTAAAGCAGCAATGTCCATTATATCTACTTTAAATGTAATGTCTTTGCATGTGTGTATGTATAAATCTGTGTACATAAACACATGTATATAAACAATAAACATCCCTATTGCTCTCCCTCTAAGTACATATGTACGTGTTTATCTTTGTCCAGCTCATCTGAGAAAGAGAACTGCTCTGTTATTATCAACATATGCTAACATGAATTTGCATTGTTTTGTATCCTTGGCAGCATTTCACAGTGGAAGAACTGTTGCTGAAAAACAATGACTTTGAAAAGTGTGATTAGGAAAAAAGACAGTTCTGGTGGGAAAGATTATGTCCTGTGTGATCAGTGCCTACAGGTTGATTCATTATTCTTTCACAAGACAGATAACTTTAAACAAGTCAGTTATCTTATACAATGGCAAACAAATACTTTATACGAAAAAATCCTTTTATCCCAGGTTGCAGAAAAATTATAAAAATGTCTAATTATTGTCCATGTGCAATATTTTTTTTGTCAGTTGAAAGGCTTCATTCTAGATATTGGTGTGGATTTTGTATATCTAGAAATCTAAAGTGGTGCAGGTAAAAAGCGTAACTGGAAGCCTTCGGTGGCGGTTGCATGACCTGAAAGAAGCAATTCAAGCCTCGCCCAGTCCCCTCGGAGGGATCGCAGCTGCCTTAATTCTTCCGTGCTGGTGTTTGCAAAATTCATGCACACAGTTTAATTGAGGCAGTAGAAGTGAAGAGACGAGGAAGGGTTCTTTTCCGCTTGAGTCCAGCTGATTTTATTACTGGAGTTGCAGACAGGGAGCGGATAAAAAGACGGCCCCAGCTGGCTCATGCAGGCTGTTTCATACGGGCCGGGCGAAGGGCTTATGTGTGAGAGGCAATGGCTGCGGAGGGCTTGCGTGACGTCAGCAGACGTCGATGGAGGAGGCAATGGCCAGTCAGGTGGGAGTCCGTCACACGGAACCGACCAGTGGGCAAAAATATGAAAGGCATTGTTTACCAGCAAAAAAAACCTCTCTCTGGTGCTTTGAAAGGTAGACACAGGAAGGAAGGGAGATAGGTGCTAAAAACAATTCAGGATCTTTGTTTCTTCAGGTCAGAGTTGATCTTTCAAACCCATGTTTGATATCTAGGTCCCAGCTGTCTTAGCGAAAACAGAGATTCTTATGTAATTAGTTACACAATACAGAAAGTGGCATCTGAAGGGACTGATCACAATTATTTATATCACCTGCTGCCACATCTCCTTCCATCCACAGCCCAGCAGCAGAAGTGCTCAAAGGAAACATGGGATGTATTGTCCTCACCTTAAGTCAGTGATCGCTCCTGCAGAGAGACCAGGAGCTTCAACACGTGTCTCTGACCTGAATACTTGGGTTGTAGTGCTGTAGAATGTCCTTCTCTGATGTAGTCATTTGATATAGGAGAGTTCCAACAAATGACCTCCTTTAAGTCAATGACTTAAAAATCCATTTTTCGGTATGTAAGGTGGCTGCACTGGTAAGTAACACAGTTGTGTGTTCTGGACTTATTTCTGCTCTCTGGTACTTAGTTGTAGATTTAAGGAACCAGTCCAATGAAACTCAAATCAAATCCAGTAAATTCATGCAGAAAGTTCCAGTTTTGACAATTGGCATTTATATATGAGGTGATATTCTACTGAGGAATAACTGTGAACATACACAATCATTCCATCATTTGAACATTCTTTAATGTTGTGTGGATAGCCTCCCTAGAGGAATCATAGAACTAGAGAATCCTAGAACCTGTATTGGCAAAAGCACAGTCTAGACAAGATGGCTCAGCACTCTGTCCAGATGAATGTTAAATGTGTCCAATGTTGGAGAACCCACCATTTCTCTGGGGAGATTATTCCAATGGCTGATTGTTCTTACTGTTAAAAATTTTCATCCTCTGTCCAGTTAGAATTTCCTCAGAAGAAACTTATACCCATTACCTCTCATCTTTTCCACATGACTCCTTGTAAAAAGGGAGTCTCCATCTTTGTAGCCTTAAATACAGGAACATGGGCTAAATCCTCCCCGAAGTCTTCTTTTCTTAAGGCTGAAGAAATCCAGCTCTCTCAGCCTTTCCTATTCTGGCAGGCTTTCCAGTTCTTTGTGACCCTTCTCTGGACCCTCTTCAGCCTGTCCACTCTTTTTGTTTTTGTTTTATAGTGGGGACCAAAACTATACACAGTATTCCAGGTGTGGACTGACTGCTATGAAGGATGGGATAATGACTTCTTTATATCACTCTGCTGGCGATGCCTTTGTTGATGCAGCCAAGCATCCTGTTGGCTTATTTGTTGCAGCATCACACTCTTCACTCATACTGAGCTTGCTGTCCACCAGGGTATCTTCTCTAAATTTTTATCTTCCTTTTGTTCCCCAGCTGCTGACATAATTTTGAGTTTTCTGTCAGGCTGATACAAGACTTTGGTAACTTTCTCTCTCTCTCTCTCTCTCTCTATATATATATATATGTATAAAACTTTATCTATATATATACAAACATATTCTTGTGGGTTTGAACCTTGTTTAGGTAACAATACCAACTTTTAAGTAAAGGCTAACCTTCTTTTAGATTTCCAGATATTTTTAGCTGACTATTTCTGTTAGAGCAAATTTAGAACCATGCACCATCTCATATCTGCTAAACTTTGTTAATCACATAGCAAAGTTGTCCTGTACATTACTAAGTGACCCTATGAAGTGACAATAAAACCATAACCCAGTGTTTAAAGCCATGATGAGGCTTCCAGCACTTGATCATCTTCCATCAAAGCTGTGTTTAGTTCAGAGAGAGAGAAACAAATGTTTTTCCATGAATACTAGTTTTAGTTGCAGGTTCATGGCAACTGTTATCTTCAGGCTTTGGCAAACATTTAATTCAACTTTCATTTGCTTCCTGCTTTACTCCTACTCTCATTCTCTTTTCTAGGATTTTGCAGAACACACAGCTTCTGACAGAAAATGGGACCAAGTTCTGAGTGTTGGAGCACATGGCTGTTCCTAAGTACATTGCTCCAAAGTCTCTAGCCCTTGAGCAAATGATCAATTGGAAACTGCACAAAATGGCCCTTGTATCTAGAGTCTCTTTTCCTCAGCTTGTTTTAGCTTCTGGAGTGCATCTGTTTATATTTTTCTACCTTGTTTTATGTTAAGATGCTCAAGATATATTAATTGTTCTCTGATCAGAATCTGACACAATAAAATATTGAGCTTCTGTCTAAGCTTCACTTCAGAAAAAGAGAAGTGCAAAATTTGTTATAATGTGCATTTGGAGAGCTCACAGAGAAAATTAATCTTATTTAATTTTACTCACATACCTCACCTTGAGTTCAAACTCTGTGTCCTTGCCTTGAAAGACCCTCAAACTTTTTCCCTAAGCTGTCTCTCTAACCCCATTTCCTATTGCATTCCTCTTCTTTATGCCACCAACACCTGTCTTCATTTGTTCCTGATCACTCTCTCCGGGCTTTTATCCCTGGCTGTACATTCCAGCTTGCACTTCTTTGCCAAGTTACAATCCTACTTTCATTAAAGTCCATTAGCCAAAATAAAAGCAATGCATTTCTTTCACTGGATTGAAAGTGAGTACAGAAAGAAACAAATGAAAATCCCAACCAAATCCTGGTCTGAAGTAATAAGCCAGTATCCCATTTCCTTGGGTCAAAACTACTTGCTCAGGAACATGACCAGGCAGATAAAACTACAGGACTTGGAAGATGATCCTTCTCACAAAAAGAAATTAGAGCAGATTTATTTAATGTCTGTTATATTGCTTAGTCAGTATCACACCAGTAAGTAATTTCAGTATTTAAGTGTTTTACATGGCTGTCTTTTTAATATTATTTCTATGACCCCTATGTAAAGGTATCAATGCAGCCTGCTGAAATTGCTATTCAATGAGAACAGTGATTCTTGTCTATCTTTAGCAATGTCTCATTAACACGGAGCTAGTTAGGGCTAGATTCTGCCATGAGGAAAGTTGACAAAGCACTAAAACCTTCACAAAGAAAATAGAGGAATTTTATGTGGCCTTAGGTTTACTGTCCCTTAAAAAGAAAGTGATTGAGTCTGATCTGTGTTTCTCCCTCAATGCACGAAGCAGTTGGCACTGCTCCTTTTGCTGGATTTGCTGGCTCTGTTTCTGCTCCATATATGATTTCCCAGGGATCATCCACCAAGAATCTGGACATCTTGCAACACTACCTGACATGGCTAATATCTGTCCCACGTGATCCAGTGTCTGATCCAGGTGCTGGGGAGGTATTTCGATTTGTTTGAGTTCTTCCTAAAATGTAAACTTAATAGAAAGAAAAGGAAGGGAAAAAAACCTCAAGCAAGCAAAAACATTTCCTTCCCACAGCTTTCTGAGCTGCTGAATTTTAGATTTTTACTTGAGGTTGGATGTGGTCTCTGTTCACTCTTTGCCCCTTTCTACTCAGGAAAACACTAGAAGTGCTGACAGAAGGAACAGGTCTCTGCCTACTGCTACCCCATGAATATAGGTAGGGTGTGTTTCATCCACTGCAAACGCTACCCAGGCACACTGCAGGTCTCACAACCTACTCTTTAAATGTTTAGTTTCTTTATTAATAATTTACTTATAAAAGTATCATGGTATTTAAAAACATGCTTCACTGCTGAAATCTGTCCTAAACTGTATTCATTCTGAGATGTAAAAGTGAACACATAATGCATAACCTTTAAAAGATTAAAAAATTTTAGTTGGATTTCACTCAAGAAGACCCTCTCCCTTGCATCTTAATACTGCAAAGTAGGTTGGCAGAGAAACAGAGAAAACACTGCGCCAAAAAGTTTGTTTCCTAATCCTTTGACAGGCCTCCTATTTTTTCTTTTTTCTCTAGTGTTCTAGAAAATAGACCCAAAAAAAAATCTCAAACAATGTAGGCACTAAACTTAGCGCTGTCAGACAGTAAAAGATCAGAGCTATATGTTGTAGTCTGGACCTGGAACTGCTGTCAAAGATCATCTAACTAACTCTCTGCTTAACAGCATGAAAAGATTCAAGGGGAAAGTAGGTTTTTTTCTGTTTGCTTTTCAAATTTGATTAGTCTAGTGGGCATTAAATCTTTCATTATGAAGTTTCCTTTCAGAATAAAATGTTTATTTTCAATCTTGAAAAAAAACCCTTTTAATCTTTCAGAAAATCCCTTGACTTTTCTAGATTGGATTGCATATGTTATCTTTTAACGATACACAGGAAAGTCCCCTAGGAATTGTAGTGTTGTTTGCCAGTATTCCTTGAGGGATTTACAGGAATGCTCGCAGCTATTCCTGCCTCATCAATTATTTTTTTCCCCAGATTACATTTATTTATCTGTATAAAGATTTCTTCTCCCTTTCATGCTATTATCCATTTTCTCATTTGTCATTATTTCCCTGGTTCCATTAAATGATCATGAGGAAAGCAACAGCTGTGCTGAAAGCAGTAGGGCTGAGGGGAAGAAGTACATTGTTGTCCAGGTTTTTACTAAAGTGAGGGAAAAAGAGCCTTCAAAAAAAAAAAACAAAACAAAAAAACCCAGTAATTTTGCATTTCAAAACTGACCTCTTTTGTAAAGACCCACCATTATTGTCTGCACATATACGTAAGAATTTTAATGCAAATGACATCACCTTCTGTATTGACTTCAAGGGCATTTAGAAATGCCACACTTCTTTTAATTTTTCCATAGTGCTAGAAATTTTTTTATGGTCACTCAGTCTGAGTCCAGCTGAATTCAACTGACAAAGAACAATTTCTCCTCAACAAATGGAAGAGTTTTCAGCCTTTCAAATATCTGATTCAAACAAAAGTTTGCTAACAGAGAATGCTTGTTTCAAGGGAGGCTTAAATGGTATTTGTAGTCCTGCTAAAAGTAACAGAAATGTATAGCTGAAGTGTAAAGAATACTGGCTAATGGTTGTTAATCAAGGTGTAATCATTACATACATTGATTGTTTTAGTGTTTATGTATAGGGCAAATTTACTATTCCATGTTAGAGCTGTTCTTCATTATAGGTGAATGCCCTCACTGTTCCAATTTCTGCCTGTTGCTTCTTGCCCTGTCACTGGACACCATTCAGAAGAATCTGTGTCAGAGTCTGTGTTAATGTTCTTAACTTCTACCGCTACCAGGTATTTATACATGTGCATAAGATGCCCATGATCTTTAACCTCTCCAGGCTGAACAATACCATCTCTTGGCCTCTCTGCATGGCTCTCATGCCCCAAGTCCTTCATTTTCTTTGTGGCTCTTCACTGGATTTGTTCCACTATGGCCAAGTTCTGCTTATACCAGGAAGCTCAGGACTGGACTCAGCATTCCTTATGTGACCTCTCTAGAGCTGAGAAGAGGCAAAGGGTCACACTCTCAACTTGCAGGCAATGTGTTGCTGTTCCTGATGCAGCCCTGGAGAGCCTGTTTGCTCTCCTTGTCTCAAGGGCACATTGCAGGCTCACAGTCTGTTGGGACTGCCAGAGTCTTCTCTGCAAAGCTGCTTCTCAGCCAGTCAGTCCCCAGCCTGTAGCAGTGTATGCCATTATTTCTTCCCAGGTGTCTGTTAATTCAGGTTACCGACATTCCTCTGAATGTCAGCATAACTGTGGTTCATCAACCATTCCTCTCAGTTTTGTATCATCTAAAAACTTGCTGAGGGTACACTCTGTCCTGTGGTCCAGGTCATCAGGGAAGACAAGGAAACATGGCCCCAGTATCAGCCACAGGAGTACACCATTAGTGCCTGGCTTTCATCTGGACTTCACGTTCCTGACCACAACTCTTTGAAACCAACAATTTAGCAACTTTTCAAAACACCTCACCATTCACTTATGTAGTCTATATTTCATCAATTTTCTAGGAGGAATTTATACACTGCTGTAAGCCCTACTGAGGTCAAGACAAATCAAACCCGTCTTGCTGTATGCACCAACCCAGTCGTCTCATCGCAGAAGTCTTTCTGGTCAGTCAAGATTGCTTCATGCTTTCCATACTGACAATTCTCACTCACCTTCTTGTCCTTCGTATGTTTGGAGGTGGTTCCTGGATTATTTACTCCATCACTTTGGCAGGGATAAAGGTGAGGCTGACTGACCTGTCTCTACCGATTGCATTTGTGCCCTTCCTAAAGACAGGAGTGACATTTGCTGTCTTCCATTCCTCAGAAGTCTCCAACATTTGCTGCGACCTTTCAAAAATTATTGCAAGTGATCCTGCAATAACACCAGGTATCCCTCTCACCTCTCACCCTTCCTGGGTGCATCCCATCAGCTTCTGTGGATTTTACTTTGTCTAAATATTTCCTGAGCAGATCCTCCTTCACTTAGGGCAAGCCTTTGCTGAAGACTTCCCTTCTATTCTTAGGGATTTGGAATTCCTGAATTCTTACCTTCAGTAAACACTGAAAGAAAGAAGGCCTTGAGGTGTGGGACTTTTCCATATCCTTTGTCAGCCTGACCCATCCACCAGTTTCTGTGTTTTTCCTAGTCTTTTTTTTTGTTTTGCTTCTAGTGTACCTGTAGATGCCACGCGATGCTTGCTGAATTTTGCCTTTTACATTTCTGTCTTTCTTTACCTAAAAATCCCAAAACAGGAAAGGAAAAAAAAAAAAAGTGGTATGTATTAAATAAAACACAAAATGCTGTAGTGAATTTTGTATTAGCTCTTTTATGCATGGTCTAATGCCCTGGCTTTACTGTGGATAATTGCTAATATCTCTTAAAATGTAGTTCTTTGCCCAGCTGTAGTTTAACTGCATGCAAAGAACTTCACATACATGTAGAGAGAATTCTAGAATTCCTGAAATTACTTTAAAGTTGTTATACTACACAATCCAATTCTTCTTCAAATTAGTGTGAATAAAAACATTGAATTGTTGTACTGTAAGCGCATGATTGGACTTACTAGCATCCAGGATCCCACATAGCTTCTTAAAACAAAATAAGAGCTTTACTGACTCTAGTATAATATGTTGTCTGCTTGGCTGATATAATTTAAGCAAGCAAATCACACATTTTGGTATCTCCACTCAGAACTGTGAGGTTCTTGTTAGAAACATTACGAATTTTATCTCAGTCACAGCTTTCACAGTCAGTACCGTGTTCTAGTCTCATCAATCTACTTTTCACATCCCCATCATTCTTTACACCATTTTTTCCTTTCCTCATCTTCTGCCTCCCATCTTTTACCCATATTTCCTGCTCAGTATGGTCTGTCTCTTTCTCTCTCTCTTTTCATCACCACTTTTTTCTCTTCTTTTTCTGTGTTAACCCTTCAGAGATAACAGCTCAGCTCTAATGGAAATACTTTCTTCGCCCATAGAGCTAGAGAGATGAAAAATATAGGCTTTCAACAGAAATGTTTAAATTTCCTTAAAGCACCTTTTTTACCCAATATGCTATGTGCACAGTCATCAGTAGTCTGATTTCCAAAAAAATCAGTGATATTTTACTTTGTTATACTTACCTTAAAATCAAGGGAAGGAGACTGTTGGAGGGCTCTTTTATGTTACCATTTCCTAGATTTTTCTGTGCATAGAGAGAATTTTTCAGTGAAGTGTAATGGTATCAATTCAAATGCAATTTCAGCTGGAAATGTGTCCTGATTGAGAGTAGTTTCACTGGAAAATTGGGGATTTCTGTCTTTTCAGGACTTTCAGTGATGAAGTTGTTTATGACACAAGCACACCACCTTTTTGTTTATGGGGAGAACTTTTCTCTGAGGCTCACGAAACTACTGAAATATATTACTACAGTTTAATGAAATAGGATATTCTTTTCTACCCCGCCTTTTTATACTTCATGTTGTGCCTTATACAATTGTGTTGATTGTTAGTGTTTTGGATTATACACAGTTTGCAACTCATTTAGCACAGAAGTTATTTTCTGCACAGAATGCAAGAAAGGAAAGATGAAGCTCTATGTCCAAGTTATTTGTTCTCAGAAGATGACAGACTGTTCAGAAGGTTTTCAGGAAATGGATGGTAGGATAGAAACAATTATGTCATCTTTCCTAGAATAACTGAGCTTGCAGTTACGAGGCGAAGAAGTTAGGACTGGCTTGTGAACTGGTATAAATCATTATAAATCCTCCTTAGTCAAAGCTATACTGAAGTAAGGATCATCCTTCTTACTGGGTGGCAGTATAATAATGAATTGATACATCAGATTGCACTATGGAAAAAAAAAAAAAAATCAGCAGTGTGAAGAGTTTCAATGGCATTTGAACTAACCAGTACCTTCAAAAGTCACTGTCAAGGTGATGTGCCAAACCAGACCATAACAACCCATTTATAAATTAATTTGAATGCACAGAATGTACCAGGACCAAATAAATGAATATAAGTTTGTATATTTTCACCTTGACATAATGCCACAGGAAGGAAATAAAACAAAGTTAATCTTAAAACAAATTCTGCCCAGCCTACCAATTAATCAAGTGTAATATTAAATAGGCTTTTGGCCTCAGACAGAGTATCCTGTTTCTTATCTAATTCTAAAAATAAATATCCAATCACATACCTTCAATATCCAACAAGTGGATTAAATGCAGATCCTTGAATTTAGATGTAAATTTGGAGGCAGTACTGTAGAAGAAAGCCCAAGGTACCTGAAGATTCTTTTTTGTACTCATTTTGCACCTTTCGACTGCCCTGTTGAAGTAACATCAAGTCCCCTCCTTTCCCCTTTCATTAACAGCTTCATTCCCTCCTCTGTCAGTGTAAAGATTTAGAGCTGCGCCCAGATTTCACTGTAAAAGCAAAAAAATTACCTTGCTCCTGAGTTCCCCACCTTGCCAAACCAGGAACCCATTCTTGTGCCTTAGTATCCCTTCTATCCTATACTTAACTCCCTTAAAGCAAAATCCCAATCCAGTTTCTTGTACCTTTTCCCAACCTTTCCAGTATATTTTCTGTTACATCCTCCACTCACTTTTCCCCTCTTTCCTTGCAATTACCTAAAACTTCAGAAAATAGCTTGAACTTGTTATTGTGCAGGGTGATAGCTGAGTTTCTCTGTGAAGGGGAAAAGCATCAAGAGGAGGGAGTAAAGTGAGAGACACACAGTCAAAAGGTGATGCTTAAGCCATCAAACCATAGCTGTTCTTACTGTAAGAGGAGTGAGCAGATGCAAACTGGAAATATGAGGAGCAAGTTCATTACACATAGGAAGAAATTTTCAAGTGCAAGAAAACTGCATGAATCCATAAAAGACTTAATTTGTTAATGTTGAAACATTCTTCTGAGGTAATATCTTGCTAATTTTTTAGTAGTCAAGACTGTGTGACTTTCTATGCATAAACTCATTCCCTTCCACAGCATCTCAGTTTTGAATGTCTAGTAAAGCGTGCATATTTACAGGAAAGCAAAACTATGAACGTTTTGCTAAAGATCAAGTAAAGATAAACTTTAAACTTGGATGTGCTCTCCCCTGTGGTGTGTAGGTCTTGTAGTATTTCATCATTAAGATACAGGTGAAGAGTATCACCACATCTTTCTTGCTTCTACTGAAGAAAAATATGTGGTTTAAGAGAATTATTTAAATAGCAATAAAAGAAAAAGGTTTAATCATTCATAAAAAGTATTCAAAGTTCACTCTTTTTTTTTTTGCTTTAATGCTAGGCCTAGAAGTCCTGTCATCCTTATTCAGCCTTTCATATGCAGCTGAATTTTATGACAGAAATAAGAAAAGAAGCTGTTTAAACCATAACCCTAAAATGAGTAAATCAGTTTTACCCAGTGGCTTAAGGCTTTACTTTTATAGCTAAGGCATCCAACCCATCAATTTTTTTTTTTTTTTTAATTTACTGAACAATTTACAGAATGCCACTGAATTCAGAAGGCTTTCCAGCTGGCCAGCTAAAAAGAAACATAGAGAGGTAACATTATTTGTATAAGTACTGTCATACCATATAACATTTTGAAATACTGTTAATTTATCAATAATCTAAAGAGGGCTTTGACCATTGACCAAAAGGAAAAATGCAGGCCTTTTGTGTGCATTCAGAAAGAAATAAATTAACCCAGAAACAGTTATTTTCTCTACCTAGTAATTATACAAATACATCTTTTATTTATAAAAGTGTTCTCTTCTTGACTCCTTGGAGTGCTACATAAATGCTCAGAACAAAAATGTTGGAAAGAGGCCAGGTGGAAAAACAAAGTGTCCATCAGAGGTAGAGGAAACAAAAATGGTGTGCTTTAAACTAACATAGCTCTTCAATTCAAAAACTGAATTTGCACTCAGCAGTACAGTCTGCTTTATGGGTCTGTTTGGATTTTCACAGTTTGTTTTGCAACAAGCTGTCTCATATTTGTTCACAGAAGGCAAATTATCAGGACCCGGTTATATTACAAAGTTTATATCAGTTTGTTATTAAAGGTAAACTGAGTAAGTAAGTAAATTAGGGGCTGGGGACAAACTATCCAGAAAATCCAGGTACAAAATCTTCACTATTTTGGGAGTCCTTGTTTGGAGCCATGGGAATCGCTTGTTTTTTAACTAGCTGGGAATAAAGGTGAGAAAACTTGAGAGGGATGTAGTCAACTTTCCCTCCCACAGTAGGAAACTTACATTCACGGCTACGTAAATCATCAGAATCACAAAATTAGGCTGTTTGTACATTTTTGTGCATGGCTGATAGCTTACCTGGTGCTTCATCGGCTGCACAAACCCCTTCAAGTAAGCTTCTCACCTCACTGTGTTTCTTCAGGATCATATTTGGTGTGCTCTGCTCAGCACCATGTGGCCTCCCTATCACCTTAGAGTGCCATGTAGGTCTGAGCCCAGCAAATACCACAAGTTGAGAGGCAAGGACCTAGGCCTGCTGAATACCCATATCATGCCAAGCAGCTTCAGCTGTCTGTAATTAAATGCAAGTGATAATGGTGGAGAGGAAGTATGTGTAGCCAAGTCAGCTCAGTAATGCTTCCAGCCTCTCACAAACTTCAGCCTGAAGTTGCGTTCCTCACAGCCATCATCTTAACATCTAGAGGAAACATGCCCTTACTCTTTAAAAAACTGCAGTGGGAGAAATATCTAAAGGAATGTGGAAGACTTGAGCTCTTCACTGATTACCTGACCTAAAACAGGGCCTTGAACAAAGATAGACAAGCAGGGTGTAGGTGCCTTAGCCTCCACAAACTATGTTTTCTTGCTTAGTGAAAGCATTTTTCTGTAAATATTAAAGTGTTCATTTTTCTGTAAATATTAAAGAGTGAAGGGTGGGCTTATGGCTCATCTGTAGAGAATTTCCCCAGGGAGTTGTTATGGTCCAGTTTTGTATGGTTATTTAGACATTTCGCTGCCTGAAATAAGGTGCAAACAAAACCATATGTCAGTCAGTAGTATAGGTTTTATTTGATAGTAAATATAAGAGAGAAAAAGAAGAGAAGGGAGAAATAGGAAAAGAGGTGGGGGGACAGAGAGTGACAGAGAAAGAAAATATCATCACTCCGTAGATCCCAATGATGTTGTGTTGATCCTCTCCAGCAGGTCTTCTTGATGGTGAAAGTCTCTCAAAAAGTGTAGAACTCCCTAGGTTAATATACTCTCCAGCCAGGTGATAATGTCCAGGCATGTCCCCCTCGGGGAAGGGGGGAGTCTCTCACAGCTCTTGGAATCTGTATTCCCCCCCCCCCACCCAAAGTCAGCCAGGGGCGTTCCTTAGCATTGGCTTTTTGTGGATGCATACCTTTCCTTCAGCCTCAGATAACTGAACAATAGTTTACTTTCAGTCCAAAGTCTCAGTCTTCAAGGAGGCTTCGCTTTGGTCGTAGTTTGTTTATCAATGTTTGAGGCATGAACTTTTCAGTCTCTGACAGGAATGGCAGCCCAAGTTCAAACTTCTGTGTCAATTGTTAGGTATTTACTTAGACAAAACAGAACGGCTCCAGGAAGATAAATCTAAGCACTTCCTTAAAGGACAGAAGATCAGAGGGGAGAGGATATACAGAAAAAGGCAGGAAATTGAAGTTTAAGGTGCAGTAAAGCAGTTCTGTTGAGATTTAAGGTGACTGTGCTGAAGCCAAGCCAAGTGGCATCACTGAGCAGGCATGCTGTCTACCTGCCCCTCCTGCCTGGCCAGCAAATGTGCTGCTGCCCAGCTGTGTGAGTGGGGAGACCCAGCGTTTGCATCGGGGGCAACAGGAATACACCACCCAGGGCTAACTGGGTCTTGAGAACAACTGTTACAGCTGGACAAGAGAGTGGACAATCCAGGCATATTCCTGAATCCAGTCCTTAAGAGTAGGTTTCAGTAAAAGCCAGGGGGATTGAGGTTTTAACGACACTGATCTACAAAGACACAAGGAGCTTCCCCTGATGTCCTTTAATTTAAGGTAACTGGTTTTCTTAGAGAATTTAATCTTTAACTACTATTCCAGCTGGAGACAGGATGGCTTAGTCAAAGCCTTGTTAAGCTCTTTTGCTTTTATTTTTTTAGCAGTGCTATATGACTATTAATCAAAAAAATGTCACTTCTTGAATGTTATTTTTAGGAAGGAGCAACAAAACAAAAATAATAAAATTATTTCCAGGATCAATTATTACTATTAAATTGCATTTAGTTATAGTAACTGTTAAAGCTTTGGATTCTTACACTCAAAGAGTAAAATGGCAGGGACTATCGCAATTTCTCACAGAAAATATTGATTTTTTTCTTCTGTCACTTTATGTTTTAGTTAGATCATCAAAGTGTTGGCTGTTATTTGCAGTTGTCTTAAAATGTCCTACATTCTATGTTCACACATCTTTTCTTTGAAATCACCATTATCAAGTTTAGCTGTCATAATAACTATATGACCTACTATAAACCTTTAAACTTCAAGGAATTATTAAAAAAATCTTCCAGTTGCTAATGTTGGTTTAAAGCAATACTAAAACACAATGTTCATAACACTTTCTTTAAAATATTGGAACTGAGTTAATGAAAGGAGATCTACTCAAAAGGTGGCAGAACAGTATTTTTTGTAGGCTAAGATTACCCCCTGTATGATGTGGGTAGTTAAATTAAACCTAATGAACTGTGGGCTAACATTTGAAAATCCAATGAAGTTTTTTCCCATCAGAAGATTGCTCCTAGTTAATGAAATCTTTATATATTTTTTTGTTTTGTATATATACGGGTATTATTTCTACATATTAGAGAAACCTTTTGCCATATTAGAGTCAATGCATAATGTTCAGAGATTAATCTGTAAAAAAAGATGGTTATTCCCTTAGATGAATTCACTTCAAATGAAAATTCTGAGGCAAGAAGTGCTATAGGTGTGGGAGGTACACTTTCTCATAATTATTTTTCTTATGAAATATTTCTGTATCAGTTATGTGCCACTGGGTTTAAAAAAGATTTGCAGGCAGTGCTTACACAGTTTTCATGGATTTATCATTGTTCAATAAGATGGAGAATGGCCTATGATTTTTTTTCTGCCTTGTACCATGTCCATTTTATAGTATTTAAGGAATTCAGGAGTATTTTAACCAGTTGTCTACAATTTATAACATAAATGTAGGACAATAATTTTCAAATCCTCTGTCAAGAGAGGCAAATGTTTTTTATTATTCCATGTCTCTTTACAGGATGTTGTAGGGGTTTAGCCCCGGCCAACGGCCAAGGCCCCACTAGTACTGCTCTTTTCCCCCCTTCCGAATTGAACTGTGTTACTAACCTATGATAAGAAATGCTGGCAGAGGAGCAAAATCAGGCTGAGACAAGGTCAGTGCTTCTAAGTGATAAAGTGGATTTATTACAGAGTCAAAGGAGCAAGCAAAAACAAAGGAACATCTCCTAAACATTCTTCCTCTACTGTCCTCCTATCCCCCCCTTCC
>VZRZ01004757.1:484230-554839 GCA_013398175.1 Climacteris rufus | reverse complement strand
TCTCACCACAGGCTTTGAAGATGTATCAGTTCCGATGATGCAGGAACCTCCTCCTCCATTGCTTCTCTTCTTTGGCAGACTGGCATCGTTTGCTGGCTTTCATATCTGATGTTTCAGTTGTTTTTCCTTGTTATTTGCTGTACTCCTTCTCCTCTGCCTAATCTACTACCTACGTGACTACATGGCTACATGGCGCGTGTGTGTACTACAGAGATTGCTTCTTAAATATACTGTCACAGAGGCGTTTCTGTCCTTCCTAATTGGCCCAACTGTGGAAAACAGCACATCAAACTCCCAAGAGCCATCAGAGATAGGCCCTGACCGGACAGCTGTGGGAGCTTCTGGAAGCTCCTTACAGGAGCCATCTTTTGGCCCCTACCACACCCAAAAAGCTAGACCCCCCAAACTTATCAAACCACCACAGATGTTAATCTGTATGGTTGACTATGGTCTTCATGTGAGTCCACATCCTCAGATTAGCTCTAAGACATTTGCTTTCATACAGACAAACTTTACCCTTTTTCTTACTTTTTATACAATTTTTCTCACTTTACCTTTTTTAAAAAATGCATTTTGCCTATGAAATAAAGCAATCTACTACAGCCACAAACTGTTGAGTAATGTAACCATGTGCCATTGTTTACATGCACATAGTATAGATATATACAATGCGATGAAATTAAAAAACAAATGCCTAAGGTAAGGCTAGAACCATACTGTAGTGTGCACATTGTGGACTGTTAACTTTATTGTAATGGGAGATAAATTAAAAATGGAGGCAGAATTGGTTGGACTAGGATGCCCAGGGCTGGATATCTCTGAGTACTGAGGTCTTAGGTAGTAAGCTGGCTGGTGAAAGTCCACTAAGAAATCCCACAGCTGCTCTTAACAAAAGTAACAGTTAACTCTGCCTCTGAAATCTTGATGAATATGACATCACACTGATGGACAGAGTTGAAGAAATTTAGTAGGTTCTACGATAACAGCTGAAACGAAACAAGAAAGCTTACATAAAAGTAGAAACTAGGGAAAGGTAAAATCTGTATACCCTAGTACCTATTTGGTACAATATGTTTTCTAAGTTACTGTCAGGTCTTCATAGATCTAGATAATGCAAAGTAGAAAGACTATGAAATTGGCTAGCATGGGACTGGACCTGGTTACAGAAAGAATGTCTCCAACATTTTCATCATGTTTCCATAAAATTTACCTTTATAAAAGTATAACTGTTTTTTTTTTTTAAATGAATTTTGGCCATTAGATAATGAAAAATATCCTCATAATGCTGTATTTCTTAATATTCAGCACTGAGTTTTGAAACATGCAGAATCCCAGGGCCAACATACAAAATGACTGAAATTGTAAATCTGCATGCTTTGTTTACAATAATTGTCTCTATAAACTTGAACATTTTTCCACAAAAAGCCAAGATTGTCTAGCTAGTTATGGTAATTCTGAGTTCATATCCAGGGCTATGATTTTGTGTATTTTTCATGTCAATTTCACATTGATTTAAAAAAACATATATTTGGTATTTATTGTATACAGAAAATAACATTTATTTCAGGAAAAACAAAAATAACATTTAGAGCACACGATACTCTTTAAAAAGTCAGCACAACAGTGCTGAAATAATCCAGTGACCCAGCATCCAAACAGAATGCCAGACAAAAGAAAGAACCTGAAGTCAATGTTGTAGAAAGACTATAACTTAAAACAAATAAAACTAAGCACTGGTTATTCTTTAACCTTTTTAGCAGCTCTAAAATCAGATTTCTTTTCCTTTTCATAACTTTCCTGTTCATAATAAAACAAAGAACACAAGAGGCTCCTAAACAGATTAATGAGTCAGTGTCTCTCTGTCATTCTGAAGATCAAATTGAGTTTCAGACTTTAATATCCCTAGCAATCTTAAAGTAAATCTTCACTTGTCTCAAAATAGAAATCGTGGTAGTATTGTATCAAAGCCACATCCATACAAGCAGGCACAGGTTTGTTAATAGAATTGGCATGTGATTCATGGTAGATAAATTGGTACAGCGTTTATGCCTGTAATTCATTTAAATTTGGCTTTTTAGCCCGTACATCAGAAACCTATAAAAAGAAATGTAAATAAGTGTAGTATTATACAATTTCATGGCATACTTAAGCATTTAGCTTCAGGTTTTAAGGAGTTAATCTCAATTAAGATTATAGATATGGGTATAAATATTTTATGTAAATCATGAAATTTTTTGATCACCGAAGAAAGGAAAAGGCACCTTATGAGGGTGCATATTCTTTTCATTACCCTATGGAAATATCTGTTTCTCTCTCTTGTTTATAAAAAGAGCATAGATAACTGAAGTTTATGAAGTAACTAACTTCAGGATGATTAAAATGGTGTGAAATGGATCCAGCCCTTAGGGTCTGATAGCCTCTTGCACTAAGCATAGGCTTTACATTGCATTCAATCCCAAGAAGGGCAATAAGACCTGTCTCACATCACCTTCTTTTCTATTTACCAACCAGCACTTTGGCCTTTGTGAATTACTGAGTGTTGAACTTAGGAAAACACAATGAAGAAATGAAAGCTGTCAAGACAGTAGAAGAAACCAAAATGAGCAGTCAATTTAAATCTAGACTGTTTTAATTTTATTTCAGTGCTCTGAAAAAAAAAAAATCAAGAATGCAGGAATCAGAGACCAGTGGAGGCAAGAATTCTTTACTTGTGAATTTGCTTTATTAATGTACATATTATCATAATTCTACTCTAATATGGAAACAGCTATGTGTAAGTTTGATGTGAAAACTAATTGAAATGCAGAACTTTCTATTCCAAAAGGTTTAAATCCATCAAGAAGGGTTTATTGAATGGAACAGGTAATTTTAAGATTTTTCTCTGAGTCCTGTAAAATGCAGAGTTGTTACTAATATTGACTATCTTTGTTTTGTATTGCAATGTAACAGTTCTTCTAGGAATGGAAACAAAAAATCTCTGTCATAATCCCTGTGTTCTTTTCTGTAGCTTCTGTAGCTTCACACCTCAGTTTGATTTCCTATTTTTGAACAAGTTTTGTTTAGCTCATAAGTCATATTTCTGATGCTCAGTAAAACACAGCACATGAACCCATATGTTGGTGTTTCCTAAAGGTTTCTAGATTGAATGCAGCACAATTACTTCAGTGCTACACAAGCAAATAATTAATATGACCTGCACTTCAAGGCCAACTAACTCGATACCTCTTTGTGGTGCAGAAACACACCATCATTGCTTACCATCATTGTTCCAGGCTGTGTGCAATTACATTCTTGTGTAGAGTTCATCCAAGTAGACCTAAAATGGCAGTGCTTTTTAAGATGTGCAAGTAAATTTAGAAATGCAAGAAAATTAACTTGCATCCTAAACTAGGCATCTGCATGGGATTGAAATCCATATCCTGGTAACTGTCACTTGGATGTATAAAAGTCTGTGATCCATTTTGAGCATGGATAATCAAAATCACTCTTTCCTTTTAAAGCGCTGGAGCACAAAAAGAATGGAGACAGTCTGTATGCATTTGACTAATGCTCTGGATTTGGACATCCAAGGAACAAGGCTTGGACTCCCAGGCTTGAGGACTTTCTCATCCTTTATATCTATCCTGGCACTGCAGAATAGTGTGTTTCTAAAGATAAAGAAAGAGTGAATGACAGGAATGTCCATCTTTTGAGACATTATCATATATCTTCTGTTGTCAAGTACAGTGAAATTTAAACCAAATGTACGTCTTCCTGGACAACACATATTTTCCCTTCTCAAAGACTGGTGTTAGCTGATCGGTATTTTGATAAACAGGTAAAATTATTAATAATTTTGGCACATTCAAAGGCTTTTTAGAGGCTGAAAGGGTTATATAATCATTGTTGTAATATTACATTTCTCTGAATAAATGGTTTGTGTCTTCCACTTTAATCTGTGCAGAAAATTTATGTCAGTTTAAGTGAACAGCTCATTTGTAGCTGAAAGTAAAGTAAAGCTAAAATAAATGGCTAGTAAATTGTAAAAGTCACTTATAGAAAGTAAGAAAGACTCTTCTAAATGGAAAATATTTAGTTCCAACAATATTCAGAAGGTTCAACACCATAAGGTTAACTGCTTTACCAGGGGCTAACACAGTCAAGTCAGCTCTCTTTCATTTTAAACTGGATCACTGGTGGAGTGATCAAGATCTGTAACATAAATGTAGATTTGAGCATTTTCTAGCATTCATTATTTCTGGTTAAAGAGCTTTTCTTGAGGTTGTGCTGAGTTTTGTAGAACCTTAGCAGAAGAATGCAGGCTAAACTATTCCTCTGATTATATAAACATGGACTCCAAATGGATCTAAAGATCACTTGCAGTGAAATCTCCCTGATGTCCAGGGTCTTGACCCTTGTAGTTCTCATTTGAAGTGTTGCTCTGAAAACTCTGATGTGAAAGCGACACAATGGCAGCAGTCCTAGGTATCCATAAATATACATCTCTGAGGGCATATAAAGGTGTTAAATAATTCTGTAAGAAAGTAGTAGCCAGATATATTGTTCATCACTAATCTGCTATCAGGTTTTTTTTTTATTTTATTCCCACAGGTCATCAAATTTATTCTGTGTTCTGTCTTACCACTATAATCAGTAATCAAGTGTAAGTTCCTGGAAAATATGGTCCTATCAAACTCTACAGCAAAACTCTGTTGATGTTTGTTGATCAGAATTTTGTGCTGAGACACATGCAGAGCTATATTTTAGCATGTGAAAGGAATACAGAGTTGGACTGTAGAACAAAACCATCTGCTGAATGTTTACATGTTCTCTCACACATGAATCTAACAATATGGTGTGAATAAAATAAATGATAAACTGAAGTTAACAAACATTTAGTTTACTAGTACCACAAAATAGACATTGAAAACTATTACTTTCTTATTAGTAAAAGCACTAAGCTATAAATGGTGCACACTCATGTCAGCACCTGGCCTAGTGATCTAAATATCAAAAGATATATAAAATTGTACTCTCACTTTAAACATATTAGATTTTTTGGTGGGTATCATTTCTGAATGTGAACCAATGTTTTTCTTTCAGACTGAAACTACATCTTGAAGAAAGACATTTTCCTATAATGAATTAGCAAGTCTACAAAGTTAATAATAACTAAATGTGGAATTATACATTGTGCTGCTGCTTTCAATTTCTATAAGTCTTTTTATACATATAATTAAAGAAAATTTATGCAGTTAATTAACCATGAACTGGGTATGGTTCTTCAAGCTGAACAATTGCTACTTTATGAGTAGCTGGCCTGTGGAGTTGTACCATCTTGACAGCCCCAAAGTCTAGCTGGCCTAAAAAGCTCATGAGCTGAGCACTGTGGTGAGTCACTGGTTTTCCAGCCTCAGACCTGCCATGGGCTTTAGCTGCTTCACCTTCAAACTTTTTCCAACTGCTCACTGAAGCCAGTAGATATATGCAGGCATGTGGCATCCCGCCAGTCTCTGGATATGCCTGCCACCACAATCATCACGTAATCATTGACACTGCGAATATGGTCTTTCAGAAGGTCTCAAGATGTCCCTCAAAATGTACTGAAATCGGTGAGAGTGCTGGGGGCAATAAATCCCAGCTGTGACATTTTCTGATGTGTTCCAAATTACAGACAAGGATTTTTCTGTGTAATTTCTACTTTTTCCTCCATTAGAATGTAGGTGTTTTCAGGCAATCAGGAATATATTTTAGGTATTTAAAAGTGCATGGTGTCTCACCAAAATTTAAAACTATCAATATATGAAAGCAGAGCTGAAAATGTGTTTATCACTTGAAGAATAATCTGAGTCTGGCCTCGTTTAAAGGAAAGAAAGAATCAAGTTACTATTCCCATGTCTCTTAAATTTAATACTTTTGGAAAGTTTACAGAAAATAGCTGTGAATAAAACAAATTTAAAAGGTATTTATTTTCCTTCCAATTTTCATCTTTGTTTAAAAAATACTAGTTTTTTACAAACAACAAAAATTCCGGTGATAGCTTGTTTGTTTTCCAAAGCATGTTCACATTTCCTTAATGAGTACCAAAGATGGAAGTATTCCAGAACAGACAGATTTTAAATCATTCTATTAGTGATGAATCAAAGTTTAAAGGAACTGTGGAGCAGCTGAAGGTTATCTCCAATCAACCTTATCTCTGATAAAGTGATTAAATCTCTGACATAATCTTTTAAATCTCCTTGAAAATTTAGAGTTGGATAAACATCAAGCTACATAAAAAACTTGTACTGCTTATTTTCAGACAATACATTTTGAGTTCAGTTAAAAATTACATTCTACTCATGTATTTCTGACTTCTCACATTAATGAAGTTTGTCTTCACAAGACACGCTTGGCAAAAAAGTGATTCACTTTGGTTTGTTACCCAAACTGCAAAATAAAAAAAAATTATCTTCAGTTTTACTGAAGATATATGACAATAATTGGAAGTTTCCCTCATTTTGAGCGAGGTTCATACCATCTTTAACTAGTTTTGTTTGTCATTAAAAAAATCACAAATAATTCCAATAAAATGTTTTTATCATTAAAAGACATTTATAGTCAACAGGTAATATATAATCAATTGACTGAGCATAATCAATAGATTATAGATTTGAAATATTTTGCTCAACTTCACTCACAACCTGAGGGACAATTAAAAACATAAAGTTCCTTGTTTACAGATGGAGAAATGAAATGGAAAATAGATGGTCATATTCCATATTTGATGATATGCCAGTTGGTATCGTCTGAGCTACATTATTATCATGTTCAAATTTTCAGAATACAGAAAAAATCCAAACAACCCCCACAAAAACAAGATAAAAACCTACCAAAACAAACAAACAAAACCAAACAAAAACCCCTCAAACTTAACATTTATGATTCTGGATTTGGTTTTGCCAAATAGAAGTGGGAGGGAAGATCAGTGCATACCAACAGCTGAGAAACTGGCACTTCACTTCCTCTCTTACCCATTATGACAGGCTCCAGGTCAGTATCTTCAGCAAAGCAGGAGTACTTGCTCCTTTCAAGTGTGGCTGGTGGGAAAAGGATGCACTGTTCAAAGGCAGTCCCCTCCCCTTATATTTCATCTTAATTAATTTATCCAGTGAGCCAAAATCTTTAATGCTTGGTGGCCAAGCCTTTGCTGTGTAGGGATAGCAATCCAAACAACCATCAGACCTGCCTGCCCCGGCTGTGGTGTTGTGCAAACCTTTTCCAGCCTGTTCAGGCTAAAGTAGCAACAGCCTTTAATGGTGTGTAATTGTGCCCTTCTTGGGATTATTCACCAGTCACTTCAAAAAACACACACAGGAGCCTCATTAAGATTTGTTTTATTTGTCTCAGTAGTTATTGATTCTGTTCCTCTTTATGGTGATGTAAATCACTTTTCTGAAGGGAGTTATATTAGTGTAAAAGAGCCTGGACAGGAAAATCGCAGTTGTTCCATTTCTGGAAAATTAATAATATTATGTCACTCCAAATGAGTAGGAAGGATATTTTTTTTTTTTTTGCATTGATCCAAACTTCTGTAAATCTCATCTTTCTATACCAGGGTAAATGTAAAAAAAAAAAAAAAAGAAAGAAAAACGAAGGCAATACAGTACTAATCTAAAGGAACTGATGCAAAGCTGCCCATCCAAAGCAGCTGCTGTCCACAAACAATACTTTTCTTCAAAGAATTATGGTTTAAGTCCTTTGGGAATGAAACAACCCTGTTAGAGAGATGTTCAAGATCCTCTTCTGTCCTGAATATTTAAATCATGTATGTGCAAAAGACTACATCATGTAAAACAGATTAATCCAGCTGAACCCATACCCATGATATATAGATTTGTTTATTCAAGCTTTACATACAGATACTACATTTTGGGATTGGTGAACAGCTGGAAAAGCAGCAGGTTGCCCCAGACATATGGGGAAAGAACAATTTCATGTTTTTTGTATTACACACAGAGTTTGGGTCAGATGCAATACTAGCTGGGATATCTGAAATTTAGGACCAGTAAGACAGAATGGGTGTTGGGACTGAGGCCTGGCCCCTTTGTGTTGGGAAAGATGAAACAGGAAAGCCTTATAAATATGATTGCCTGGCAAAAGATGCTGAGAATATGGAAACTAGAAGTGAGATTGAAATGAAAGCATGCTTTGAGATACCAAGCCTTAGTTACTGAACAACTGGAAAACAATGGTATGGCCGGCTGAAGGTAATCCCCTTTTGATTGAACAATACCCTCTGCTGCAGACAGGTCCAAGGGTCCGAGCAGACCCTACTAACTTGGCAGAAAGGGTCCAAAGAGTAGTTTTTAGGGTTTAAAATGTAATGCAGTATGGTAATGTAAAAATTCTTATAGGGTGTATGTAAATGCTATAGGATTTGTATCTTGTACTAGATTGGTTAATGAAAATTAGAATATTCAACACAGAAGAAGATTTATTGTATTGTAAAGGCGAGTCTCACTCTCTTGCTCCTACACTCTCTTAGGCTCTTGCTCTTGCCCTTACTCTCTTGCTCACTTGCTCTCTTACGCTCTCACACTCTCTCTCTCTCTCTTGCTTCCTGCTTTTCTGGCCTGCTTGGAGCTGTGGCTGGCAGCTCCAAGCAGGTCCCCTGTACCCACGCCCTTCTCAATAAACCTCATGCTCTAAGACCTGACTTCAGAGATCTCTCGTCTCCATCCGTCACGACCGTCAAAACCAGACCCACAGATTCTACACCTTTGGGCATGTGCTGTGAAATGTTACTGTCCATTTCATCAGCAACTTCTCACTATTTTCAGTAACGCTGTCTGGGCTATTCATGTGACTAATCTGAGAGGCTATCACCCTAACTTGATTAGTTTGCACCTTCAAGGTAATTAGCTCCTTATGTTCCTTTGCTAGAGGCAATCTGTGTTATATTCCAGGCAGCTACACAGTTGTCTTCCCTTCTGTCCATATCCTCTTTTAGGTTACTTGGTAAGGTAAATTGTACTCTAGAATTATTGCTGCTCTGACCTGTGAGATATAGGTTAATGAAAGTATAATTTGGGGGGGGAAGAAGAGGTATCTGAAGCACAAGTAAAAACAGCTGTGAGTCTCTTTGCTCATGGTTATATTTTTGAGATTTTTTTGTTTATTTAGTTGAATGTGGGTTTTTGTTGTTGTTTTTGTTTTGAGGTCTACTTCTCATTTAAATTGACTGAGAAACAGTATAAACTTACAGGTTGGTAAATATTAGAACTCAGTTTTAAGACCTAAGGATTTAGTGAGTTAGGATGTTGGTTCTACTTGGTTTTTGACTTTGATAAAAAAATTACAAATTCACTTACATAACTGCATGTTTATTCCACTGTGCTCTAAAGAGTTTTTCACTTTATATCCTTCAGGTGTGGAATGTTCCAATGTAGTGCTGAGGCTATTTAAGATAGTTGTGTTGTGGTTGCTGTGGCAAAGTAGAAAACTCTTGTTACAATACAAATTGCTGGAGCAGGGCAACTTCCTTTTGCTCTCAAGAGTAAGCAATATGAGTAGTTCATCTATAGATGCATACAGGAAGCATTAGAGCTATTGTAACAGTCACTGGGTTACAATGTCTCAAAAATTACATTAAGAAGCAAATGAGGGGTGTCTTCTAAAATGCTGTGATTTAGTAAGATATCTCAAAGTGAGATCATTCGCACTGGGAATGATAATACCAGTAAATTAAAAGGAAGGTCACTTTTATGTCATGTTAATCATACAAATTCCTCAAATATGACTGTTACGGTGAGGCATTTTATGGATCTTTGCATTCTATGACCTTTATTTGTGTTAGCATTGTAACTAAAAATCCATTAATGTATGAGAGCAGAAAAAGGTTTGATTATTTAAGGGTTTGGGGTTTTCACCACATGTTGTGTATCATAGACTCACTGTAAAACATGTCTTTCATGTAAAATGTCTTATAGGATATTTTCTTCATGAGATTGCCTTTTATAGTACAGTCAAGTTAAAAAAATTGAATTTCTAGATTTGGATTTTGAGTAAAAGTATTTTTCAAGGAAAAATATACAATTCTCTGCCTGATTGTTGTCGCATATTTTGCGAAGTGGGTATAATGCACCCATTCCTATAAACTGTTTCAAAAAGACCTTAAGTCCTTACACTAGTATTTCTGAGGGGTTTTATTATGGACCCAGTTATAAAAACCACATGATAGCATAACAGTTTTATAAAGAATGATTGGGGAGACTTTTTTCCCTCAAGATTACTTTGTTGACATGACTACATAAGTGCAGATGTTTTTCAAAATGCTGTAATAAGATGGGAAGGACAAAGCAATTTTAAATTATAATTTTCATACAAAATCTCTAGATTTTTTGGGGGTATATCTCTGTGATTTTTTCACAGAGAACAGAAAGTCCAGAACACCATCAAATGTTTTGACAGCAGACTTTTAAATAGGAAACGTTCTAGGAAAATTACTCAAGACACACATCTAAACACATCTGGTAAAGATCAAGTCTAAATTACTGCATGTTTTCACTGTTTTTCAAGAATGCAAATTTATCTTTCTTTATCTTGAGAGGAAAAATAGTGCACCTCCACAGTGCAGATTTTTTTTTCTCCTGAATGGTAGGATATCCTCTGAACTCTTAATGACAGTCGTTGTTGTCATACCCTGCAGAATGTTATGCAGCATATAAAAACCATGAGCAGTTATTAGTGGTGCCATTGAAACAGAAGTGCTGCTAGAGTAAATGGGTTTCCAGCATTTTATAGTATCTGGGAATCTGGCCTTCAATTCTTAATCCGTAGGGAACTCATGCTGTAAAACTAAAAAGACCACAACAGATGAGAGAGATAAATATCCCTACATCATAGAGGAAATTAAGGATTACAATAAGGCATCACAATTTACCACATGTCTTAGTTAACAGTCCTGCATGCTCATGGGAAAAAGTCATGATGGATTTTAAGATGTTTTTTCAAGGGTACATTATTCTTATCATGGCAAGATATACTCATTTAGATTGGCTTAAATAATTTTTCTTTAGATGTATGCAGTTCTGTTTTTTTCAGTCTTTTCCCTATTTTTTATTGAAGTCTCACTCCTTTCCTTGTCTTCCTATCTCTTCCTGTGCCCACCATTTTTTCTCTCCTCATAATACCTGAGATGAACTCGAAGGATGAGTTAGAGTAGGGAGCATGCCAAGGCTCTGCATACACAGCCAGGAGAGCCAAGTGCTTCTCAAATAGGGTACAAAGAGCTGGCTCTGTCTCATGTCTGATATGAGCTGTTGTAACACTTCATTTTGCTATTCTTTACATGAGAAAAGATGCATCAATAGTTTATTACATTATTTAGTCATTAGGCATCATTCCAGATGACCATGTCTTTTTTTTTTCCCCCTCAAAAATAATCAGCACAATCTTCTGCTGTAAATAGAGGGTATAAATTAGTGATTATAGCTATTTTCCCTCACAGCAGAGCAAATAATAAGGTATAAGTCTTTTCCACCCCTGTCCCCTTATTTGAACAATAACAAGATGAGCCTTCATGCTTCTGAGGTTATAAATCATCTAAATAGGAACCAAGACTCATGTTTTTCCTAATTTATCATATTGTCATTTATTATAGATACCCCTTCATCTGAACTCTCCTAGCACTATATCTCGTTCATCTTCTTAAGGCAGCTCTCTCAATTGCTGTTATGCATCTTACATTTTTGCATTTACTCATGGCTATTCTCACATTTATTTCTCCAACTCTGTCACTCCCACTACCCCCTCTCACCTCCTGCCTACTGCTCCAGTGTTCCCTTTCTGCTGGTCACACCTCCATATTCAAGTTGAATAATATCTTAGAATTCTTTCAGATACTAAAATTGTTGTGCTGGAATGCCTTTCTCAGCCAAATTCAGCCTTTCTTATCTTACCTAACCTTTAAGCCAGTATTAAATTTTTAATAATTGATGCAGATTGTCACAGTCTAAGTTACTGATCTCTGTTCTTTGTAGCTTTGTTTTCTTCTAGAGACGATTTTTCTTTTCTTATTCACTATAGTAAAATTTACTTAAATAATTTGTTTAAAATCTGATTCTGTGAACATCTAAACATTTAAATATAGAAGGTTTTAAGATGATTGCTTCATTTTACTTCAGGTTACTGATAAACTGAGCTCCTCCATTTCCTACTGGAACATTTTCTGAAAGATACTAAATAATTGTCTGGTGAATGCACAATCTTTTATTTTTGATTATTGAAACAGGCTATATAAGGTCATCATGCATTTTTTACATTGATGAAAATTTCCAACTAAAAACTGATATGTGATATGGTTAAATAAATTCATAAATGAGCTTGAATTGTGAAAAACCTCAAAAGCTAGGACACTGAGTAAATTGATAGGTTTTATATTTATTAAATTTTTTCTCTAAGAAATTGAAATTTTCAACTTTTTGACCATTGATGGTCATTTCTAGATGCAAGATGAAAACCTGAAAAAGAAGTAAAATTGAAGGGTTTCTTTCTCTGTAAAGGTAATCAGCACAATCCTTAATGCCCAAAACTTAGTTCCTAAATATGAGATATAATTAATTTGACTTTTTAAAACATATTACAAGTGATAATTCCTACACTATGTAATATAAAACCTTTATATCCTTTACCTATCTAGAAATCATTAAAAATACTTGAAAGTAGCTTAGTACCAAAATACCATTTTTGAAATTCAAATATGTTCTTCATGGTGCATTGTACATTGAGAGCAAATGTTTTCAGGTTTTAGTGTTTATTCTAATGTAAGAAAAAAATGCATAAATGCTGCAGAACTAGGACAAATATGGTTCTATAAATAGCAGTCAGTCTCAGTGAAGCACAGCAACTTAATCTCCATTTGCAGCTATTCTGAGCACAAAGTTAGGTTGAAGGACATGGAACTTGTTTTGGTTCCCCCTGTCTTCCCATCACTGTTGTCACTCCAAGCATTGCCCTGTTCTCCACTTGTCTTGTACTTCTCTAATCTCTCAATTTTTTCTCTCTATATTTTTCTCATTCTTGACATCTCAGATTCTTACTTTCCTTCCTCTGATGCTCAACGGAGTAGAGTTCTTGAGTTTTTATCCTTTTCATCTACTGAGAACCAGATCTGTTATCTGTAGGCTTCTTGAAAGAAGCATAGATAAAACACTTTTTTAAAACGGTAGGAATATCTTTATACTTGCTGAATCTTTCTGAATAAAATGAAATTGTTTTAGCTGGAAGAGCTGCTGTCACTCTTTCCTAATCCTGATGAATCAGGTAGAGCTTCTTTGTGGCATATAGGAACCAAACATATAGGAGTATAATTGAATATAGGACAGAAAGTATATGAGCATAGTACACATAATAACACATAGGAGCATAAATCAAACCGTGATTGGAAGCTGTTAGGTAGGCATGTTGCCCATGATCAATATATCTCTCCTATAAAGCTTCTGTCTACTGCAGTCTTCTGGGGTTGAGTCACATCATTTGTCAGAAAAACTGTAGCAAGGAGTGGAAGGAAAAGGGACTTCCTCAGAGTTGCTTTTTGTTGTCATTCCAAACCATTTTCTTGAAAGGTAGCAGAGCTTATTCTCAAAATAGAGTTGGCAAGAGTCCTCAGCTTAGACCTCATAGACACTCTGATATCTCGCAGAGCTTAATACCCCCTAGAATATGATTTAAGTCTTCTCTCTGAGGCAATTGGGCTTAGGATGTATGAACCAGTCTCTGGGGGATTTAGGATGATGCATTATTATTTTCCACAGTCACCTACACAGCACCCTGAGGTAAGATGCTGATATGTCTAATGTCATATAGGAAAGCAGTGTCAGAGCTAGGATTCAGATTGTTTCCCAGACATATTTCTGATCCCTTCAGGCGCAGAAGGCTGTCAGTCTCAAACACTGTTACTCAAAGTGGTCAGAGCTCCACCAGTCACTCAGCAAGAGATTTCTGTATGCATCCTGTCAGAGGCAGATAAGGAGCCAAGCAGCGTTAATGGGATCAGTGGCAGCCCACAGCTCTATGGTGCTGGTTGCTGCCTGGGATGGCATGGAAAGGAAGGGAGTGGGAATGGCTTTCTCCATATTTTGTAAATTCTGGCTGAGTACAATTTCTATGCTGCATCTTGAACTGATGTTCTTTTCTGAGGTTTTCAAATCCAAGCACACTGAATAGTTTGGTGTGCAGGTGGACATGACTAGACTGACTGTCTGCAGATTGTCCTTCAGACAGAGCATGGGCAGTACATGGAGCATGCTAGGATTTGAGGAACTCTTGCACTCATCTGTCCAATGAAGGACAGACAAATTAACACTGCAGAAAACCAACAAACTGCCTTTATTCAAGGGAGCAAACTTGTACTTGGTTCCTATTACGTACATCTAGAGCAGCAGATACCAATCTTATCTGCATCATAGAAAAGTCCTGGAGTACAAGATCAGCCTGCATTGTTATCTTAGAGAACATGCTACTGCAGAGAGGGAGCTAAAGTGATTATGAGAACAGGAAGGCATTATCCTTCCCAAGACACCACTACTCCATCTTAATCTCCTACTCTCATTATTGTAGTTTCATGGTTTGTTGCTGGTTTTTACTGTACCTCCTTTAGGGTTCAGGGTTGCTGAGTCGCCAGCAGTACAAGAAAGCAGACCTGCAGGAAGCAACAGCACCAAGAATTAGAAAGCTGACAGGGAATAAGGACTTCACAGAGGCAGTTGCAGGGTTGGACAGTGACGAAAAAAGAACTCATCAGCTACAAGGTTTATATAAGAGAAGTGTTGGGGAGACTGTCCTAGAACAAGCTGACTGATTCAGATCTGAAGGAAAGTCATTAATGTATAACAGGGGATAAGCTTAGTTCTTGCATTTTCTTCATATAGGATACTGGTTAGACGCCACTTTGCCTTAATCAAAGTAAGTTTCTTATACCCACTATCTCTCACAGCCCTTTACCCAGAACCCTTTGTGAGGAGAAGAAATGGACTGAGAAGCAAATGTACCTCACCAGTGTAAATGTTAATGTTGCCATGTTCTAGTTTAACAGAATAGTCAAAAATTTTCAAAGCCTTGAATAGTGCTTTGTTAGTAGTAGAATTCATCAGCTTTTTCTCTTCTATATATATATTCTTCAGCTTTATGTGATTTTCCTGTAAGGAAACAGGCCCTAATTTGTATGCTGCTTCTGAAGCATGACCTTGGTGTGCCTTGCTTATTGATTAAGACAGTAGAGATACCTGAGTGTTTGAGCTCTAGCAGGTCATTTCAGTATTAGGTCCACTTTAAACAGCTTTAATTAGGTTTTTATGTAAATATCACATCACCAAATAGGTTTTCTTGTCTGTCAGTGCAGTTTAGCCATGCAGGGCTGTTTGCAATTAGCTCATATGCTGTTCTGGAGGCACAGCTGGCATACGCAAACAACCTTTCTTCTATCCCTGCCTTTGCCTGTTCTGTCTGCCAGAAAAGTTGGCTCTGCACACAGACCTCATGTTCACTTTGCCACCCTCTTCTCCCTTTCCCTCTCAAGATGGGCTGGTCTGTGAAGGGGAAGCTGAGGTTTTGCCTGCTTTCTTGTACACCATGGAGCAGTGGCAGAGGAAAAAATTAATTGTAGATGAAGATACAAAAGCCCATGGGCTCTTCTCTCTGAACCTTTTGCTATGGCCCTTTTTTCTTTCTTAAGGCCAGAACTCCATACTGCCCCAAGAAATTACTGCACCTTGTATATACAATAGAACCTTTACTAAATAACCTTCAGTCATTTTCACCATGTAATTCTTTTGCTTTTAAGTTTTATTTTTGCTGTTATTAAAAAAATACTGTGCTACACTGACAAGGACAGAATTTGTTTCTGATTAACCAGTTAACCTGAGTTTTGGAAGGCAAGGGTTTTATATGATCAGAAACATCACTCTGAGGTACAAAGTTGTCTTTGCCCTTTTTAGAGGCATTAATATCGTGATTCTGGGTTGGGCACAGTTTCCCTCTTAACGCACACAGAGGTGTACACTAAGATAAGTGACATCTGCAGTAAGGGAGCAGAGTGAGAACTGCTGTCCTTGATGTGCTTGTACTGCTTGAAGCAGAGATAACTGAAAAGAGGCAATTGTTTTGGTGCATTATAAAGCTGTGAAAGAGAATACTGAGAGAAGTGGGGGGGGACCTGCTTGTAAATGTCATTGTCCCCCAATGTCCTAAATGTACAGGGACATCCTAAAAGAACACTAATCCCGTGACTAGTCTTCAAGATTTTAGTGGGACCACTGATGCTCAAAATTAAACATGCCCTTAGGATTATGTCTTCATGGAGTAATGCTAAGAAGCAGCATCTCCCATTGGCTGCTGACAGTCATCTCTTTCTCACCCTATGTGCCTCCTGATCATGCAGAAAAATGCTTTGAAGCATTTTACATGAAGCAATGATGTAATTCAGTCTCATAAAAGAACAGCCCTTGAGAAAACAGCCACAACGATTTTGCATCACACAAAAATGATATATAACAACCTCATCAACATTTTAACTTTCATTTACACCACCCTGTTGCAGCAACAGTGAAGATTTTAAGCTTTAAAATAAACTAAGATGCTATATCACATAATTAAAGCTGCCACTAAATCATTGCTAAAATAATGTTTTTATTTAGTCTTTTGAAAATACATAATGTTAAAAAGGAATGAACACTAGGTTAATAAAGAGAATAAGCAAAGCTCCCACAAAGAGAAGGGAGGGTTATATAAGGGAACCCTGTGCACCCCCTGAAATGTCCACGCATCTGAGATATCAATCTGTCACAGGCAGTATAGGCTGACCTTGTTCACTGGGTAAAGCTGAAATGGAAAATTGAACTGCAGCTTTGGGATCATAGGGGCAGCCAAAGGTCATCTGCCACTCAGGAACTGCCAATGCATATTCCCTGCTGACCTCATCTAATCCACGGCTAGCTGCTTTCAGTCACCTAGATAGGATCTCTACACTGCAGCAAAGGCCTCCTTCAGGGCAGCATCTTCCTAAGTAATTTTCTGTAAAACACTGTTTCTTTTGGGCACATCTTGAATCTTGTTTAACATAATTAAAGGAAATAAAATGTTTTGAACATTAAACATGTTTTTCCAGTTTAAAAAGATCATGTGTACCTGGCTGTACGCTATACTGAATTACTACTAAGGAGCAAATATACCATTACAAGCAGACTTGAGCCAAAAAGACACAGGATAGAGGCTTGAACTTTAGGTTTTCTTTAAGATCCTGTGCTCATCTCATCACTGCTCACAAAGTACTATGGCATCAAAACATCTAGCAGTGCTTTTCAAAAAAACTGCAAAACAGTCCAGATGTAGAAGTCTGATTTCATTTTTACGAGGAAAAATGGATTTTCAAGAATTTTCCAGTGACAGTCTCATTTCCTCATTAAAGAGGATTCTATCAAATAATTTTAAAATAATAAAACTGTGATGTCGTATCTGCCCTAAGTGTAGGCTATCTGTTGACCTAGACAAACACAGACTATTTATAGATAACCATGCCATTGAAGAAAACAGAAATAAGTGGTATCCATCATTAGACACGTGTTGCCAGAGTTCCTGCCTCTGAGCACTGCAGCCTGTCAGAGGTTTATCCCTTTGTGCGTCAGAAGGACTTGCATCTTCATAAACTGAAACCACATGTGGACACACATAAACACTTTTATTTTTCTCTCTTCCTATTTATATCTCTTAGATTCTTTGTAGTAAAAGCTCTGTTGTTTTATTATATCAAGCATGAATGTATCTCCTATATTTAGCAATCTGAAAAAAACTCTGCACAGGTGCATCCCAAACCACTCTGGCTTCTAGCTGTTGTTATCTATCCCAGTTTTCTTCTAAATTGTATGGCATTGTGTTTCCTAGAGTCATTTGATTGTTGTCTGTTTCTTATTTTGTTCTTATTTCAAGTTGCTTTTGGGTGTTTCTTTGATAAGTGTGTTGATGCTTCCTACATATCCTGATTAGAATGATTTGTTTCTCATATTCCAATATCTCTAGAGCCCCGCACTTCATGTAATCTTTTACGTGCCTATTGCAAATGCAATACTACTATAAAATCAAAGTGATGACTGTGAATATTTGCATTAGGTGCTATACACCTATGAATTGAACTTTAATTATTCATATCTCCCCAGCATATGGAAGGAAAATGGGGACATCTCTGTACTTCTTGTAAAAAATTCTAAGCCCTTTGAAGTCTTTTGAAAGATATTTTTAGGCAAGAGCTCAGTTTCTGTCAGTCACAGGTATAAAAGGAAACTGACTGTGCATGTGTTGTGTGCATGCATGTGCATACATAAACAAATTTATTTAAGAATTCTTAATTTCCCTGCAATATTGATTGCTGAGATACTGATTATCAATTAGGATTGTCTGTCATACAGAGAATATTCATTACTTCACAAATATGCACAGAGGTTCATGGTGTTTGACTCAAAATATCTGACACTGTTTTGCATAACTTCACAAATTAACATAAATAACTCAGGGCTGTTGTTTCATTATGATACAGGTATGATTTTAGAATACACATCACTCAAAATGGAAATTGTAGAGCACAGTAATAATTCTCAAGAAGAAGAAGAAGAAAAAAAGCAGTTTAATAAGTATTTCTGTTCTGGAGAAAAAGCCAAATGCTCTAGTTACATCACAAGATGAGGAAAACCATTTTCTGCTTCAATTGTAACTAGAGGTTAAACAGAAGCTACTGAAGTTAAACAATTTTAGGTTACCATCTGTAGTTATCTTGCCTCTAAGAGCCTTGAAAACAAGAAACTCTGGATTATTGCTAGTGATTTTTTATTTTCCTTGGAACAACTAGAGAAATTCCATAAGCATGGAAGATAATTGCTGTTATATCATTATCATTAAGAAGAGTGAATAAGCCCTGGGAAGTATAAACTCACAGGAAAAGCAATACAACAATAAATGGACCTCAATTAAGAAAGGTTAGCATAATAACAGACAATCAGAAAGAGAAAAAGGATTCCCTTCAAACACAGTTTCATTTTAATAAGAACACAATTTCTTTTGATAAATATTGTTTATATTTTATATTTAAAATAATGTAGGACAAAAATTTAGCATTGCTAATTATTTTTATATGAAAAATAGGGCAGTAAAAATTTACCAGTAAATCAAAAGGGCTAAGTACTAGCTAGATAATACATCTCAAACAACCATGTTGAAGGAATCTTCTGCTATTCTGAAGAGGTCCATCTCCTTGTAGTTAGTATATAGTGAATAAATATATATATCATATATCATATATAATATATCATATATAATATATCATCATATATAATATATCATCATATATAAAGAGGTCAGTTTCCTTTCAGCGAGTGTATAGTGAATACATATGTAAATATATAAAAATATATACATAAAAAAAGTTTTCAGTTGACACAGAAATTAGTGCACTGATAAATGATGAAATAAATAGTATGTTTTATAGAAAGTGCAGTGGCAAAATCCAAATAAGGTCCTCAGGCTTTATGCACAGATCTATATCAGTCACCTTAAGGTGCACAGACCTATTATCAATCCATAGGTAAAGTCCTGCCATTGCTTCAGTCTGCAGTGTTGATAAAATTCCCCACTGATCCTGTACCTGTTTGAAAACTACATGAAGAATATTGATACAGAAACAGCACAGAGAAATTTCATGAAGTGTTTAAGCAAGTGAAAAGCAAAATACACACTAAAAGGCTGAGGAAGCTCTATGTATTCTCTTTATAATATAAAACCTGGAGTAAAGCTTTCTGTGGCAGTACTGAGGTTGTGGGTAACAGTCATTTGTCCTGAATGACATTTGGACAAGAACTAACCTCAGGGAAGCCCTGAAATCTGTATTATGTAAGCAATAATGATTGCTGAGATTGTTTGGGGTTTATGAACTAGGAATTTATGAAAACCTGTATCTTGGCCAAGATACTATCACAGAAATCAATTTCTAAAGCTAATGCCTAAAAAACCTAGAAGATGATACTGAAGACCAGATAGGGCTGAACTGTTTATTTTGTTGGACATCGTTAAGGAAAGAAAATTATATCCCATGGAGCTTAATTCCTTGATGCTGAAATCTCATCCTGTTTTAAGAAATCCTGTATATCTTAAACATTTTATTTTTTGTGTCCTATAATAACAAGAAAAAGAAAAAAAAATCTAATTTAATTTTTAAAAATGTTTTCCTGAGAAATGGGAGACACAGAATAGAGATCCTCTTCTCAGGGTGAGCGGTGAAAGATTAACATGGTCCAGAGGGTGACACTTTGCTGGAAGTATTCAAATTGACATTTCTTAAAAACATCAACAATACACAACACAGAAACCAGATACAACCTTTGCCTTAGGTTAAACCTTTATCAAATTCTGCAAATAGGATGTCTGAAACTTTTCCTCTCTGTGTACTAGTATGTAATAAAACAATTTTAGAATTTATATAAATGGATCTCAGAATATTTTTCAAAAATATTCTCCTGACATTAGAGAGATATGTATAACTGTCAACTCATTTTACATGAGGACATACCAAATGTGAAAGAAATTAAGTAATTTTCATGATGTCATGGAGGAAGGCAATGACAAATATGGATCTAAATAGCAATGCCTATGATGCTGATATGAACTGCAGCTTCTGGGTGAAAATCCTATGTATCTGGCCAGCACAACAAGGAAACTGTGGCCCATCCTCTTCACAGATCTGGTCGTTTCCTTGATTTCCTTCTGGTTAGCCAGAATTACAAGCCATTTGTTTCTTAACTCAGTCCAAAAATGCACACACAGTTTATGAACCTGCCCCTTATTGCATTTATCATTTTCTCTTTCAAGAGGATTCAGGCCAATTCAAAGGTTACACTCTCTTTAGATAAATCTTCCAAAACAAATGGTTTTATATATGGCCTCTGATTTAGTGGAAGAGATCTTTTGGCAACAGACACTAAATACTGAATTGAAAGCCACTTATAAATTGATAATCTCAGTTGAACCCAAATAATAGGATCCTGTCTGAAATTCTAGGGCTAATGTTAAAATAAATTTGTTTTAAATTAGCATCACAAGTTCATTTGTAATTTTGGTGTCTCCCATTTAGACTGCTTTCTTGCTTTGAAAAGAAATGTTTGTTTGTTAAGCAATTGGAATTGCTTAACAGAATGCAATAATTAACTTAGGGTAAATGTTTCAGTTTTATAGGAAATTGTGAGTAAATTGTACAGTGGAACTAAAAATCTTTTTTAAAAAGCGAAAAATGTATTGCTTTTACTATATTGATTTTTTATAAATAGTAGTATAGGCTGTAGAATTAAAACTTGAAAATGGTCCCTAATGTTGATGGTGAAAGAGAAAGACTGTAATGATATTGCTAGAATAACAAAAAAGTGTGCATCCTTTTTTACAATTGTTTTAATTTAAAAATCTAATTGCATATTCATAATTGAAGTTTCCATTGTAACATTAATAATGATGTAAAAAGACACAGCATAGAAGCTAAAAATTCTGGAAAATTTTGTCTCATCAGTAAACCTCTTTCATATTTATCTTCCTACATTTGTATCAACTATAGCTGGAACTTCTCTTACTGTACCAGCCAGAAGAAAGCAAGCTGTTACAAAATTTACTAACAGCAGTATGGTCAACATGACACCATAATGAAACTTGGGAGTATATTATAATAATATGTTAGACCAGAAACCATCATTTGAGCTATGGCTCCAAGCAGAATATGGCCTTTGTCTAACTATTGCCACAGAGAATACAGCAGGGTGCTTTGTTCCTTCAAGGATTGCTCATGTAACAGTGCAATCTTCTGATTTAAACCCTCACAAGCATGGCTAGAGCAGCTTGTGGAATAAAGCACGTTGATTAAATAATTCAAAGTACTGTAGAGGGAAATGATGTGTAATCCCTGTTCTTGTAATAACTCTGCTTGAGATCAGGCAAGGTGGAGCACAGCAGCAGATTGAAATGCTCAATCTTTTTAAGGCCTAGTGCTGCGAGGTGCAGAGCTTCTCTTGAAGCTCTCACTGGAGATGCAGTGCGTGAGCAAGTCTCTGGAACAAGCTTTCACTTGCCAAATATAGACATACAGCATTTTTGTTCAGGACATTTATATTAGTCTTCTCTGCATTCTATACATAGCTGCTGTTCCTTTTTATGGCTTGTTCTCTGAGAGGGGTATTCACACTATCCAACTTCTGGCATGTAACTTTGGGACCTAAATTAAGATTGTGGGCTCCATACTTAGTGTTGTTTCAACAGGCAATTTAGAGCTAGTCAGCCCTAAATATCTGGTATTTGAAGACTGTGACAAGGAACTAGAGTAAATTGTAGTATAAGATCTTTGTTATTGTAGCAGAGATTGTATCAAAATACCATACTTGAATGAATACACACATTTTAATCAAGGTATAAAATTGTAAATAGCAAGTGTCAAGTACTGCAGACAGCTCAGTTTGCTCAAGGTAGACTGATGGAAACATGTATGTGTAAATACATGTTTATATGTGGTATATCTGTGATAATTAAGGTTTTACACACTCACTGCTTAACTTCAAAACAAAAATTTTATTTCAGAAAATGAAGTTTAAATCAATCAGTAATATTGTCATTCCTTTTAGTTATTTTGCTGTGTTTTTAAGGCTACTCATCTTCTTTTTAAGTGTTCCCTTGTGCATTTGGCTTTAAAAGTGTGTTGTGCCCACCTTTTAACAAAAAAGCGATCACTGAGGTCAATGAGAGCTGCACAAGTGCAATGCCTCTAAAAACTGATCCACCTTTATGCAAAACTTTAGGTTATGGGGTTTCTTATTACAAGTCTACACGCAGACCTACAGTTTATAATAAGCAGTGGTACTGAGTTCATGGCATCCGTGACAGAATTAGGACATGGAGTTGTCCTCAACAGCAGAGAAATAGAGCTCTGGGGTCTACCTACTTCTGTCTGCCAGGTGACAAGTGGCAGCAAGGGTCTGGAGAGGCTCTAGGGAACAGCACTCGGGGCATGAGAGATGAGAGGGAATTCAGAGGCCAAATGGGAAAGGTAATGGCACAAGAAATTAAAACAACTAAACCAACCAACCAAACAAGCAAAAATCCAACCCAGAAAAATCAAACATCACCTCCAATTTTATGTAAATCCTATAAACTGGGAATATAAAGCATATTATATTAATACTAAGGTGCAAAAGTTCTTCTTATTCTAATTTCAGCCTTCTTATATGAACAGAAAATGGTCAAATATAAGTAACCCATAGTTACTAAGAAAAATTCCAGGTAAGACTGGAAAAGATCTGGTGAATTTCAGTGGTCTGGATCCCATCCTTCCTACTGAGATTTTTAAATGCAGAAATGAGAAAAACTGTGAGGTACTATTTTCACACAGAGTCACAGATGGTTGAGGTCAGAAGGGACCTCTGGAAGTCACTTGGTGCAAGTCACTTTTTCAAGAAAGACCAGTTGTCCAGAACCACTCCAGATGGCTTTCTAATTTCTCTGAGGGTAAAGACACCACTATCCCTCTGGACAAACTCTGCTGATGCTTGCTCATCCTCACAGATAAAAGTCTTTCCTGATGTTCAAAGGAAGCTTCCTGTGTTTTGGCTTGTGCCTATCACCTTTTGTCTTGTCACTGGGCACCACTGTAAAGAGCCTGGGTCCATCTTCTTTACTTCCTTTCTTTGGGTATTTGGACATGAGACCCCCACCAATACTTATTTTCTCCAGGCTAAATAGTCCCAGCTCCCTCAGCCTTTCCTCACATGAGGTAAGCTCCAGTCATCCTTGTGGCCCTTTAGAGGACTTTCTTTGGTAGCTCTGCGTGTCCTTGTCCTGGGGAGCGCAGAAGTGGACACAGCACTACAGGTGTGCCACTCCCAGTGCTGAGCAGAGATTCACAAGAATGCTGTGAACATAGGAATCTGAAAGATTATGAGGATATCCAGTATCCCGGTGACTGGAAAATAAAATAGATCACACAAGTAAACACAGAAAGGATCTGAGCTAAAGCAATAAATTCAGTCTTAATTATGCTGTTACATAAGCCTTGAGTATTTGACTTTCAGAAGAGAATAACATTCCTGTGAGGCGGTGTGAGTTTCTTTTGTCTCAGATTTCTCAAGTTTAAAAGTACAAAGCAGGATTATAAAAAAAATCCTATGATGTAGAATAACATTGACACACCCATTATTTATTCAGGAGGTTATGAAGGTGTTCAAGAATGTGGGAAAGATGTCATTAGGATTTCTTGTTTCTCTTAAGAATGCAGAAAGAGGAATCCTGCCTTAGTATGGATCTCTATTGTATCTATTCCCTTATGCTAAAAGCCCTACAACCCCTGCTCATCCTTTATGCCCCTGTCCCAGACTGCTTCAACTGCTCATACCAGCTGTGTATTTTCCCTCTCAAGCTATTCCTCTTGATGTAAGCAACCATTGCATCCATTGTTTCCACATATCTGCTCTGCATCTTACATCCCAAGGAACTGCTTGAGTTCCCCTCTTTATTCAACACTTTATTCAACATCTCCCTCTTATTCTTCATTTCATATTCCTTCCCTCTTTTCCTTTCAATAGCAATCGTTATGAAACAAACATGCAACATGAAAACTGTTGACCTGTGTTTTGGCCTCAAATTTTTTTAAAAAACACTAGAATGTTAGAAAACTCACTATTTTGTACCAGAAACATTTATTTCAGCATGCAACCATATGAATTTCTTATTTAAAAATTATACTGTGATATAATAAAATTTAAAATATTCAGCGTATCTTGACAAACCTAGGTCACAAATGCAGAGAACAACTTAAAATCATTTAAATTTCATCAGACAGTTACAAAAATTGCTTGCCATTTTATGGATATCTCTTTCTAGAGGCAGATCATGACAGTTATTAAATAGCAAATGGACATAGAATATGCAGTATCTTTTCAGTATAACATTTTAAATTTCAGGAAGCAACACTATGAGAAATACTATGTGATACAAGGAATAAAAGTTGCATTCAGTCTTAATTGATTAATTTCAAGGCTTTGTAGATATTGACTTGGGTTTCAAAGAGGGTACATGCATTTGTTTTCTGTTTATTTTCATTTTTCAGTCACAGATGTTCATTTGGGTACATTCATGTTTTAAAATGCAAAATGTTTTGTCACATCTGGCTACACCAAAATTCCAGGTTATGGAATTTCCATCACTCCCTTAATAAGAGAAAGAAGAGTCAAAGCCATAATGTAATTGAATACCAATTTAATTACTTCTGATCTATTCTGGGATGTAAGGGCAGGCACTACTATAAAGTGCTAAAATAGGTGTATCCTACTGAAATCTGTCTCAGTCATTGTGCAATACTGCGTTGCACAAACCTTCATTATTTGAATGAAAGGGAGTTCTGTCCTTGCTGCTAACAGAGAGAATTTCACTTGTGGACTTGTGGATCATGTGAATCATAATGGGTGATGTCATATCAAATATAGGAGGGAAAAACTTCTGCCTAGAAATTTCTGAATCCAGAGTCTTATAATTAAGGTACAATATGACTGCAATGGGAAAATGTGTTTTCCTTTTTATATTGGATTTTTTTTTTTCTTTTTTTATAGACTGGGGCAAGGAGGGTCCGTATCAGTCAGTTAATGGAATTGATGAAGTACATTTATTTTTTTTCCTTTGCTTCCTTAGTAAATGTTCTGGTTTCTATACAAGTGGCATAGTGGTCTAGTGATCACTGAGAGAATGATAGAATAGAGAGATTTGAGAAAATGAAGTGTTCAGCTCTATATTTACATATATTAAGGGTTTTTATGGCCCAAATTTTTCTCAGTGATGTTTATTTCTGGGGAGAAGCTTCCTACTCAGTAGCAGTTATGTAAATCTCCCTGGTTAATCACCACCTGACATGTTGCCTTGACTGATGGGCTGATGCCTTTGCTCAGATGATGTCTGTAACTTGCCTTCTCAGTGTCACTGTGTTTGGACAACTTTTACCATGAACAAAGACACTGAAGGAAGTATATACACATTGGAAGAGTATATGAAACAGTTATTTTTGGCTATTACGCATAACAGAAAATCCAGACCAAAAAAAAAAAAAAAGGAAAAAAATGAAAGCAGAATAAGCCCCAATAAATCATGCAGCAAATCTGTGCTGTCCAGACAGCCTGATGGGAGGTGTGAAAGGGTCAGCCTCCATTGCTAATTCTCAGTGCTGCTGATATGCCATCTTCATACCTTCTCATGTCAGTGTTTTTGTCTTGGAATCATAGAGATGCCAAATATCCCTGTCTCAACAAACTTACCTCTGCCTGTCATTTAACTCTTCTTTTCTAGCTTAGTACTTTTTCACAGCTCTTTCTCACAATTTAGCATTTTTCTCAGAAGTTTGAGGCAAGATTATACAACCATGATATGTCAAAAGCAGTCCTTGATGAGAGAAAGAGAGAGGTTGCAGTGACATTGGGAGATGGACACTATTTGGTGAGGAAAGTTTATGTGATTTTAAGCAGGAAGGATGAAATACTATTCATCCTGGCCATACAGTTGTCAGGCTTATGTGAAATTAAAATGGCCAAAGCCTCACCTTTGCAATGGCTAAATTTTAGAGTGAAACTCCAAAGAAAGGGGGGAATAAAAGTAAAAGTACCTCTCCGCTTCCCCTCAAAACATTGCCCTTGGTGTGCCATGTATTTCAGAACTCTCCATTTTTCTATGAATTCACCTTAAGGAATTTGACTATCACACATTTGAGCCTTCTCTTCCTAGGAGATTAGAAGACCATCTGCTCAGGTTTAGACAACACAGTAGTTAAAATGCTGGCATCCTTCCTGCTCTAGCACTTTCATGACTGTGGCAATCAAAGAAGGCGAATAAGAGATAGCACCTCCACGTGTGTGAGGTGAGGTAGGAATGCTGAACACCGACAACATGGTAATGAGTAGGAGAATGTGCAGATAGAGAAGGGAAAGATTTAGTTGCTGTAGCAGAATATCAAGTGAAAGGCAAATGGAAATACTCTGTCCAAAAAGAAAAGGAATTCAAATTCCATCAAGAAAATGAGAAAGTGGAAAAATGGAATACAGGTTGAAAGGAAATGGACTGAATGCTGTAACTGTGTCAAGGCTTCTTCTGAGAGGTGTTCACCTACAAGAACTGAAATGTTCAGAGAGGTCACAGATTCTGCCTAGAAATTAAATGAAAAAGATAGTAAGAAATAAAATATCCTAGTGTAAAATATTTGTACTATGCTATCATTATCATGCCAGAAGAGTAGGTTTTTTATATGCAGTATAACTCAAGATAAGGAAAGATAGGCTAAGATATCTATGTAGAAGCACAGAGAGATAGGTATCAGAGATTTAAATTATCAGTGAATATCATCAGCAGGTAAAATTCACATCAGGCAGGCTGGATGCCATCTGTCACAGTTAGGTTTCCATGGGATGATTGGAAATAGATGCTGACAGCTTTGTGGTTAAAATGATCTCTTTGAATATTCAAAATAAAGTGTTTCTCTGCTATTATAATCACCATTTCAGTTTACATTTTTTTGCATGTAGACAGTAGAAATACAACAGTATATCCTTAAGAAGCTTTGTGGCACAACAATAAAGGGTTCTGTTTTATTCTTGAAACGGATTTATTAAGTTTCAAATCTTTCCTAAGGCAATTTCCTTTTTCTGAATAAAGAGTATGTTAATCTACCACTCTCGGGCTCTGTTCCTTTCTCTGTGCACTAAACCTAATATTGAGGCTATCATTCTCCTTTAGTTCCAGGAGGAACTTTAAAATAAAGAGGGTTTTTTTACATAAACTCCTCAACCTTTATGCAGAAAAAAAAAATAATCTAAATACTGGAAAGCACTTTAGTGGACTAATATGACAAATGTTTTATTAAATTCATTAAGCATTTAGACAAAACATTTTATTGTTCCTAGCTTTGTGTAGTCAAAATTTATAAACTCAGAAAGACTGTGTTGCTGTAATGTGTTCCTATCCAGAAAAATCTTTCCCATTAGCACGTGATGCTTTGATTGATTTATAAATGAGGTGATACAGTGTGACATATGAATTAAACTATTGCATTATTTTTGTGGCAACTTTTGGTTTCATCCTGCACTATGTATTTTAATAGGAATTGTGTACACAATTTCAAATAGAATAAAGCCATTTAAAATTAAGAAGTGTTTGTTTATGATGTCTGTGTATTTTTGCATTAAATATCAGCCAATGATTAAGCCACACATACTACATTTATTTAGTTTCCTGCCAACAACTAGAGTTATTAGAGCTTTTAGTTTACTCTTTTAGTTAAGCAACAATATATTGCAGGATACTTTCTCCAATAAAATAAATTCAGAAGTCTCCACTGAGTGCAATTATCATAAGACAGAAGCTGTGGATAGTTTGATTTAAAATTGCATGTTTTCATTTAAAATGGAAAAAAAAATTCTACAAACCATTGCTACCAGGATAGCAAAATATATTGAAAAAATATTTCATGTTACTTTTTGTGTCTTTTTACTGTAAATCTGACACTATTATTTATTCTGATAACCATAAATATACATTCATACCTAAAGATGGCATGTCTTACATTTTCTGGCTGAGCACCCAGTAATCTGTCTATTTATATATGAGAGTATATTTTTAATGTATATAGTTATTTATACACTATGTATTTGTCAGGTCGATTGGAAGATGTCCCAGCCCATGGCAGAGGAGTTGGGACTAGGTGATCTTTAAGGTCCCTTCCAAAGCCTAATATTCTATGTTTCTACGTTTTTATGTTTCTATGTAAGGATAATGCTTAGTGATGTACTTGGATTCCATGCTACAGTTGTAGGGTGAATTCCTCAAAACCATGGAAAATTCAAGGTCCTCTGCAGTTATGTTCCAAAATTTTTAGACCTAACAAACAAACTTTAAAGAAGGAAAAGCTGCACTGTGGTGTAATTGCTGAAAGGTTAGGTATAAGTCCAGTTTCATTCCTGTTTGGACCACATTGTCAGGTTCAGAATAGAATCTCAATATTCTGCATGAGCTTTTGAATGATACCGCTGTAGTGGTATCAAGAACTTGTGGGTTCTTGACTGTCTTGGAAGGTACAAAATGTAAAAAACTGACTACAATTAAAGTGTGTGTGTGTGTGTGTGTGCGCTTTTTTAAAAAAATCTAAAACTTAACAACTAAATTCAGGGCAGCTATAACACAAAATGCACAGAAATTACAGTATAGAAGGTGATTCCTGTACTAGTACAATATTATGGAATGGGAATATAAGACAAAGGAGAACATGTTACCACATCACAGTGTTCAGCAAATTCATTAAAGTAGAAATCAACATACATCTAAGTGGAAGAAAATTAAAACTACATCTCTTGATTAACTACAAGATAAATGCAAACACAATTTTTTAACAATAAACATTATCTTTAATGGGAAAAGGTTAAAATGTAAATTTAAATTTCATCCCCTTTAATAGTTTTTAGTACCCAGAAAAATATATAACAGCTATTAATAAAAAGACAGTTTCAGCAAGTGATATACATGAAAGCTTTAGAAAACGTATATAATTTTTATTTTGTGTGCTCAAGGTCTTGTGTGATAAGATCTGGAAGATAACTGCTGTAAAAAAGAAAACAGGTTTTTTTATTTTCTCATGTAACATTTAATGCTGACTTTTTATAGAATCATAGGGGTGGAAGGGACCTTTAAGATCATTTAGTTCCAACTTGTCCACCACCACCACCATCTGCAGGAATGACACCCACTAGACCAGTTGCTCAGGGCCCCATGCAATCTGGCTTTGAACACTTCAATGGCTGGGGCAGCTACAACTCCTCTTCTTCTTGTCCAGCTTTTCATCCACCCAAACCTGAAAGTCCTTCTCTGCAGAGCTGGTCTCAATTAGTTCTTCTCCCAGTCTGTACTTATGTTTGGGATTGACATGAGTACATTACTTGTGATCAGGTTCTCATTGGCCCACTTCTCAAGTGGGTCCCTGTTCCTCTGGATGACATGCCATCCTTCTGTTTTGTGAACTGCTCAGCTTCATGTCACCTGCAAACTTGCTGAGGTTGCACTCAATCCCAATATCTGTGTGATTGATAAAGATATTAAAAATAAGCATTCCCAAGAAAGATCCATGAGAGATACCGCTCATCACTGGCCTCCCTCTGGACATAGAACCATTGACCACTAATCTCTGGCTGCATCCATCCAGCACATTCCTTATCCATTGAGTAGTCCTCTCTTCAATTCCATGTCTCTCCAATTTGAAGATAAGGATGTCTTGTGGGACCATGTTGAAGGCTAGGTAGATAAAGTCTAGGTAGATTACATCAGTCAGTCTTACTTTGTTGGTTGACTTTTAACCACTTTACTTTGATTTTTCTTCTGGGTTCTGGGAAAGTTAGAACAGAAAATGGTAGGACACACTCCCTAAACATGATTATTGGTTTCCAGCTGCAGTACATTAGCACTTTTTTGACAGGTATTTCCTTTATTTTCTTGTCATGTAAATATTAATGTTTATGCTGTTATGGAACCACTGTATACTTTTGATAGTCTGGATCATAAAACTGGGCATACATGTGAGCATGGACAAGGTAATCCTAGTGTTTCCTTCATTCTTTCTCCTCAGACTAAGTGAAATTAGTGTTGGGCAATTTCTTCACACTAAAGAAGATTCAAGCTTCTGTCACCTTTTTTAAATACCAGGGTTTGGTGTGGAGATGTCAGTTGAAATATGAGTAGCATCTTGATGATGCACAGTTTTACATCTTTCTGTAACATTAAATATTCTACTGGCATCAGTAAGGTCATGATGAAAGAAAATTGCTTTTTCATGTCTGAAGGAGATAAAAAGTGAGGAGATGATGGCATGTGCATATTTTGGCAGTCTTCCTAATCTAGAACATTTGCCAGACACTTGGACAATAAAAAAAATAAATTATGTTTTCCTACATTTTCAGGTGTTTTGAAGACATCTAAGGAAAACTGTCCCAAATAAAAAAGATAAAGTCTAAAGTTCTTCTCATGAAATACAATGGTCTTTTCATATCTTTTCAGATATGAACCTTAGGACCATAGCCCATGCTTTTGCTATCTTTAGACAAGACTGTTTTATTGTGGGCTAGACTGAAGAGATATTTGATGAAGAGCCCAGTGACCACTTGCCACTGAGAATATTAGACAGAAAAACTCCACAATCCACATATTGAACATAAATGTTGCCTTTGGTCACTAAAGAACTAAATAATCTCTCTTACTTGAAAGAAAACGTTCTTCTTTCTACAATTGCTGTCTCAATTTTAATTTCTTGTTCCCTTCTGCATTACAGGATATGGACAGGTTCCACAGTTAAGGCAGTTCCTCACTAATATGTAAAATCATTGTCTATTACCATGGTTTTCTTTAAATCCTTTTTAATAAAACAAACATACAGGGAACAAAAAAAAAAAAAAAAAAAAAAAAAAGGCAAACCATAAACCCCCCAAACATAATCTTAAACTTCACCTACATTCAAGAAAATATTTCTTCCATATAAACAGGATCAATATATTTTAATTGCAAAATAGTATAATGGGTAAGGCAAAAGACACTCCAAACTATCTGAAGGTCTTGTTCTTTCACAGCTCTTAGGATTCATGTGAGATTTTTTTCCCCATGGTCGTGGTTTAACCCCAGACAGCAGTTCCAGGAATTCATCAAATGAATTGCCAACTGTGATCCAGTAAGAGTAAATGCATTTGTATGAAATGATCAGTAGAGCCTGGCTACTCCATTAGGACATGGCCATATGTACAGCAATAACCTAGTGAGGAATCAGTATTAAATGCAGAAAGCCCACAGAAGACACTTACAGGTGGAAATTGTGTGAACACTAATATTCTTTCTCATGAAGTATCATACACTAGACAGTCCCATGATAATATCTTCTCTAAATTCATGCTATTTCTTCAAACTAAACACAATCAAATGTAAACTGAAATTACCTAGGCACCTCTAGACTCGTAACTGAAAAAGTAAATGTCTGTGTTCCTGGAATACTGAACCACACAACTCTGACCTAGTTCATTACTAGGAAAAAAAAATAGTTTAAGTCAAATCCTGACAAACTAAAGCTGTTAAGCAATTTCATCCTGCTTTGTACTGCGGTTCAGTTGTACCATAAAATCATAGCCACAACTTGCCAACTCATTTCACCCTATCATAACTGCACAGCACGGGAGAACTGCAATTTCCAGCAATGGACTGTCATCTGCTGCACTCCACCAAGCTCACACTGCTGTACCATGTCCCTGGCTGGCTGCCAGACTATTTCAGCACTCCACGACACTCCATGTCCAGCTCATAACTCAGCCTACTAGTATCAGGACACCATAATGGACATCATTGTGTGGAGAAGGATTTAGCACAGCTGTAGCACGATCCAGTTGACAGTCTCATTGTGATACATTACCTTATAAAAGCAGGAACAAAGAGGAGAAATAGAATTGGCTGGTCAGATGAGAGTGCAGCCAGCTAAGCCCAGTTGTTCTCTAAACCTCTGTACCATATTAAGATATTAGATTTCAAACTGGATTTTAGAAGCTGAAAAATGTAATGCAACATTTCATATGTAAAAACACCGTAAGATTCCTAGGCCAAATTCTGTCATGTCTTATACCTGCATAATATTGTTGAATTTACTCTGTGCAGTAAATGCCCAGCAGGTGTTCTAATTTCAGCAAAATGTTCTATGTCAGGTTATGCAGCCCTCCACTTGGGCTGTAATGTCCCGCTGCATGGGAGGAGACAAAATCCATGATGCACTAAGTCTGTCTTGGTTCTCAATTCAATCTGATGATCTAATGAACTCAAAATAGGAGGCCCATCAGAAAGTAAACAAAACTCAACAAAACACATACTTTTTCATTCTGCTGTGTGTGAAGAATGAAAATGGGGTGTTTTCAAATGAAGAAAGCTGAAGACTACGTGAGCGAGTTTATGAGCCAGTGTGGCTTAATTGAGCAATTGACACCCAAACAACTGGATGAGGTTATACAGCCCTAATATATTCAGAATCATCACTAGCAGATGGGCAGCTCCAGCCTCCCTTTGGCATGGGGCTGGGTTTTACACTCTGGTAAATCCACCACACTGGTTGGCCTTGGAAGGACAGGAATAGGTTTTTACTTTTGTCATCAAAGAAGGAGGGCAGGATTTTCTGTCTTTCTAAGAATAAGGCTGGAACCTCCATGAGTCAGGTTGTTTCAAGGTGATGGCTGTGTTTCATACATACCGTTGTTTCTGAGCATCCACAGATGGAAGCAGAGATAGGGGAGTCATTCTTCCAAAAGGTGGGAAAAGGTGAAAAATGTTATGATGAATGCAGTTCTGCAGAGACAAAGAGAAACTTGGCGAAGGCTGTGATGTTCTTAGCTGGAATCAAAGATGAGGAGCAGAATGGGACTTGCCTCTCTTCTTAAAGAAGGACTGTGCAGCCATATATTTAGTATGTCTTTTGATAGCATGTGCCTCACTGGATTGAATGAATGTGAGAAGAAAGGGGAGGGCTGTCTGCACCGTAGGACCCTCAGTGAATCTCTACTTGGAGCAGAGATGGCAGCTTCCTGTCTTTCTTCTCACACATTGAGGACAGTTCTTATTTTGTTTGACATTTGGTCTCCTATGATCTTCAGCTGCTCCAGGTTTAGGGTGTGACTAAAAGCTAGAATCTGATTTGGATGGGCAGCAGCATATTCAGGTACCACCCCCTTAGTCAGGTGTATGTTATAAAACTTAGAGAGCACTCAGGACCCAGGTAGACTATACCAGAGTAAAAAGCACTTTTATTAACTCAACAAGTGTTCATTTAAAACTAATGAGTTTTGGCTCTGGGAAACCTCTAAACTATGATTCAAGGAGGTATTTAAAAATGATACTTAACTGAAAGTCTAAGCTTACATCCCATTAGTGAACAGTCTTAAGAAAGTCTTAATAAGCAAAGAAATTATGTTATAAAATTCTGTCCTTGAACTAACATATACACTGAATTAGGGCACAAACTGGGTGTCCCAGAATGTTAATATCTGGTGTAATATTACACTCTTCTACCAAAACAGTCCCTCCTAAATTTGCAGTGAGTAGCCTTTCTTGCACAATCTCTCAATTTGTGAGGTTTGTGGGAAGTTTATCAATACTCTGAATGAAGAAAATATCTAACTAAAAATTCTAGATTGTATCTTAAAATTGTGATTTCTAAAAGTACCAAAATCATCTTTCTCCTTTCTGACTCTTCCCAATATTCTATGCATTTTTACATTTAGAAAGCATAATCTCATCTTTCAAAATGTAAGTATGAATTTGTAGAAGTTTAGACCTCATGCCTATTTCATGTACAAACTTAGACTAAATTGTGTGATTATAGCTGTCCCTGTATATTTTGTAAGCAGTTAAACATTAGGCTAAGACAAATGATCATCAGTGTTGAAATCTAAAGGAATTAGGAAATAATCATCCAGGAAATTATTAGAGGTGATACATACTTAGCCAGATCCTGCAGTACATTTTTGGATTTGCAAGCTGTTAAAGAAATAGTGAAAAAAAGGGAATACACTGTGTCTCTTTTGATGTTACTGCTGCTTACACTTTCAAACAGTATTTAAACAGCTAAAATAACAAGACATTACATCCTCTCCACGGTCCAGGTAATTACTCTTCTTTATGTGATCAGAGTTACTTATGTTAAGTAACTTCTATAACTGCTTTTTCTGGCCAGGATAAGGAAAGGCAGGAAAGAGAAAATGTGTTTGTAAAGGATGGCTGAAAAGGGTTGTTTTGAAATAAAAGCATTGTATTTGGATGGCAGTTAATCCTGACATTTCACCAGACTATCCCTGGGATATGGAAATCTAAAGCCATAAGGAAAATAATTTCTCTGTTCCGTCAGGTGGTGAGGAAGTCATGCTGATAGACAGGAAGTTGATGGTTTCCACTAAACAAATGATTGTGGAAAAATCGTGACCACTCCAGTTCCTTTAGGTATTTGCTTTCAAGCTGAAGAGAACTTGACAGTAAGAGTCATTGAACATACAGTTCAATTCCCTTCTTTCGTAAGGGCAGAGGCATATTCATGCAAGCAAAATCTTTGTCAAGGACAAGTAGACCAGAAAGAGAAAACTTAGGGGAAAAAAAAAAAGGAAAATAAACCAAAAAAACTGAGTAGAAATTTTATTAAGCATACTTTATCCTTTCATAGATGTGATATCTGATTGAGTAACAACTTATTATAATCCCTGTCATACTCATGCAACATTTAGATATCAGAACATAGGAAGTACTGAGATGAAATTGTTCATCCTTAATACAAATGGAGAAATTATTTGATTGCCAGAAGTATAAATGGATATTAAATATGTTAGGTTACAAATATTGGGAAAATTTAAATAGTTACTGTTCATGTTTCTTTCATGTAGTTGATTTGACTTTAATCTCCAGAAAATTCAGTTTGTAATACTGAATATGCATTTTTGTAGAAAGCATATGACAGCAGTGCCTGAAAACAGCCGTTTAAGTTGTACACATTATTACCAGAAGGGAAATCTTAGAAAAAAAATACATAAATGTTTTCTTTTCTTAATTTTCTTAGTGAAAACATCCACAAAAATACTATATCAATATGAATAATAATCACTATATCCCCAGCTTATTGTTTTATTTCAACTGATGTACAATTTGGCTTCTTTAAATAGATTTTCTTCTATATGTGCCATAGGGACTTCTGCCAAAAACATGATAGAAAAAGAAAAGAGAAGAAAAAAAATGAGAAGGCAAAAAAGTAATAGGGGGATGTTTACACTTTAAACTACTCAAGATAGCTAAAATTACAAATTAAGAACTGCAGAAGAATTCCAAAACACTGAGTGACTAGGCAATAAAAACTAAGATTCAGTTAAGTGATGATAAATCCAAAGTGATATAAACAGAACTGTCCCCAAGTTCATAAAAGGTATCATTAACTTAGCCTGATATTTTGAGGTGGACACAGATAAGTCTTGTAGAAGTTCTGGGACCTACTATAAAGAGGGCAGTACAAAACTACCTGGGAGGTCAACAAGTTTTATAAGAGACAAGGAATATATTTTGAATGGGCAAAGAGAATAGATTGTGGATATTCATCTTGGAAGAGACACAACAGCTGTCTTGAAAATTGTGGATGGTGTGTTGGCAAGGAAGAAAGATTTCTCTAAGTTTCTTGCAATGGAAGAATTAGGGAAAAAACTGAATTAAAATATCAGGCAACAGATCTGTATTGATCAAAGAAAAGGTGATTTCATCCAGTATGTATTTTAAATTGTGTGATTAGGAGATTGTTCATACACATAAGTTGCAACAACGATTAAATTCATGGAGTTTGGATATTGATGGTTTAGATGCAATTTGCAGCTCCAGCTATTGCTACTTACTGGAGAAATCTGAAAGGATACACCAGAAGGAACACACTATTTGTAAGCTGTTCTTACTGCGTATCTGCTCTTTTACTTAAGCCGTGTATTCTTGGCAGTTATCAGAGACATGCTAATGGGCTAAGAGGGATTTCAGTCTTACCCTATATGACAATTCATATGCTCATCTTAGATTAGGTCTCCTTAAAGCAGCTTGTTTCAAAGAACTTGAAAGATGCAACTATTAGTTTATGTTTAATACTCTACATTTCCAAATTCTACCACAATAGAAGAACAGATACACAGACAATAAAGTAAGGAATTGTTTTATAATTGCAACACATGACTTGCTACAGGGCTGTTAAAGATGAAAAATTTTCAATTTACTCTTACAAAAGCAAAAAAAAATCTTGCTTTTCCAAAGTATCCGTTGGCCACCATTCTGGATGCCATGTAAATATTCAGACCCAGCATAAAGCTGCATTTTAATGCAGTTTGAGTTGAGTGTGGGATACTTACATACTTATGCGAAAACTCTTGATTTTTAGCCCTGTCTCAGTTCAGTGCAAATATCCCTTGCAGTTTTATCAGAATAAGCCTTTTTCCTTCTTACCCCTATAATTTTGAAACCCTACTTTTCAACTATGTTCGCTTTAGCTGAGGACGTGTTCTTTCAGTAAATTGCTTACATTCTAATTATAATTAGTCAAATTCCATTCAATCCCTTGCTAATTCAGAATATTAGAGTCTTAGCCATCTCAGCTGATCAGCCTCCAATTACCAGGATGTTTGTACTTTTTGCCTTCTGACAATTGGGAGAAATGCTTTTTGTCAACCATCGTGCTTGTTAGGAGGATTTTAGCTGCATTTCCACTGCAAACACAAACATTAAGCAAGTGTAAGGGGTTGGTAATCTCCAGTTTTATTGATGACTTTCACATATTTGCGGGGTGGACAGCCTGCCCATGCTGCAGCCAGAAGTCTGGCAACTGAGGATCCCTAGCGCTTGCTCTACTCCCTGGGCAGAAAAGCAAACGGGCAATCATATTGTGGCAGGACTGTTGACAATTTGTTTCCAAACTAAGCCGTTTTTGGGATACCATACTTTGACAAGAAACTGAGTTTGTGAGCATTTGTTCCAATGTGAGTAAATGCTGTTCCCAATTGAGTCAAATCAAGTCCTGTTGTCACAAAGAGCAACATAAACTGGGCACTCTTCAGGGACAAGATAATAGCTTTTCTTCTTGAAGCTGGATTTAACCTTCCATCTTCACCTCAGTTTGCACATCTTCTGCACACACTTACACAGCTGTGAATTCTTGACTATAATAATGATCTATTATACCCTGAGGAGAGGTTACATTTATACTTTATATTTACCTCTTTCACCCTCTTGGAAATTACCCAGCTGTCAAAGAGGAAAAAGAATTTCGCAATCTGCAATTTTTTCTCCTGAAGTCACTTCAACATCTGTCTACTTTATCTTCATTCTGTATCTGGCTCAAGCAGTTAAGTATGGTGAAGATGTTTTGAAAGGAATTTTCATTTTCAAGCATAGAGAAGACTGATGAGTATTTCCTCTTTCATCATAGCTGCGAAATACACATTGCCACCACTCCTGTGCCCCACTTCTGCTCCTTCCCAGTCCAGCCCCAGGATATTAATTTACTTTCTCCCGTGCATTTCATAATGACTCTCAGTATGGATAGAATGTATATCACCAATTTTTGTATCCGTAATATGCATGTTTACATCTATCTTAGACTATTCCTTGTGGTCAAGAAAAAAGAGTACTCAGCAACAGATTTCTTTGCTGGTCACTCTGGCCTTGGTTAGTCATGACTGTACCTCTGGGTAACATTCCTCTCACCACATGCAAGGAGTTTAGATGGTTTGGTCTGTTGTAGATCATCCACATGGTAAATGTATAAATTTAGGTAGAAGGGATCTCACCCTTCCCATCTAAATTATTTAATTCTTTGGGGTCTGGTAAGCAGAAAGAAATCATTTAAGCAAACAGTTTTACAGGTGCAATATGGAATCTTTTGCCTGCAGTAAACATACATATGATGACTCACAACATACCTGAAATGGGGAAACTTTCTTTGTGCTGCCAACATGAGAGTTTTCATTGTTACTAAATTTAATTTGTGCATTGGTGGACTTGTTTATTTGCTTAAGGTCCCACACTTTTAATCAGTTTTATGATTTTGATGGTGGTGGAAGAGTATAACATTTTCTCAGTAGAATTCCCCAGAAAGTGCTTTCTTTTAAAAGAAAATACCTATAATTCTGCTTCATTAAGAACCTATGTGTAATTTTTTTTACTACAGCACATCAGTGTAACTGGGCAAAAATTTGCAAAAGTGAGATTAACTACTTACTGGAGAAAACTACAAGAAAGTGCTAGAGTCTCAGATGTCTTCAGATCCAGTCTGGATTCTTTTCAAGATGATATTCTTTGGCCCAACTCAATTTGTACTTCAGCATAGCAGAAACTTTTGGCTTCAGCATATAATGGTATGTAAACATATGAAGGGATCTAATGATCCTTTTTCAGTGGTAAACTGAATGGAAAGAATACGGCCACACAGTCATATTATAATTGTTTTAATATTGTTTGATGGATAATATTTGATGGAATTTGCTGAAACCACATAAAATACTAACTTTAGGTGTTATAAATTGATACCTGTACAACAAATTATTTTTCATTTATAAATTCCGTTTTTCTGACTCTGCAATGAGCATCGCACGGACTGAGACTAGTTCAACATTTAGGGTCTGTGTTTTCTATATAACTTTTCTACAAAGAATGTTCATGCTATTTTTACTACAAATGGGGATGAAGGCAAAAATATAATATATGTGTATAAAATATATATGTATTTTTGAGAAAATATACAGATAATGCATGTCTGTACTTGGTACTGAGACCGTTTCTATTGAGCTAGTGTGTTTAGTTGTCACCATAATTCCAGAAGGGCTTTCAGAATTAATCAGCTTCACTGATATGGTAAAGAGACAATTAAATTAATGGAAAACATGAACAGAAAGACAATGAAGGGTCTTAGTCCATTAATGCTGTGAAGAGGAATACTTTGATCATAGTTCACAATAGAAATTCAAAGAAATTTGATAGTGGGGAGCATTTTAGTCCTGTAGAAAAAATTATAGTGGATTACAATCTGAGAAGTGAATACTCCCTAATTTAAACACTAAATAAGACTGCCTGAGGTTTGGAATTTTTGTTTGCTGGTTTGTCTCCTTTTTGAAGGTGAGTTATGGAGTTTGGTTAGAAGTTCACCTGAAAACTTAAAAATGCTAAATCAACTCCTAAGGGATCTCTGGATTCTCACTGTGCTGGTGAAGGCACAACGCCACAGGAGATCAAACTGATATGCGGATAGAACTCCACAACTCTGTAAGTTGTAAAGTAGGTGTGTTTTATTCCAAGCGCTGGGACGCATGGGGGTAACCCTCCAAAGCACGCGCACCATTCGCCGCACTCAGCTAGCTGTATATCAGGTTACAGGTTACATATTCAACAGGTTACACAATGTGCCTATACATATTCATAACCTATCTCCACTTCATATTATAATGAGTTCAAAAGTCATTTGCATTAATCTGTGCATGCCCACTGCCTCCTGGTGGTCGTGGGCAAGGGTCTTCTGATGAAGAAAGAAGTCTTCCTCTAGGCTGAACTTTTTGTCTTGCTTCTTTGCGCAAGCTCCCTGAGTCTCTGGCTTAAGTCCGAGTCTCAAGGCTGGTTTGGACTGGTTTCAGGGTCCGAAAGCAGGACCTTTGGTCATGGTTGTTTCCCTTTATCAATGGTCCTGCAGCCTCCTTTTCTGCTTGGCAAGCAAGGTAAGTATTGAGCAAGTCATATGCATTGTTTTAATAACTAATTCCTACTAAGCATCCTTTTAACCCTTTTCTTCCCTCTGTCAAAACTTCAATCAAGACTTTTAGGTACCAGATTGTGCAGATGGCTGTGAGTTGAGGGAGCTAGAGGGAGCCAGTCTGGTTATTATTTTAACTTAGTGTTTTCTAGATAATTTTTTCGCAGACATTTTTTCAAATAGTCAAGAAAGTAACTTTAGAATGACTTTTTAAAAATGCTTCTATATCAACCATGGCCACTTTAAATACTAGTAATAATAAAAAAAAATCTAGATTAGTTCTGTCATTATATTAGGCAGGATGTAGGACTAAATGCTCATGGTTTTTTCTTTGCCTGAAATACTTTGAACTCATGAACGTACAGCAATTTTTCTTTATTTCAGTATAGTACCATTTGATTGAAAAAAAAATGGTGCTATTGTAAAAATCAGATTACATCAGATATGGGGGGATTACTTTCTGGATGGGTTTTCAATTGTATAATCATAGTGGTTATTATCAAGGTGCACAGTTAGAAAATTAGCACAGAATTTAATTCTGAATAAGTTAATACTTTAAGAGTTTTTAATGATCTTTAGTATTCCTTGTTTGGCTCAGAAATCTTATATTGCTAACAAGTAATCATGCTATTAAGTGAATTCTCATAATGATGTTGTAACAAAGGAGATTGCACTATTGTAGCATTGCTGACACTGCTCTTGATTCTTTACTGGCTGCTGAAATCATTTATTCTTTCTTTGAATAAATGAAACTGATTGAGTTTCTACTACTTCTGCGGGTATCGAGGAGAAAAAGCTTAATTTTAGTGCCCAAGAGTACCAAATAGTCTAATACTTGATATCTGAAGTGGAATTCTACAAAGAAATACTGATTTCACTTTCTCTATGACTGTACTTAAATACAACAACCTGAACCTGAGAACACTAATATTCAGTAACAAAACTAGAAAAAAGAACTAGGACAATAGGCTGCAAAAAGAGGAAGGAACCCAGAAGTCTCTTAAGGGCTGCTTTAATACAGAAAAGATTACAGGGTTCTTAAAAAGTATAAAGAAATCTTAGCTGGAAATGGACCTTCTGTAAAGGTATCACCTTGGAGATAAAGATGTCATGGTCAGTGAAACAGCAACTCTGAAATTTGCCCTTTGCTGCAACCTCCCTCACCAACAGGAAACTTCAGGGAAAGGTCTTTTGAAATAACGTGTTTAAAATAGGAATTCATTGTAGCAGTCATAGAAAAATGTATTCTTCTAGGAGTAAAGCAAAAAGCAGCAAAGACAGAAATTAAGATCCCAGTTCACTATTGAAGTTCCATTTGTCCTTTTGTGCCCAGTGGTGTTAGACAGGCATCATGTTCTCTAAATCTCTCCAAAATGGGGTAGCGGTCAAGCACTGGCTTTTCTTGGGTTGCCATGACTCATCACTGCTCAGATCTCTCACAGTTGTTAAGCTTAACAGTTAAGGGATACTTCCCACCATTTCCCACCCATTATTCATAGGCAGAGTGGCCATATCCCACCTGCACCCTCTCAACCACACCCATATGCTCTCCATGACACCAGTACAGGTGTCACATCCCACTCCTAACAGAAGGGAACACCCAAGATTTGTAGATGATCCAAAAAAATGCTAAAAGGCAGAAGGATCCAAAAAGGTTCACAAAGCTACACACTTGGCATGAAAATTGATATGTTTTGCCCCATCTTCTAATAGTAAGAGAAATAAAATAAGTTTTCCCTGCCCTGGAGCAAGTTTTCTCATTTCTCATGCAAATGAGTTAGTATGCAGAGTCCATTCCCCTGGAACCTTCCCTGAAATGGGTCAGAGGACCTTGAGGGTCTTTGGTGGTCTTGATCCCCTACTACTGAATTGATTCTCAATCCATGCCATAGTTTGTGCCTGCTTCTTGACATCACTTCTGCTCTTCCCTGTCCTTTAGGTTGGGCAGTCACCGTGGACCAGAATGGGGAAGTAGGCCCCAAAAAGATTCTGTCTTACCTCTGTAAAGCCAAATCCTGTTTTAACTTGCCCACTTGACTTAACTTGCCCACCGACTTAACTTGCCCACCAGTGTTTGAGGCATAGAAACTCATTAACTACTTACTATGCAAGCTTCTATATGGGCAAAATATGATATTTTCAGATTCTGCTTAATGGTAATAATTTGCTGTTTATCCTCTCTTTTAACCTTTAACAAACAATTTCTAATCATATATTGTTCCTTCTTAACATCTGATACTGATTTTGGACTCTGATACCTGAAAAATGTGCTAGAGATTTTATACTACAGATAAATAGCACAACATATCTGTTATAGATCCAGATGCTCAGATTTATTGTCAGAGCTCAAACGTGAAACTGTAACACCTCAGCAAAGAAGTGAGAGTTTGCTATTGCACAAAGGTTCAAAGTATGTTGTAACTGCGTCAGGAAAGGCGAATAATGATAATGAATTAGCTTTGCAAGATGGTTAGGTACATTACTGTGTGTTACTGAGTACTTTTGTACAAGAATTTCTTTACCTGGCATGAACATGCTCATAGATATGTGTGGTGGATTACCCAACACTGGACAGTTCTAAAATTCAGCTTTACAGAGTGCTGGGCCATCTTGTCTAGGCCATGCTTTTGCCAAGAAAGGTTGAACCAGATGACCCTTAAGGTCCCTTTCAACCTGGTATTCTATGGTTCTGTGATTCAATATTTTAAACATACTGGTATAATTTAAGTTCCAGTAATTACTGAAATGAAGGGAAAACAAAACTAACAAATGTGATCAGTGCATTTGGGATGAAACAATGAGCTTTACATATAATAAGATATACAACATAATGGTATTATTTGAACTATTTTTAGTTTAGAGTACAATAATTCTGCAATCCTTTTCCAAAGATAGTCATGGTACTTTGACTCAGCTGCAGATCACAGAAGATTCAGAACTTAATCTATACAGAAGCTGATGTATTGTATTCTACCTCGTGTAATTATCTGTGTATTTTAAGAGAGAATATACCACTTCGTTTAGAGAATACTTCACAGATTTATTTAGCTTTGTACCATTCTACACTTCACTCTTGGATGTTGAGCAGGTATAGAGCATAGAAGTAAATTAATTATAACCTTTCATTTGTGGAGCTCAGTGTTTCATCTCTGTCATACCACTGTTATAAAGAAGACATGGTTATTAATCTTCAAATAATTTATCAGATGTGTGTTACACACTAAAATACATTTAACTGCTGTATAATCACATTGTGGTTTCATTATTGCAGCAGTAGATGGTTTATTTCAGTTCTGTTAACAGTTCCTGTAAAATCAGACATCATAATTTCTCTCTTTTTAAAGTACATGATTTGTAAAAGAAAAAGAGCCCAGTACAACTCTTCTGAAAGATAATGGCAGTCTTTCAGTCAGGGTGCCTCATTAGTTGTCTGATGTGAGGAATGGATCTCACCACTCCAGACATTATTTACACAAGCTTTAATTTATATAGGGTATACAGTTCATGAAAGTGCTTCATGGGTTTAAAATAAAATAAATTAAATGATGCAGCACTAGTTATTATGTAAATAGCCAAGGGATAAAATAGAATGGTATAAAAATAAGGTGAACCCCTTAAAAATAAGTGCACAACATAAAAAAAATCTTATTTAATGAACATATCTGTGGCAAAATTTTGATGTTTAATTATGTTTATAAATCATAGCCCAGTACATAAATTCACTTCTATTTTAGAACTTTTTTTGCTGCTATTGGTATTTCACATATTCAGGTTTGTATATTGGTCTCCATAAACATACACAGCTGTAGCTGGTTTTGTTTTTTTACTTGTTGTATTCCATTTAAAAAGATTTATGAGACTGGACGATGGAATAAGAAGTGGGCACACAACAGCATGACACAACTTTGGAAGTAGAAAACAAAATTCTGTTCCCATGTGCTACAGAGGTCATTGACTTTCTGTTCACCCTAAGGTGTTTTGGGTTAGACATTTATTCAGACAAAATCAATTTGTTGAGTACTGTAATTGTCCAGACTCCAGTTAACTACCTGATTTCATGTGAGTTCTATGTAAGTTTTTAGCATTCCCTAAAATTATTTTCCAAGTACTAAAATTACAAATAGAAAGAAGGAAAAGCAGACCAAGAAAAATAGATAGGCAATAATTTTTAATTATATTATTCCACATAAAAAAGCAGACTCCTTTGCTAATTTTGCTCTGCTACTTGATCCAAAACAAGCTAAATTCTCTCTCTCTACTTAGTAGTGTTGAAGGATCAATCTAACATTTCAGTGCTTCAGAATCTTTTGTCAATCTACCTGCCCATACTCCTGAAAAAAGACATCTTTATTTTCCTGTGACAGTCTGATTTAAAATGAGATAAAGGTATTTGATCTTGGCAGATGGACAAATAAATGCTATTTTTCTTGTCTGGAATAAAAATTATGGCATATTAAAAGTGTGGACAGGTGTTGCTTTAGGTTTTGGTGGTTTTCTTTTTGGCAGGGGGAGGGGGGATGTTAAGAAAAATAAAACCGCAAAGACAAGGAAAGAGGAGAGGAGAAATATTTTGACATGAAATGACAATGTTTAGAATCAAGAATTTTTCTAGAAGTCTATCAAAATTTCTATTCTATTCACAGAATGCATAGAAGGTCTTTTAAAGTCTGAAAACATTTAGTGAAACATGAGAGACCATTTTCAGGCATTTCTATTGAAAATCTTTAAAAAAATGTTACAAGACTTTATCTGGATGTTAAAAAGAGAATAATCCCAGTCTGAGTGAGTTTAAAATACAAGATATATACTTGCTTCTTCCTATTCCTGTAAACTAGGTTTAAAGAGAGCTAAAATGGGTCTCAACCATTTGGTACCTTCATCCCTGAGGTTACCCTGCAGAAGATTATGAAATGCAAAGATTGTGTTGCAGGACAAAATGCAGAAAAGGCAGCTGCCAGGTACTCATTTGGGAGCAGCAAGTCACCTATTCTTGCTCCTGGTGGCTGAAAAGTCCTTAATTTTTTTTTCATAATGTTTGTGAAAAATAGAACTTTTGAGAACTCTTGGATAAACATGGCCTTGTCATACAAATACCTGTCTTACTGTAACCTGTTCAAACAAAATCCAGTAGTAATGTTACTTAAAGCCATGTTCTATTAGAAAATAAACTGCAATGAGGTAACTGTAATATGGAAAGTTCTAGTGAGTAAGTCCGAAATAAAATGTTTATGAAACCTTCCTCCTCTTTAAGCCTCTCTCAAAGCTTTGTTTTCAAATCATCAATGCCCACTGACTGCTTGGACAGCAAAATCTTTCACACCACTTCCCTGGAGGCCCAGAGAGACTTTACTCTTGGATCACCAGAAACTCCTGGGGGATCCTGTTCTGTGGGCTGCTTGTGTGCCAATGAGCACTCCCAACGCTTCTCATAAGTTGTCTCCAGAAAAAGAACAATCCCTTGCACATTTTAATGTCTTCTTCCTAACCTACAACAAAGAAAAAAGAAAATGGGTAGCTGCCTCCTCCTTCCTGATGGTTCTTTTAGAAAATGCTGTCCATGGCACATGTGCGATAAGCAGAGAACAACGTAATATAACATCTCATCCACCTAATTTGTAAATCCCACCTCACTAGAAATATTCCTGAGATCTGAAATGCAGGAAACAGTTTGGACCTGAGACAGTACAGGTTTCCTCATGCTTATGAAATCTGAGTTGTACCACTAGGATCATTGCAAAGAGAAACTAATGAAATTCCATGAGCCTCCAACAATATCCAGGAAAGTGACTCTGTCCCAGCATAGAACAAATCAGGCAGCCCACAGCACATTCTTGGTTTATTATGTGTGCTCATTGAGTCCTTCAATTGAAATGGCTGCAAACTATCCACATTCCATTTTGGTTTCTGTTTTCAAGTGACACTAAGAACTAAGGCCATGGTTATCTTCTTTGAGTTTAGATTTATTGTAACAGAGAAGAAAAAGATTCACAACTCTCACTCCTGCAATGAAGCTCTGCAGTTATTTAATGTGACAAGCAAAAGGTGAAATCATATTATTCAAAGATAATGGGAGTTTTTCCATTTGTACCATAGCTAGAATATCAATCAGCAATGACTGTGGAAAGAAGAGTCACACAAATACTAATGTGTTGGACCACATCAGAGATGAATATCACAGGGGTCTTTTTTCGCTGTACGATTTGCATGGGCCACCTCTCCTTTCAGCTGTAATTGAAATGCTTTATAGTGGCAGCTGCAGCAATTAGTGAGGTGGAGGAATAAGCTGTAGAAAAGTATTTAATATATTTCAAGTGTTTGCTGATGGCTTCACTGTCCACAGAATGTCCCGTTTAGTCTCAGGAAAAGGAGTCTGAGTCATAGGGCTGCAAACATTCCTTTCAATTTTTTAACAGCCTTCCAGGCTCTTCATTGCAGTTCAGAGCTTGAACATCAATAAGCAAGGATGGTTTGGAAGCCCATTAGATTAATTGGAAAGGCATTTGGTCACTGCTGGCAACCACATTGCCTTACAATGGTGATTTTTCCCTACCTGCTATGATAGCAGACATCAGGATTTTCAGAACAGTTTATATATCGTCATCCACCGAAGGAATTCTATACCAGTTTCCTTATATACCCTTATTTCCTTATTTATATCTAAATTTTGACATTTTGAGTATGTTCCTGTGTTCTAACATCAGAGCGTTGCAAACAGAAAATTAGTAACCATGTAGCAATTGGTTTTGATCTAAAAACTATAAATCCCTCATTTTTACCTATATGCACCACAGATCTACCAACACACCTTTTCCCTCACTGCGTTCATCTGCATCTATATTTCTCTATTGCCTAAATTTCTGTCAAATTTCTAACATGTTTTGTGCTTTCAACCATGTAGAAGTTGAATGCATTTTCACCATTTACTGCTTATTTGCTTTCACTCTGAGGTTTATTTAAAATTTTCACCTCATGTGCCCAGCAATACCTTTTTCCTAATGGAATCAGAGAGCTTAGATTAAGTATGATTGTTGGCCAGTCATGTGACATGACTAGCTCTAATAAGCAGATCTGTTTACTTGTAAACATACTTTCCGGGTAAATCATAATTCACATGACTGGCAGTGCATATCAGTAGGTCTCATAAATCTTTTACCTTTATATTTAATGTCAGAAAAGTTCACTAACACTTACGAACAAATCACTCTCTTCTACTTCATCTTAATGCTGATTACATCATTATGGACTAGAGTTTAAGAGCAAACTCACTCTAGAGTTCCTGTTTCCCTGCTCCCCTTTTTTGGATTTACTACACTAAGATTCAAGACCTACCATAAGAATAAGAAGCTTAAACCTTATCATATCCTTAATATAATTTTATTTACATTATCATGATGAAAATTGTTCCTTAATGGGTTTTGGATCATGAATCAGTATATTCTAGGCAGAACAATAAGGTCAAGAATAACCAGATTCATGTATAGCAATCAATAATAGTGAATGCACAATGAATTGCACAACACTTCAGTACAAATTGATGCTATTTTCTCCCAGTATAGATTTGTCAGTCCTGGGGTTTAGTACTCTGGGAAAGTCCAGGAGTTTTAGATGTACCAGAAATTAAATTAATCACTCCTTTAATGGAAATACTAATCTTAAAAAACTATGTTTATTGAGTTATATAAACTTTTCAAATTTTATTTTCCTAAATATTATGGTGTGTGTTACGTATCTGACATTTTTCCATCCGGTCACTGTGTAGGTACTTCCTAGTAAAGATTTCACAAACACCAGCCCAACCTAGTTTCATAACAGTGACTCTGATGTAAGAGACATGGCATTGACATACTAGTCTTGTATTATGTACAGTCTTACCTTACAGTACATGAACAAGAAAGAGTAAACAAAAGAATAAATAATATTTTAACTTTGGAATTCATAAGAAAATCCTATTGGGGTTGGTATCAGCCCTATCTCTGCTGCAGGTTTGAAGCCACACTGTGGTTCCTTTCTCTTCCACAGGTCACTTGATGTCTGTAGCACAGGCACAGGTCACTGCAATCAGCGTGTGCAGCTGCTGAACCATGTAAACCCTCACTCTTCACTGTTGCTTGTATTCCTGCAACCATTCTTTTCACACAAGCTGAATCTTCAAATACCCTCTTACGTTCCCAGCTCAGTCAAAGTTTTTAGGACTAGGCAGCTGTTACATGCAGCAGATGTCTGAGTAAAGGTGAGACATTCTCTAGTTTTCTGACTTGAACTAGAACAGATTTCTGAAAAATATAGTTCTAGCCAGATGTTCAGTAATTTACCTTTTAATTTCATTGACATGTCTAGTCTGGAGAGAGCAATATAGATTGACATTTAACATCTAGTCACTTCCTTATTGATGGCAAGACCAGTTGGCAGATATTATCCCCTTAAGAAATGCTAAGCAAATACTTCAAAACTTATTCATGATCATTTATTTGAACTAAAAAAAAAAAAAAACAAAAAAAACCACAACCAAAAAAAACCAAACCAAAACAAAAAAACCCAATACTTGGCTGTCTGTGGTCCCAGTGGATTCACTTTCTGCAAATTTTCTAGCAAACAATTTTAAGAGGAAGCATGTTGACTGAACAGCCCAGCTGAACAACTCATGCATATTCAAGAAAATATTTAAGCATATGCTTAACTTTGAACTTCAAATTGTATTGAGTCTCAGAAGGATTCAAGCATGTGCTTAAAATTCTGCTTGTGAATACTTACGTCAAGAAGTTTGCCAAACTGTGTCCTGAAGTAAGACTATGTGCATTGACAGCCATCCAAAATCAGCTGATGCACAGTAATTTTAACAATCAGATCACTTGTGGTCTTGATAAAATCTTTGCATTAGTGTAAATTTGTCTCTGGAGGCTCTTTAGAGCAAGTATTGCTTAAAAACTTGACATCAAGCTTTTAACGTGCTTTACCTTAATCCACTTCTGAAGTGTGTGGTTGTTCCATGCAAATGAGGGATAAGAACATAACATCATTTTAGAAGTAGACAGGAAACTGAAGCATAGCTATGTCAAACTATATTTCAAAGGAGAAAAGTCCTTGGATCTAGATTTTTTCTTATTTAGCTCCATTGATAGACAGTGGAGCCTAGTCATCTAGGGATTCCTATTTCTTTGCTTTGCTTAGAAACAGAAGATATGTTCTTCATTTAGTCCAGTTAGGGTGGATCTGAGGTTACTTGGTTAGGCGCTCTACTATGACATCCATTATTCTTATTGTCACTGAAAATACATTCCTTGACTGTTAGCAACCACTTAAAATCCCAATAAAAGTTCATGATACTTTCAGATGGAATTCATCTCTGCATGTGCAAGCATAAAGAATATGTTTTGTGTACTACAAAACTACATGCTTCAAAGTAGTCAATTTCATTATTTTTTATAATGACCATCAAACCTGGTTTTTCATTCTGCAGTAGAAGTTACCTAAGACATTATCCAATTTGGCTGTCTCTGATGATGGTTTCAATTCAGCTATTCCCCATTTTTTATCATGTTTATGTTATCTACCCTAATATACTCTTCTATCTTGACTTTGATGGTTTTTGCAATATGAGGATGTCACCATTGGTTTACAACTCTTTGAAATTGCTAGACAGCTTAATTCATCTTCAGCTGTTGTAATAAACACCTGATAATGATCTTTCCTTAATTGCTCAGTTTATAGTTCCCCCTCCCTCTCCTTTGAATTTCCTTCTTATGATAATCTGTTTTCCCTCAGTGGACTTTACAGAAGGCAGAGAAGGAGAGAACATTTCTAAAATAAATGCAGGTAATAGATGTCAGAAAAAAAAAATTACATCCAAAATGGATCACCCAGGTCAGTTACAATCTCCAAGCATTCCAATAATAATGATAATGAAATAATAATGATAATAATTTTTAAAAGTTGTTAATCTACAATTCAAGTGTTGCTTCCACTGCAAAAATTAAATCATTAGTCAGTAAAATTGCACTGCTTTCAAGATTTAATTTAAATATGTTTCAGAGTTTTGCGGAAAACACAGAATAAGACCCTCATGCAAACCATGAAGTGCGTAAATCCATCCTCCCTACTTAAAAATACAAATTACAAAAATGAACTCAAAGGAAACCTGAAAATTTAATTGTTTATTAGAGTGGTTTCTTTGCCTGCATGAACTAATAGCAAGTCCTTTAAAAGTTTCATTTAGTGGTATTTTCACTTCTCTCTCCCATAGTCATTTGAAAATAGGAAACAGTAGATCATGTTGACAAGCTGTCAGTTACAGTTAAATGCTGCTAGCAATTGTCATTAAGTGCCCTAAATTAAATTACCACAACTCCTTTAAAAGTTAACAATACGTGTCCTTAGTAATGTATGCTAATATCTGTTAACAGAAAAAAGTAAAAGGAAGTATGAATCTGTATTTTAAGGACTCACAGTCACGTTACATGTATACATGAAATTCAGTAGGAAAAAAATATTGAAACTGTGAGTAGTTTGGAATAGAAAGGTCATATTTCACCATGAGTTGTAGACTCTCCCTTCAAACTGTTATGGACAATATAGCTTACAAGTGGTCTGTTTGTGCCCTGTGTTGCACATACAGCCAAGCAAACATGGAAAGAGAGTCACCATCTTAGACTGGCATGGGAAACAGCGTTCTGCATGAGGGGTCCACGGAATTCAAGGATTCTGCCCAACATAGTCCTGAATGTGTGTCACCAATTTTCCTTGGAATAATCTGTAAGCTGTCAAGGCAGAGAGATGACTTACTGAAGGGAATAATTTTCATTTCCTTACATCAACCCAGACTCAGTGGTAGTCTTTGTTCTGGAGAAAGGGAGGAAAAATAATGTTTAACTCACTACAAGTAATTTCTTGAATAGGACCCATTAAGCCAAAATCTTCATTGTAATGAGACTGAAACGTATACATCTTAAAAGCATTGACATGCTTTCTGAACAGAAAGTGTTGGGTTTTTTCTTACAGAAACAAAAATTCTAAGTCCATCATGCACCAAAAAAAAAAAAAAAAATGGATAGGCGTTCTACCAGGAGGAAAACATATTGGAAAGGATCATAAATTAACTTACATTACCTATGTACAGTGAAATATTTCTGAGGTTGATTTTGTGTGGGAAATATGATCCTTAGTTGATTGGTGAATTAAGGTATAATTGAAGTGGTTGATTAGTCATTTTAGTTATTTAAATGTTTACTTGTATGTTTACATGGAATTCTTGAAACACAACATCCCACATATACTAGCAAGAGATGTAAGAAAAACAACAAATTGGATAAGACCTCACCAATAGAAAGTGACAACACTCTTATGTAATCATGGTGCAGATAACCCATTAAAAAATCCTGAAAGGAGTAGCTTCCAGGTCCTGCTGAACTGATAAATCTTCACAATCATGAAGGTTGTTTCGCACTGTCTTACACTGACACATACCCCAGTAAGGTATCCATGCTTCTCTGGAAGGATTTTTGAATTCTACACTAAGATATTTGCAAACAATATTGCACTCACATAATTCAACTCAGTGTGATTACTGAATGTAATTCAACTCTTATTTTGGTGAACATTTAGGCATCTTTTCAAGTTCAGCTTTAGTATATGGAACAAGCCTTAGGGAGCTTTATATGGAAATTTTCCTGAGGTTGTGTCTAAGTGGGGGAGTTCTCTTTTGGATAGAAGGCAGAAAGGGAGAAGGATGAGAATGATTGTACTTGTTTGTTGCAAGGAAAAACACTTAACTTCGTTTCAGTTTTACTCCCAGCTTGGGTTCATGTTGTTTTTATTTTGATAATTAGTTTTTGGCTTCAGTCAATATGTATTGCCTTCTATTTGTGCAATTGGTATAATTACATAATTAGTGTATATAGAGTTATATAGTGTATAACATTATTAGAATGTTTTGGATTCCATTAAACTTTGCAGAAATCATGTAACATGCACTCAGTGATAGCTAAAGTACTGCAATGTAATAGTTTCAAACTTTTTTCTTAAAATTACATTATAGTTCTTTTACATCATAGCTCAAAACTGTTCCTGCATTGCAGGTTGCAGTATGAGAGAAAGCTAAATGCACTGCTTGCCACATAATGTCCATCAATTTCTAGAATCATGAAAGGAGAAGGCGTCTCCCAACTACCTCTAAAATGGATGAAAATACCTGCACAGAAATTCTTACAGTGAAATATGCAGAGACATTAAAATTCACATTCATACCTGTCTAGTTTTTCACAACTCACAACTTGGTATTATATTAACATCTCCCTCTTAATGAAACAGAAGAATTGAAGGATGGATATATGGATGGATGGATGGATAGATGGATGGATAGATAGATAGACAGATAGATAGATGGTTGTGTAAAGGCATAGGGCATTGGAAAGTAGGACTAAATGTCTTCATTTGCTTAATGAAAGCAACTATGAATAAGAGCTTAATTCAAAATAGTCCCACTATACTTACTCAACAAATTTTTGGTATTGCTAGTTGCACAAAAAAATAGAAAGCCACAGCTATTCTGTGCTACAAGAGGAGAGATGGAGAAATTAAGCATATAAGAATATTTGGAATTCCAAAGAATTCTGCCTGACAGCAAAGAGTTTCATAAGCTGCTGTGGTAAGGACATCAGTTGAACCACAGAGACAAGCAGCATTTTACTCATCTGCAGACATCTCTAACAAGATATTTTTCTTGATATTTTCGAGAACCAGACTGAGGACCTTAGAGTAAAAAAAATCTACTAATCCATAAAAAGTCTTAAGACTTTTATTTGACATTTCACTAGTCAGCTTTGCTCTGGGATAAAGATTGAAGTGATAGCAATACTTAGGGTCATTATTAGTGGACCACAAGGAAATGATAGAGTTGTGAAAAGCTGTGGATACTCTGAGGAGTTTCCTTGCATTTTCTGCTTCTTATGAGTCTAATATTTGGTAGTCTTTTAGGAACAATCAGATTTTTCCAAGGAAATCTGCATCCAAGAATCTTAAGGGGAGTTAAAGTCTGAAAATCTTTTCCGAATTGTGACTGCTGAACATTAATATCTGACTTAACAAGGTGTTGCACTGTATCTATTACATGGAGATTTCTATATCAGGAGCGTCCAATGACATATCCTGTGTCATTCTAATACACACGAGAAATTCTGTTCACATGAGAAAATTGATACTTAGCATCCAGATAAGCATTATAATGTTCACGTTACCTAGGAATTCTCATCTATAAGGATACAGGAAAGAATGAAAGACATTTATTTTATTGCTGTGTCTGAATTGCTATTTCTAACCCATGGAGCATTGTAACAGATAAAAGATCTATAAATAAGTGGAAGTTTGTCTCCTCATTAGCTACTTTAAGTATTAAATAGATGAGTAAAAATGGGAGTCCCTTACCACTTATATTTTCATTTCCTTTGATATGTGTCTGAGATTGTCTTTCTTCTCATTGAATAGGATTCCTGTATCAGTCACTTTTCAAGAATAGCATAATTAAGGGTAAGGTTCTATTACAGGTTGCAAATTTTTTTAGATACTGTGGGGAGAAAAAGAATAACACACCTCCTGTAGATCACAGTTTAATTTCTCAACACTCTGTAATCTTTACCTTTTCATAATTTTGTTGGTGTCATTACTTGAGTATTTTGAGATACACAACCCTTTCAATTCATCCTAGATATGAATTAATTCCACTATGGAGGAATTATATTTTTATTATGTGAAGTTCCTCGGACTTGCAACACATACACATACAACACTGGAGATAAAAATGGCAATGTTTTTTACCCTTTTAAGTGTGCTCTACATTTCAAAAATGTAGGGTTAATTTAAAGTTTATATTGGGATACTCTGTAACACTAGCTAGGATTGTCACTGCTGCAGTGAGCCTCAACCATTGCTCCCTGCTGTTCTCTTAGTTCTACTGCAAGACTGGGAAGGGTAGCAAATCTTAGGAAGAGAATAATTCTGGCACATTCATCTTCATTTATGGCTTAAATAGTCCAGTTTTTTATATTTAACTTCATTAGGTTATTTCAATGCAATTGCTATTACATAGCTAATAGATGGAACACACTGTAGACATCTGCAAGAACATTAAGCATTTGAACAAGTGGGGTTGAACTTTACATCTCAGATAATATTTTAAAACTACCTCTAAAGGAGAGGTGCTTTATGGTCACCCTCTTTTCTCACATAACAGGTGTATAACTCCCACTCATTTCTAAGTTAAGCTACCGAGAAAAGTAAAGGATAATTTTCAATGGCAGAGGTCAGTACATTAAAAATTCAGGTCTTTTTTCTTCATATAGCTCATAAGAAAATATCCTCATTACTGTTTTATTTCTTGGATTTGTTCATTTTAGCTTTTACTTGCTGTAGACACCAGCTAGCTTGTCACCTAACCCTTCCCTGGGCTGCAGCTTCTGTCTTTGACCTCTAAGGTCCAGGAGTGACACACAGACTCCTTTGGCCTTCCAAGCACTGTCAGATTCTCCAGTCACCATCTGAACAGGGAGAAAGGGAAGAATAGCCCACCTCTGTTGAGACTTTGGACTTTCCTTAAATACTAAAATGCAAAATGCAGGAAATATCTTTTTTATTCATGTCTTCTGTGATGCCAAGAAACTAACTGGCTACAATTGCCTTGAAAAAATGGTGGCATATATAATTATTGGTATGTTTTAAATTTCAAGTGCTTGAGAATCATTAAAGTTTTATTTAGAATCAACTAAGTATTATCTTATTATTGCAATTCAGCCTCTTCTTCTCAGCCTTTCCTTTAACACATGTATTTGAGGTTTGATCCTTCTCTGAGGTTCTATATGCCTGCACGGGGAGTCCTTTTGTGTCCGTCTGTCCTCAGTTAGTCATGACTGTGTTCTAGTGCCCAGGAATCAGTCACTGTCCAAAATCAACTTGCAGGTGCAGGTCTAGTTTTCTATTTTCTCTGCTCAGCAGTACAGGGCTTTACAAACAAGATTTTTAAAGGCACTGTGACATCTATCTGCCACTGATTTTGATGAGAGCAAAATGTCTAAATAGCTTGAAAAATCTTGTTATAAATGACTGGCAAAATCCAATTTTCCAAAGTGACTTAAGCAGACTTAGGAACCTGGGAATTCAGACACACAATTAGGTTACTACCGCTCAACATGTAACCATTCATCAGCTTAGCTTAAACTTCAATCATTTTGGGCTAGGCTAAACAACATTACCTTATATTTGCCACTGGCCAAGACTGAGTGCACAAACATTTAAAATTGCTCATCTAATTCAGTATATCTTGTTAAATCATGGTAATATGACAATGTTCCTGGATTAATTTTCTTTTTGAAAATCAATGGGTTTTGGAACTTTGGTAGAATAGTGGGTTTCTATGGCTTTATATTTTGTGCTGTGTCAGTTTTTTGACATTGACAGTCCCTGTCTTTGCTCCAACCCTTTGGCACAAGGTGGTAGAGTGTCTGCTTCACTATGTTATGGCATATGCTCATATGAGGCAGCTGATATGAGGCATCTGTGTTTGCACCAAGAGTTACAGCTTCTGTAGCTCATCCCAAAATATATTTTGTGTTATAACAATGTTATAACATTAAAGTCCATAATTAGTTTGTACAAGTACATCACAAATATCTAAAGCTACTTCTATCCCAAATAACAAATAATTTATATGTAAGCCAGCTTTATATTAGCTACAGTAGCAAAAATGAAACTGTAGCAACATAATATTCACTGTGATGGAACTATAGCAGCATTTACCTAGCTTCTCAAACAGACCAATTTCATTTTGTAGTATGTACAGTAAAAGCACTTCCCAAGAAATAAGTTAAAAATTGATGTATAAACACAAAACATGGCCATATCAAAGATCCATGTAGTCTGACATCTTACTTTCATCTGTGACTTGCAGCAGAGTATCAGAGTAGGGTCAATATGCTGTAGTATCTTCCATGGTATGTCTTTGAAAACAACAGCAGTCTGAGTGTCATAGACTCCTAGTTCTGGAATTTAATAGTCTTTGTAACATATTTCTTACTGGAATTCACCTGGACAGTTTTTGATCCACTGTCAACTTCTGCATGCACATTGTCATGCAGCAAAGGATTTAAAGGTATTGTGTCTGGAAAAAAGAATCTAATTTTATTTATTTTGACCTATCTAGAAACTATATTGGATATTCTTCATCTCTTTAACAGTTTGGCTGTAACTCTTTCCTCAAGGACACAGAGGAATACTGTGGTAAAGAAAGGTCTGAATCTATTTTCTTTATTTCTGTCTTGTGACACAGACATAGAACCAGCCTTCTCTTGTATATATCAATTTAAACTATTTGGAATTCAGATGAGTTTGCCTTACTGCATTCCTAATTTGAATCAGGCTGGCTGGCAGTGAATACTTCTTTGCTACTGCAGTATAGATAAAATATAATATTATGAAGGAAATATTGCAGTGAAGTCACTTAGATGTTCCAGAATACCTCTCATGTACCAGGATCACAGGTGTTCCTGTTCAGCTTGTATATATGCTTTATGCATGTTTGTTTATTTTGTGTTATCTCACAGTAAACACTTTATGTGGGCTTTATTTCCAGACTATTAACTGGTTGCTATTTCTCCAGACAATAACCATGTCCTATTGATTACCAGTAACATCTTTCAGCTATGCTACAAAATCTCTTGTGAATTATTGTCTTATGTTTAGTTGTCATAGAGAAATATGAGGATGATTATGTTCCTGTTTTGTGCACCAACATTCATCTAAATCTACCTTAGTTTCCTTAAGTGAAGGAAACAGTTCTTCTTTTAATTTGTTTTTTATAGCTTGTGATGATTTTTAAACCTTTCATGTTAATGGCTAAAGGTAAAAAAATGATGTTTTCTCCAGTCAGACAGTTTCCCCCTTAGATACAATTTGACAGTTCGCTCCTTTTCTGTGTCCTGGCATCTTCTGTTCTGAGTGAGTCTTATCTGCAACTTTAGCATCATTTCAAGGAGCCAATAGCTCTTTCCCCAGTACAGGATATTGGCCATTAAATTCTATTCAAGTAACAACTGATTTTTCCAAGATGACTATTCCTACTTATGTCTCTTTATGTTTCTATAGTTTTGTTCTTGATTGATAGACTGAGATGATCTGTGAATTCAAGAATGCACACAAAATGTTAGAAGGAAAATTGTTTCTTCTATATGTTGCATCATTTCATAAATCAGTGTCCTTTTATCATTCCTTGTTTTTCATCAGCTGAAATAATTCTCATTGGTGGACCATTTCTCTTGTAAAGCAGTTTTACATAAAGCCATTTCTTAGCAATTGGTCTATAATGATGTTGCTGCAGAAATAATTTCTCCATATGTTTTATTGACTTTTTTCTCTTGACTTTTAAGGAAGAAAAACAACAGCAATCAATGAAAGATTTTTGTTCTGTTTTGCTTTTAGTATTTTTTTTTTATCTAAAAACCCACAGTCCTAATACAGAAACATAGAGGCAAAATGCTATGTAAAGACTGTGTCTTGTGCTCAAAAGAAGATAAGGAAATTCTTAAAAGAAAAGGCCCACAAGGATTTGCCCTAAATACCCTGAAGTTTTGTCTATTACTAATATTAGACAATGGGAACTGAGCATGTTCAGCTTTGGGCAGAGACAATGAGAGAGGACCTCATCAATGTCTGCAAGTATCTGAAGGGATGGTGCCAAGAGGATGAAACCAGGCTCTGCTCAGTGGTCTGAGCAATAGGACAAGAGGCAGTGGGCAGAAACTGGTGTTCCTCAGTTCTGTGTTCCCTTTGGGGACAACCAAGGCAAAACCACATGCATACGTATCTATAGCACACACAGAATGAGTCCATTGCTCTCCAGATGTGTCAGGCCAATTTATTCTCAGAGCAGCTGCTGTGCACCTTGCACACATAAATTGTAGGTCTGATGTGCTCAGAGTAGATTGGATTCCAACTACATGTGTGGTGTACCATCTATCCAGGACCTAGAGAAGAGATGACTGAGAGAGGACCTCATCAATGTCTGTCAGTATCTGAAGGATGTGAAAAGAGCCAGGCTCTGCTCAGTGGCCTGAACAATAGGATAAGAGGCAATGGGCAGAATCTGATGCACGGGAAGTTCCACCTGAATACAAGGAAGAGCTTCTTTACTGTGCAGGTGGCCAAGCACTGGAACAGATTGCCCAGAGAGGGTGTGGAGTCTCCCTCACTGGATATATTCTAGAACCATGTGGACACAATCCTGTGCCATGTGCTCTGGGATGGCCCTGCTTGAGCAGGAAGGTTGGACCAGGTGACCCCCTGTGGTTCCTTTCAACCTTGTCCATTCTGTACTTCTGTAGTACTTCTAATTGTGTCCTAGACTCTGAAGCAGCAGCTGTAAATTTAAGATAATTTGAACATATTTCCATCCTTCATGTAGTCAGAAATTTTGCACAGGTACTTTTGTTAACCAAGTACACACATTTCTCCCAAGAATTATTTTTAAATGTTAAAATCTCATTCCAGAGCATTGTGGCAAAATTTTAAGTAATTCCTGACAATATTCCCAATGAGCATTTGTGGTTTATTTCTGTGTAGTGAAAGCATTAATAATACTAAATATTATCAGCGAATATCAGACTCTTCATTACGAATGCTTTTGATACATTGCTTCCTAAAGAGATGGGCTTGCTTACTCTGGCAGTTTTTTAAACTGAATCTACCTTTTTCTTTCGTTCATCTATCTTTGAGTTTTGATATATGCTGTCTTTCCATGAAGGCTTCAAGAGCTGAGATGACCTTGTCAAAGATCAAGAGGTGTGTCTGGAAGAATTACAATATCTTGGAAGATGGATTTATGTGATTACTGTGTAAAAGAGTACTTGTTCTATAGTGATTGATGACAACACTGGCAGTATTGACTGATCATTAGAAATATTTATATGGCAGATCCTTTAAGGTAGTGGAAGATGTGAAGGAAAGATTAAATGCATATCAAGAAGACCATAGTTTCTATGTCTAGGAGTCAGATCTTGTAGCTCTTTCGCAACACCTTTAATTATTTTCTTCATATTTGTCTTGTTTCAGAGACAGAAATGTACTATGAATGCTTCCAAGATGGCTTGTAGGCCCCACAAAATTTATAGTGCAGATTATGTTATTCACATATTTGAAAGCAGTTAAGTTTAATATTTACAATTATAAATCCCTGCTTAGAAATATATTTTTAGGTAGGGAGCATATTCATTAAGGTGTACTAGAGAGATAAATATATTGTTGCACATATGTTTCTCAAGGTTTGTGTCACAAACAGACTTTAAAAGAATATGCATAGTTTGTCATTTGTGACCCTGGCATGTTTTTAGATATAGGAGTTTTCTACTGCATTATTTACCATGCTGTGTTGATACATTAATGACTTTAATTAACCTTTAATAAATGACATGCTAGTATTTCAACTATGTATAGTTATTAAAAATAGAGGGTTATTAAGGCGATAATTTAAATACAAAGAGAGCTGGCATTATTCTCAGCTTCACCACATCATATAGCTCAATTAAAGAGAGCAATTCAGTAGTATTGCTCTTAATTTACTTGGGTGCAATTGAAAGCAAAATCACTTGGCTTGCCTGCTGGTGTATATATTAACTGAAGACATAGATGCACACTCAAAGCCTCCCTATGTATATATATTTATGTATAGTGACAGTTCATATATAGTATGAGTAGAATGATCACAACTTGACAGAGTATGTTTCGTTTATGAGAAATCTATTAAATAGGAGCATGTTTAGTTGATTTAAGTTACCTTTTCTTCTCTTTCTGTTGCGGCATTATGAAAAATTGCCCTTATACTAAAGTAAATTTTTGAATTTTTTTGAGCAATGAAGCAGGTTGTTCAACAAGATTGTGTAGTTTCCATACAAAAGCTGTCTGAACATAGTCCTGGGCAGTTGACTGTAGATGGCCCTGTGTGTGCAGGAGGGTTGAACCACCCAAGCCCAGCTATTCTGTGGCTCTGTGCACCTGTGACACCAGTCTCTGAAATGTTTCCATATAAAATGCATTGTTACAAATCTGATAATAGGTTGCATGTAGCAAAAAATATGGAACAGTTAAGTGCTCGTTAAGATGTACTGATTTCATTGTTTTGATGTAGTGAAGAGCCATGTTTTTCAGGTTTTATCTTAATGTATTTGAATACACCACTAGTCACCAGAACAGGTATTTTAGCCCATCAGAGGAAAGGTGCTAAGGCTACTTGTATTATATAACTAAATTTATCACTCCTTTCCTTGATTTTACATTTTATGGGTGTTAATTATTAGTTCCTTTTTATTATACTTCATGGCCTTTGTCCTGGAGACTATCCAAAGAGTAGATCATCATGGTATGCAATTTAGTGAAACAGTTTCCAGGCATTATGCCATCCTCAAGACCATGTGATACAATAGTTATTAAAATAAGAAAAATATTACTATGCATATTTAAATTATAAATAAAGGGAGAGAAATAGTTGACATTATTCCATGGAGTGCTATTAATTTGGTTTGGCTTTTACTGTAATTCCTAACCACTTCAAAATTAAGAGCATTGAGAATAGCAGTGTGTCAGTTCTGTTGCTCCATTTGCTGACAGAAAGCACAATGGTTTCTTATCTTTCTCAATCTATTTTAAGTTCATGTGTAGGTGTAAAAAAAAATCTCACCCCACTGCTTTGGAAGCAGCTGTAAAGCAGGATTTGTCCTTAGAACATTACTTCTCAGCTGAGTGATTTAAAAAGTCAAGGTGAAGTAAAACTGGCACAGGGTCTCACACAGGCCAGTGACATCAGTGAGGGACGATTAGTAAAGCTAGACAAATTCTTGAGCTGCTGGACTGTGCCAAAATGCTTGGATAGCCATGGTTACTTGTGCACAGCTACCATGCCTACATTCTAACGTTTGGTTTTGGAGGCAGCTTGCAGATGCAATCAAAGATGTACAAAGGCAATAAATGTCTATGTAGATACACACAGATATAACATAACTATAGGTTAATTTAAGCCTTTTAAAAACCTTTTATGATTTTACAACTATGTTTTTGTAAGTATTTTTAAATCTTATTGCTTGAAAAATCAGCCATGTAGAAAACGAGAAAAACTGACTCAGAGACTGATCCCACAAAGAGTTGCTGAATGATTCATTTTAGTTTCCTGAGTTGTCCCATTGCTACCTTTGTGCAAATTTATGCTGTAATGGGAAATTATTTAATACTTTTAATGTTGTTTTTGCTCATGTTAAAATGCATTCAACAAAAACTTGGAACAAAATCCTTTTGTTTTGCTTGTGCAGTACTCCACTATATCACATCAAAATCAATATATTAAAATAAGACAATTTGACCTAGTTGCATCATTGAAACATGTTTTAATATGAACACCAAAGATCTTATTTCTAATTAATAAAGTCCCACTCCAGGAAACTATACAGTTATTCTCCTAAAACAAGCACGTCTGGTTCTCTTTGGGTGAGTGTGATTTACAAACTTTGTCTTTTTCTTCTTCTTTCTCACTAATCTTAGCTGAGATTTAAAGATGTCTAGCATTGCTCTTACATGTTCAGAAAACAATCTTAACAAAATATACACTGTTTTTTTCTTCAAAAACAAAAGATTTGCAAAAATTATCTGCATTACAGGCCTTTAATATAACAATCTTGAGCCTGAATTTAGCCAGAAATGTTCATTGCAATTTGGCATTTTGTTACTTATGCTAGCTTTTTAACAAATTTTTGATTTTATATTTTACAAAATTATTATTTTTAAAGTTAAAGCTATTCAGCCTCTCCCTTTAGAACATCTTTTTTTTTTTTTTTTTCACATATTTTTCCTTCAGTGCTTTACTTTTTTAAACCATTGTAATTCTCAGATTTAAGAGCTGACTTTATTCTCAGGGACTTCACCTGTTAGAAATTTATCTGGATGTAACAAAACAGTTAAACATGGTCTTAAACCATTCTTAGTGAACTAAATACAGTGTATCTGTTTGGTTTTCTCTTTTAAAAAATCCAAACCAGCATTTTACACTAAGAAGCCCATGAGAAAAACGCTTTAGGGGTAATTTCTCAGTTATTGTTATTCTGTCCTTTGGGTTTTAGTGATCTAGACATGGATCTCCTAGGTTTCTCTCTCTTTTGATTGTGACAACATGTTTTTGCTTTATTTGTCTTTTTTTACCTGTACTATTTCTTGCTTCTCTGTTTTTGAATCTTCATGGGTAATTTTCAGGACAGTATATTTTCCCAGCAATTTTTTACCTGTAGTTAAAAAGTTATTCAATTGTTTTACTCTGTTCAGTGGCAACCCATAAAGATTTCTGTATCTCTTTGCACCAATAAATTTCAGAGTGAATATAATGTGGATTTAGATCCATGCTATTGAGTAACATCTTTCTAAACTGAAAACCATCTAATCAGAGTTGGTGGTTTAGTGGTTTCAATATTAAAAAGAACAGCTCTTATGAACACAGGTCATGGTCCTGAGGGTTCATGGTAGTTTAAAGTAATAGTTTTTGCTTAATTATAATGCTCCTTTCATGAACAGAATCTCATTTGTGTTAGTAGTCAAACGTTGATTTTAATTTGGAAAGTTCATTGCAAATAAGTTGTGTTGTCTTGATTTGGGTAATTATACTAACTTAGTACGTTAATGGCAAGGACTGCTCAGGCTTTTTAAAAACTTTCCAGCTCTCTGTAGAACAGTTATTGAAAGGAGTGGAGAGTATGCAGTTCTCTTTGATCACTTTAATGAACCTCAGTGTTTTTATTGTCTATTCACTTATATGCAAAGTGTAGTGCAATTGTGTATTAGCTACTAATTAGAGTTTTATTCAAGAAAAAATAACATAAAACAACCTATGTCATAATTAACATTTTGAACAATATTGTTTCTAATGATTTTCAAAGAGCAAGACAAATCCTTTTTAATTACTATTAAAAATACATATGCCTTATTGCAGAGCTTTTGCTTTTGGTTGTTTTCATGTTTATAAAGCCTTAAGTTTTGTCAAAAAAGCAAGTTAAAGCACAGCCATTGCCACAACTTCTGCCAGCCCATGGGCAGCAACAGAAAGAGGAAAACACTGTAAGAACACCATGAAATTTTTATGTCCTTGTTGGTCTCAGTTGAAAAATTTACATTTCCTTCAATGAATGTAACAGCATTCCAATAAACCTCTCAGGCAATGAATAGCCGGTGGCTACAAGTAAGGATCACAGCTATTGAATCATGTTACACTTAGATGGATCATATTTAGACAATCCTTTACCACTTTTATTCTATATATTCATGGGATATAGCATTGTAATATGCATGAGATATAATGCTCTTAATGTATTTCTGTTCCCAGTGCAGGTCCTTTATTTCCAGAAACCTTTCAAGAAGGAGATAGTTCTGCTGTTAGCTAAGTGGTTCATGGTGAAGTTCAGTATGTGAAAAATGTCAAAATAATATAACAAACACATGCCTGACACAACCAGATATTCAGGGAGTGGGGAAAATATCTGAAAAGTAATATTCAGTCCAAAGAATGAAGAAATAGAGGAGCAGTTAAAGAACAAATATACAAGACAAAAGTATGTGAAGTAGCTTCCTAGGTGGGGAAGTTTTGCACAGAACTACCTCTCCTGTTTGGAAACTGTAAGAAATAAGAAGAAAGACCATAGGAAATGGCTTCATAATTTAGAAAATTTGTGGAGGGAACCTAAATATCACCCAAGCTTTAGTGAGAATAAAAGCATGGAAAAGAGGACATAATTTTTAGGTGATGAACAAATCTTACTTTACAGCTTATATTGGATTTCAATGATAAATAAATGTGTAATTCTATATATTTTAAAACAAAATCCCTTTTAAGAGAGGTGTTTCTATTCCTTTAAGAAATTCATGGCAGAATGGGATTTTTTATATGTGTGCAAAATTAGTAGTAACTAGTAATTAATCTTTGGTTACTTAGGAGAAGCTGATTGGCAAGTGGAGGGAAAATTTGAGAGTGATACTTAATCTTAGGAAAAAAAAAGGAGATGGGAAATCAGGATTAATTTTCAATTTAGACTTTTGACTGAAGCAAACACTGCAGTGGCTACTTCCCAGCTTCTGTAGCCAGCAGTGCAGCAGATGCAGGGATGTGAGGAAGTTCAATGCTGTCAGTTCAGTGGCTTTGCCTCACCACCAAGGGATTTTTCAGTTGCCTAAAATAAAGCATATGAGTGATACAGGGATGTGATGTTGCTTATTGATGTTTTTCTGTTTCATCGTTATCCACTGACAACTTCAGTACTTTATTTGGCAAGTGATCTGAAGCTGAGGGCTGATTTTGATTAGATGTGTTACTCTGAGAAGCAATTGTTTTCCTCTCTGCACCCATAGTAGGAATAATATTGTAGTAGAAATAACATTCCAACTTAGCTTTGGTCAAGCAAAAGCCTCTAATAAAGTTCTATGAATTACTATTGTTACTTTAACAAACATGCTTTTTTTTGCCTTTTCACATATGCAGCAGTTTTGCTTTACTGGAGACATCAATTGATGTCATGTCAGCAATTGTACCTGAAGGTTTTTGAAAGAGGGCTTTCGATGGGCGTTGGAAGTGACACTTTGTGCTCATTAAACCGGTGAGACTGCTGAATTGCAGAACAGCTCGGCTGCTGGTCAAGCTCCTGCCTCACAACCTTGAACTGGGGCCAAGTGATCATAGAGTTACAGACTTTATGTTGCCTCTTGGTCCCTCAATTGAGTCCCCTACATGAAAACAGAAATGTTGCAGAGCAATCTGTTCCTTTGATCACTACAGCTTTCTGTTCCCATACAGAGCTCACTGCAATCAAGTTAAGATTTTCTTCATCTCTGTTACTTACTACTTTGCATAATGCCACTGGATTCGGCAACATGCTTTCCACTGTCTTATGTGGATTTTCGATCACACAGACAGAAGTCAGTGTGTTACCAGGAATGATAATACTCTCTATTGATATCTTGAAAGCCTTCCTAGAATTGCATGTACACCAAACACAGTTTTTCTAAGGAAAATTCTTCTTTTTTAAATTGTTTTTAGTCTTATGAATGTTTATCCCCCATTCCTACAAACATTTGTGCAATGTGGTTCTGTCCACTTAGGGGGCTGAGCAATGTCCAATCCATACCCCTCCGAAGCTGACACATAATTGCTAAAGGGAAGATGAGAAGCTAGAAGAGGCAGGGAACAGCAGCAGCTGGAAGAGGGAATGAGTTATGTCCCGAAATCAAAGCTAGCAGCACACTCTGGGCACAGCAGCAGTTGTGCAGGCTCCGAGTGCTTTATCTTCTCTGGCACTTGCAGCTCTCACTTGCTGCTGTCCTAAATTTCCCCAAGATTCACTGTAAAGTACTCAAATGTATTCTGAGGAACCCATAACAGGAATGCATTCTCAGCTTAGTGCAATCAGCCCTCAGGAGCCATCCCTGCTCTTGGTGCGTTGTTGACAAACAAAGTTATTACTTTATCAGATCTAGTATGCCAACATGGCATAATTCTGTCTAACCTTCAGAAATTAGCAAAGGTAGCAATTATACCCTTAAAAAGTCACTTTTGAATTGAGTAATTAATCATTCATTGCCCGTGGCATTAATAAGTCATTAGTTGTGTAGTGGCTCATTATAAGGTGAAATATGTAGAAGGGCTCATTTATGCAACTCTTTGCTGAATGTTGATTAGGTTATTTATAGATAATGCGTGCTTGTTATAATCAATTATGACTTACATCTCTGTGAATGTGTTTTTTAGTTGAAATTCAGCAAGGCAAAGACTTATTTAAAGCATCTGTACAGTTAAATATTGTAAAAGAAGCTGTTAATACAATATCTCTTTAAATACTATATCCTCCAGAGAAAGGAATTTTTTGTCTTGCTACATTGAAATTTATTCCCATTTACTCTTTAGTTTTGTTTTTCAATTGCTGTTCTGTCTGCTTGAGTTATTCGTGCTTCCTGAAGGAACTCTGCAATATAAGAACTAAAGTATAATACATGTTGTAAACAGACTTTAATGCATGAATGCAGTTAAGTAGCATTACTCCAGTTTTATATGTTAATGTTCTAAAGGTTTCAAAAATACAATGTGAAGTCAAAGTTATTGGATATATTAACCTGTGTTTGAAAATGCTGACTGAATTTAAAAGAGATATAATTATCCCAAAGAAAGAGGAAAGAAAAAAAAGATGGTAGCAGAATACTATGTGTCAATGTTTGCCAATTAGAGTCACTGAAGTAATTTTTAAATTGTCCCTTTTTTATTTTTGCCTCAGAAACAGAATTTACAACTAAACGATTTAAAACATACATTTGTCTCTAAAATGAACATAATTAAAATGTAAAAAACACACCAACTGTTCTTTGCTTTAAAAAGCCTGCAGTAGATTTTATCTCAATACACATACACAGAAATCCCCTCTTCCTACTGGATTAGATCATCTCAAAGGACAGCATTTTCACCTCTAGAACAGTTGCTATGTCTTCAGCCAAAATCCCAGTCCTGTTAGCTAGTTGGAATGGAAAACTCTGTTCGGTATATCCAGCCTCTTGTGGTTGACTGACTTCCACACTCAGGCTGCCATATAGAGAAAAGAAGGGCTGGATGGAGGCGAGGAGGTAGCAGTCTGGGGGGATTCCAGTTCTCATTCTGGAAGAAAAAAAAGGGAGTGGGGGGAAACTCCACCTGATTGTTCCTTCAGAAAGCAGCTTTGCAAACTGGGCAAATATCTAGATGCCAGACGGGAGTAAAAGATACTGAAGTGGTATGGAACACATCTGACCAGGAACACAAATTATGGAGAAATCGAGGATGATGTTTAATAAATCTAGGACTCCTGCTTTTCATTCAGTCTTCAGTACGCTCAGATCAGAACTGTGGTATCTGGAGAGATTTGAGCCTCATGAGAGCTGTTTAGGACTTGCTAATAAGCATCTCTCCTACAAAGGAGGACGAGTTAATGGTACCCCTCTTGAAAAGGGTAAAAGATAATGCATATCTCTGGAAAGAATTCACAGATACAGCGGAAGAGTGTGTTAGCTTTGGATGTTTGCTGTCCTAGGAGAGGTTTGCCAGGATGGTATATAACAATGTAAAAAGGGATTATGTTCTTAAATGCAGCAGACAGACATTAAGGAGTCTTTGTCCCTTTTCCACTAAAGTGAGGAATAGCACCTTCAGAAATAAGGAACAGGATGAGGTTCTGCTTTTTCTTCAGAAGTACAATGTCCTGCCATGGATACCCTGGAAAGACCACTCCTGAATGGTGAAAATTACCTTAGCAAAGAATACAGAGTCACTCAAATAGTTCTAAAGGGCCAGGTAAGTGAGCCAGACAAGGAGTGGAGATGAGTAAATCCCATCCTGATAGCCATATTCTCTCTCCTCAACGTAGTGAGGGAACAAGCTGCCATTTATAGCATCAGCATTACTTTACGGGAAGTTCCTATATACCCTGTGACTCTGCTAATGCACATTCAAGGCAGCTGTTGACAGCTTGCTTTGATAGTCACACAGGGTAAAAGGCCTTAGCTTCTGTGAATCAATATCTTGCCATTTGTTCAGAGGCATCAAAGCCCTCCATGTCGTAGAGGAATTGGCTAGAAATGCTACCAAGAGCTTCCTACAGCAGGGGTGCAGCAAGGTATGAAAAACATACTTAAATGTACCCAAAAAAATCGGCTGCCTTAAGCATGGGAAAAACATTTAACAGCAAAGTAATCCAGTGAATGTAATCATGGCAATTAATCACAAGCTTATGATATATAACTGTTAAAATGGCTTCTGTATTAGGACCTGAGTTAGTTTCTGGGTTATCCTGTAGAAGGGAAAATACAGAGTTTTTTGTTAATTATGTAGTAGTCAGCCTCAACTCTCACTTGCTTGTAGAAATTGTCTTGTGAACATTTTTGTGTGAGTTAATAAAAGAATGAAAATTTCAATGGTCTGTATATAATAACTAAAATAACTAAAATAAAAAGCAGTTTAAAAATCAAAGGAAAAATATTTCCTACTCCAGTTAAATTAAACTCAATTGGAACCTATTCAGTCACCTTGATAACTATTTAAATGATGATTGTGCAATACTTGCATGATCAAAGTTAATCTAATATTTATGCAATCAAAGTTAATGTTAAGATATATAATGATTTTACAAGATGAGCTGTGAATATAAATGACAAGTTAACATAATTATTAAGGATCATAATATTTGCATAGAGAAAAAATTTTTTTTCAATAGTAATGGTTTGCCTCATTATGCCTAAGAGGATTCCATATATTATTTATTTTATGAGAAAGCTTCCATATGTCAGCTTATTATTTGGCTTTTTTGACTGAATTTTTAAAATAACAGCAGTAAAAAGAGTGGGTTTATTTTTAATAGAATTATATTTAAGTGGACAATTCTGTCTTCAGTTGTTTCTACTCAAATATTGAGTCCAATCCACGCAGGTCATTAAACCAAACAGGAGCAAAACAGGCTTCTACATTGTGACCTTGCCTTTTAGATTTCAATTCTATATTGATGCATTTTATGAAGTTGCCGTTTTTGAGTGAAAAAAATAGAGACAAAAAGCCTGAGGGAGCTGTATGCAACTACCCCAGAGCCAAGGTCCGTGGTGGATCTTCCTCTCCATGTGTTTTGGGTAGGCTCTTGCTCAGCTCCTGAGACAGCAGCCATCAGGGAGGGCTGTGCTCCTCCTGTCAGGGCCAAGCTTGAAGGTCCCCTGTCATGTAGCAAACAGAGGAGATTTCACTGTGCCCAGCCTGTCACACCTGCAGAAAAGGGGAGGAATTTTTCACATGTCATTCTCTTCTCTTGCACTCACATGCCAAGGAAATATAATCAGGCTTTCCTTGGTTTTGAAATACAAGCTGGGGAGAAGCCACAAATGAAATCTCACTGAATGAAAGCTTTTCAAAGATTTTATATTCCACACCTCCATGTGAGATTTAGAATATTGGAAAAATAAGTGTTTGTGTTCCTTTGTAAGAAGCTCAGAGACTACTTATCAATTTTCATGTAGTGGCTATAGAAAAACACTTTAATTTTTTCACATTATTTATGTTAATTATGCTCTAGCTATTCTAATTGCCTTTTGGATTTGTCCCAAAAGCCTGCTTCTTAAACATTCTGAACATCCTTCACCTGTGCTAAAATTATTTAGATTTGAGGTCTCTCAAAACCTCACCAAATATCAAAGAAAAAGATGTTTGCCTGAGTTGTTGTGGGCTTAACCATTCAGTACAAAGAGGATCTCTGCTCATTATTCCACGTCACAGATATAAACAATGATTAGGTGTGAATATTTTTAATTGGAGTTTGTGTAGAATGGAGATGGCTTTGTGACTAAAATAAGTGACATGTCTCAAAAGTAGTGACCATTGAAGTAGACTTTGTATTTCATGTCTGGATAATAGATTCTTAACAGCTAATTTTCCATGAAGGTGAACCTATAATGTTGGCATATTTAAAGACATTTGATAATGGTAAGGGTGAAATGGGCTTCCTAAATTCTGTGGAGTTGGTTGATGTGATTTATACATATACACAGCTATGTACTTAGCACAGTGTTTTCTCATAATTTGTACTAATAATACTACCAGCAAACCTTCTGCACATGCATTTGTGATGCTACTTATGTATATTACAGTACTATACTAACAACTGTACTGTGCTCAGACAAAAGAAATAACAAGAGGCTGTTCTATAACTGTATAATTTATGAATACCATAGTTATTTTCGGAGACTATCTTTGTCCTCATGCAAATTATTTATTTTGTGCCTAGTTATAGTGTAACCTTTGAAATTAAATTGAAATTACGGAATGCCTTAAAGCCTGACTATCATGTACCAGCTGTCTCAGTCAGCTGGCTTGTCAGTCAATACAGACTGTAAATCACAACTATATTTGATCTTGATTGGAAGACTATTTTGGGAATTGTGCCAGTGAACATTGAACAAGTTGTACTGAAGAGATCATAGCCATTACAACTGGTGAGGTGAAGACCACAGAAATAATCTCAGCTGCACAATGATGACTTCTGTCATTTAAAAAAAAAAAAAAGAAAATAAAAAGAAAAAAAAAGAAGTGGCAGCCAAAAAGCTTTTAAGGAAATTCCTGTAACCGATCTGCAACCTATTTTTTCTCCAAACATTCTGTCTTCCTGCTTTTCCTTTTCCCTTCTCCTCAAACTTTTT